>WEIV01021286.1:72488-227123 GCA_013390005.1 Calyptomena viridis
GGAGAGCTGGCCCTGGAGGGGAAGTTTTTGGAGAAATCCCGGAGTATCGGTGTGCTGGGCGTCCATCCTTGCGCCGTGGGGAGGAGAAGTGTGAGTTAAAAAAAAAAATTAAGAAAAGGGTCAGTTCTTCAAATTCGGCCCCTTGGAGGCTCGGGCAGGGGCGCGTTGTTGCCGAGGATGTGCCGCGGCCGGAGCCCCGAGTCGCTGTCAGTGCTGGGGAGTTGTTGCTGATGCTGACGCTGAATTATTCATATGGGACCTGTAAACATCCCCGGCTTCTGTCATCTCCGGGCTGCTGCAGGGCACAATGGAAGTAGCTCTTTGCTAGAATTATTCTGACTTGATGGTGAAGAACTTGGTGATTTTTCTGTACTTAACAAAGCTGTGGGTATCAAGTTGGTTGCAGTGAGACGAGATTCTAGATGGACGTATGAACTGTCAGTGTTAGGCTCAAGTAAGCAAGTAGATGGTCTGAACAATGTGCTGTTACCCAAAACCTGCCTCTTCATGTCTCACAGATATGGCCCCAGATATGGTCTGTTACCTTTTCATGACTAAATATTGGTGTAACCGAAGACAACATATTACAATGGGGATGTAAGTCCTGAAGACTTGGTTTTGTGGCAGCATTCTTGTGTTATGCATTAATTTTAGGTGCAGCACTATAGTTATGGACTGCTAGAGCTCAAGTAGGGATTATTGTCCTAGGCAAAAATTTGAGAGGGAAAAAATAGTGCTATTATAAAAAAAATCCTAATGTTGGAAGTGGGATGGCCATGGGCACAGTGTAAGTGCCTCAATAAGTGGACACAGTTCTGTGGCTGCACACGAGGACTGTGCAGATCTGTTGCAGTTTTGCACTGGAATTTAATTCTGCAGAATGTTGTTATTCCTGATTAACTAAACAACCTTGACATTTGGAGAGGAAGTCTGCAATATTTGAAGTGGATCTCTGGTTAGCTGAAATCTGGTGTCTCGTGTTGGGGGATGAAAGACCTTCATGCTTATCCCAAGGATTCAGAAGCTCAGGGGAAACAAGCCAATTGCAGTGACCCTTTTTGGGGAAGCAGGGTTAATTTTTTCTTTCACTTTGCTTTGTGATACAGTGTAGGCTGCTGAGGGAAAAGAGTTCTGTTGTGCTTATGTGCAGTATAATTTGCCTATTTGACATATACTGTTTGATGTTGGTCACTAAAATAGCTGAACTTACTGCTGAAACATGGGAAAGAACAGCATTTTGGAATCTTCTTTGTAGGAGTGCATTTTTTACCATGTGGAGAGGCTGTTACAAGTGTTTGCTTCCACAAGTGTTACTTTTCTCCAGCTTGTTAATCATTGCATGAATCAATTAAAAGTAACTCTCCAGCTTGAAATTATGTAGACAGAATCAGAGTATGTTCACTTTTCTACATTGTGCTGCTGCTGTTTTATTTTAAATACACTTTGTGTCCTACAACCACTCAGTCTAGTTGCTCTTTCTGAGCAGACACGCTTTTCATTGTGATCTAAAAGACTCTACAAAACACTCTCAAAAACTGTAGTAAAAGTAGG
This sequence comes from Calyptomena viridis, assembly GCA_013390005.1. Classification (NCBI taxonomy): domain Eukaryota; kingdom Metazoa; phylum Chordata; class Aves; order Passeriformes; family Eurylaimidae; genus Calyptomena; species Calyptomena viridis. The sequence goes on from WEIV01021286.1 coordinate 74,040, forward strand.
GGCAGACCCTAAAGCTCCTTTCAATTTCCCTCCTTCCACAGTTCTTGTGGTTCTTTAACTGCATCTTCTGAGCTACTTCACTTCTCAGTTACAGAATGAATGAGGGATGCTCACAGGGAAGGGAAGCTGCCTCTGCTTCAACTACTGTTAAATGTATGAAAGCAACTGAAAATAATCTTCTGAACAATGTTTTCTATTTTTTCTATATTGTGATCTTAACATTTAGCTTATTCAAAGCTCTCAGCCAAAGTTTTGGTGAAATGTTTTATTCCTCTTCCTTTATACTTGCCTGTAAAATGATTTGAATGAAGGTTTTCTTGTACAATTGAGAATAGTATCTGGAGTTCTAGTGTGTGTAGCTACTTAGACTTAAGATTTTAATAATTTGAAAGGTGCATTGCAGCACAGAACAATTTTGAGAACAGACTCGTAACCAGACAGTGGTTTCATAATGCAAACAAACATTTCCTGGATGCCAATCTTGAAGTCTTCAAGTCATTTATGTTTTTTAGTCAAATCTGAATCAGTGTTTCAGATGTGGGGCTATTACCTGAACGTGGTACCTTCCCTCTTGAAGGGAAGATTTTATCTTTATCCAGATAAAAATCCTGTCCAGGATTGTTTGTAAATACTTACTTTGTGCTATTTATAAATTATTCAAATAGCCAGGAACGTGCTGAATGTATCTTCCTTTGCAGTTTCTCTCCCCTTCAATGATTCTTTATCTAGTAATGAAGTTTTGTGAGGTTCCCTTTTCTTTCTGTGCTGGTTCAGTGCTTCCCCACCATCTGTTAAATCAGTGCCACAGCCTGGCCCTGCTGGGGCTCAGCTCAGTGACTTGTGTGTGTGCAGCCTTACCTTGGAGCTGTGTTTCTTCCCAGTATCCTGGGAGATTCCCATGTCCTTGCATAGCTCCATGGCTGAACCACTCGTAGTGTTCACTCCCAGACTAATTTCAGAGGCAGATTTTTCTTCAGGCTCAAGGAAGATGTTGGTCTGTGTGGTTTTGAAGTCAGTGACTTCACCTGCTTGTGATGGCAAAGGTTCCAAACGAAGATACTGTGTTGGTACAAAGATGCATCATCCATCTCTGAAAAATCCTGTTGTTCGTAACTTTCAGCAGTAGAAAATTTAGAAATGAGGTTTTTATGCAGACAGATTACCTGGACAAACCATTGACCAGGACTTAAAAATTCTGTGCATGTTGAGTGACTGTTCTTGGGTCAAACTGAAAATGAAAATACAGTCACAATGATGTTGAGGGAAAGAACACCTATAAATGACCAGGGATGAGGTTAAGTATAAAATGTGCTTAAACCTATATAATGTTTCTTTTAATACCTCCCCTTGTGCCATACATTCACTTTTGCTTGTGCTGTGCTGCAGGGAAAGAGCTTTTGAGTAATTCTGTCACATCCTCATGATGTCAGAGGGCTCCTGTCCCATCCAGAGCTGGAGGCAGCCACAGCATTCCCTGGCCAATGCTCCATGTGAAACCTGTGCTGGGCTTCCTGGGCACAGGCTGGGGCTGCTTGGAAAGCAAATGTTTTCCTGAGTGGATGAAAATACATTCACGTTTCAAGGAACATGTCTAACAAATGTGAATATAAATCAGCTACAAACCCTACCAATTCCTGTCCTGTTTGTCAGTGTTGGAGAGTTAAGCACATGTAAGTTCATGACAAGTTCAAGTGCTGTTCAGCAAACTACACAGGTGTATTATTACAGCTCAGCTGCACTCTTCACCTCATTAATAGTATTTTTGAGAAAAAAGAAAGAGGATGAATTAGTTTAAATTTTAAAAAAAGTATGTACACTGTAGAGTTTTGTCTCAGGTTCACATTGTTCAACCCTTGTTCTGTTTGTATGCTGTCTGAAATGCTGGGTTGACAGAGAAGGGGTGTCTGGAAGGTGGGAATTTTCCTGTATAATCAGTGTAACTCTGTGGTTTAGCTTTCTTGGATTGCTATTCCCAAAACCTGGTGTAATAAATGTGGTCACTTACCTGTTTCATTCTATGCATTATTTGTGTGGGTGCCGATGTTTCACTGTGGTCTCAAAGATCAGCTGTAAACATCTAAAACCTTGAAGTTCTGGGTTGTTTATATTTATTTTTACCCCAGATCTAAGGGATTACTTGTACCATTCATAGTTCAAGATCTCTTCCATTCTATACCTTTTTCTATGACCTGGAGGCCTCTGTGTGAGTCCCAGTTGGAATTACATTTTTATATATTGTTACATTCCGTGTGAAGTAGAACTCGGTCATAAATATGGTAACAACACACTTTGTTTCCAGAAGGCCCAGGTGCTTTTCCTGTGGAGTGTGGGATGGACCAAGGCATTGCTCTTAAATGCCATTAAAAAAATGTTACTTTAACCTTATTTGTATTTTTAGTTAAACTCTAGACTTGATTTTGTCTGAACCCGGTCAACTGAGGAGAATTATGAGGCTCATACTTGGTTTGCCCTGACCCTTTCTTTATTCTTTCTCCTACAGTACATCATAGTTTGTGGAGCTGTGGATTTAGTCAGTATGGATTAGTCAAGTTCTATTTCCTTTCCAAACCAAAGCTGCCACTACAGAGATGCTTTTGATAATCAATGAACTACCAGAAGAGGTTGGAAACTTAAAACTGTGACCACATAATTTCTTGCATGTTAGATCATGTCAAAAGCAGTTTTACCTGCAAAATGTATCAACAATTGAGGAATAAATTCATGTGTGGGAGCTGGTTTTGATGTGTCTGTGTTTTCAGCTCAGAAGGGAGAAGAAAAACTTATTCTGAGAAAATATTTTGTGTATAGTGTGCGAGATATATATATATGTTTGAAATGTTGTGGTTATTTCTAGGTCATGGATGAAATAGGAGAAAAAAGGTGAATTGGAGTGAACCTTGGTGAGTTGTTGGACTCATGAGTGAGGATGAGATGCCAAGGAAAGTTGTTCTTATTACTGTGGTTTGTGTAGCATCTCTTGAGCCTTTTGGCTGCTGCAGTTTGGGACACTGGAGGGTTGGTTTCTGTTTCACTGTACAGTTTTAAGGGTGAAGTTTGAAAGCTGCAGTTGATGTTTCATAACCAGATGAATTAGCCCTTCAGAAGGGGTGAATTAGTTACCTGGGGTTACCTCAGAAAAAAGCTGCTCCCCTTGGGAATGAGAGCCCTTACCTGTGCAGGGTTTGGGCTTTATAGGATTTGCTTTGGACATTGTTCTGTAGCTTTGGTTTCTTTGGCTCATGAAATTTTTTTTGTGGTGCACATTAAATGTGTGCTATTTGCCATATTGGGACAACCAGGAATCTGGTGTTCCTTGGAAAACCAAAATATGTTTTAAATGTCTTTAAGAAATAAGCTCTTTATGTTTCTGTGGTATTCTTTTAAAAACAGAAAACCTTGTAAGGTCTGTACCCTCCTTGGGTTTAAGTCATTGCTCAGTAGTATTTTTAGTCAAGGAAATGTCTACATCCTTTATTTCCATTTCTGAATGGAAGATTTCCTCCTACCTCTTGGGGCTGGTTTTGGTGTTACTGTGACCCTCCTTGACAGAAGGAGCTGGGTTGGCTCCTTGGCAGGCAGGGAGAGCTGTTCCTCCATGAAACCTGAGGTTTCCTCCCTCAGGGATTCCATGTATCCCAGTGTAAACTGGTGAGCAGATGCTGAAATATTTGCTCTTACTGGAAATGAGTGTGCTCAGCACCCCTTTTTTTTTCTTTTTTTTTGGTGAAGCAAGTGGGGAGCTGATTGGAAACTTCCTAAAATGTCAGTGTGATCTTAGCTTTTCCTGTTATGTTCCCCCATATAATGCAGCAAAGTGGTGTGTAGTGTATAGCCTGGGTCTTGATATTGTGTATTAGCAACATTTTTCAAGATCATAAATTACAGGAGGGATTAAAATAGAATTTCCTGGAGAAGAGTATCTTGTCAGCTGAATTTGATGGACCCCGTTTTGGTAGAGCACAAATTCTATTTGTATTTGTAGTTAACTGGCAGGAGAGAGAAACTTACTTAAAGATGAGATGTAACAATGTGATCCTGAGATCTGGCAACAGTTTGGTTGTAAATTACATATGTAAGAATGTGACCAATATTCACCTTTGGAATGGCAACAAAAATTGTTTTGAATGACTCTTTGATGCTTTCTTAGTGTTTAGTGTTCCAAAAGCTATTACTTAAGCACTTTTAAGGAGTTGGTAGTCTGTTAATGGGAATTGTTTTCCTATTAAAATATGAATTATAAAATCTTATTTTAATTTTTTGACTCTTTTGATGGAGATGGGAAAGTCTTCCCAGTACAGAGTAAATGTGACATCTTGAACTGACAGCTGCAAAGCTCCTTGACTTCTGTCACGTCTGCAATTAGCTAAATTAAAGTTTATCATGCTTCCCTGTCATGTAGAATATGTCAGACACTGCAGAGCATTGTGAGGGAATGCTTTGGATGTTCAGAAATGAGATTATATTGTACATTAATGGAAGTTTCAGGGTATGAAAAGGTCAAATTCAGATGTTTGGGCTTTTCTTAATTTTTTTTTTCCAGATATTCCCATTGCTGTATTTATGGCTTGATTTATATTATGTTAATCATTAATGGAGAGAATGTTCAGTGGTAGTAAAACACGGGCTCATGGATGTAACGTTTTTACTGTATTTCTAGCAGGGATAGAAATAGCAATTTTTACATCAATAAACATGTGAGGGAGTGCAACTGTGTGAGATTAAAGTTCTTGGGAATTTATGGTGTATTTTAAATGTCTGTCACAGAATAAGAAAAGACATTTGCACATGTGGAATTGTCATGGAAAATTCAGTAGTTAGTTGTGCTTGACTTGGAGAAAACATGTGGATTGTTTGCATTCACTCCAATAGCATATGCCCATGTGCTTGGACTACAAGCTTTTGAGTATTCTGTGACATAAATGTGAGGGAAAAAAGATTAAAGGAAGTGTGGAAGAGGTGCAGAGCTCTGGGGATGAGGTCTCTGTTCTGCAAAAATGAGAAGCACAATATTCTGGAACCCATTTAAATTGTCTTTAATTTCCGTGTTGACCTGGTAACATTTTTTGGCTTGTAGCATGCAAAGGATTTTTCATCTTTTGCAGGGAATGCCCAACAGGTTTTCATACTTTGAAGCACATCTATAAGCTTGGATATTTTAGCCAGAATACACTTCCCTCAGTTCTTGTTTATCTTAATCCTGCTCAGGCATCAACCTTCTGTTAGTTTGTGAGGGAAAACCCTCTGTCTTTTGGGATCATCCTTGTCTATTGATCCTGTAGCTGATTTTCTCACCATCCCATCCCACAATACTTAGCAGAATTTTGTGTAGTCAGATGTGAAGGGTTGACACTGATCAGTTTGAACCCAAACTTCTTTTCTTTGTCACTAAATATTGTCACCTGAATAACTGTCATATGACTTTGCTGAGAAGTGGACAGTGAGGAGGGACTGAAGGACTAAGAACTGCTCTGGAAGTGTCTGGTGCTTTTTTAGTTGGGACTTCCTGACTGCTCAGTCAGTCCTGGCTTGCAGAACTACCATTAATGTTCTGGGCATTGGGGCTTCAGATGGTAAGTGATACTTAGCCTTGTACAGTGTCTGTTAGTTTGAATAAATAACTTTTTATGTGGAAGTTGGACCCATTAACCTATTTTTAGAAATCCGTCAGTATTTGCTTGTGTATGGCTTATCCCCAGGATGCAAAGTTGATGTTTTTGCTTGAATGTTTGAACAGATTAATGATTATCTGGTAAAATAAAAGTACTACTAGGAAGGTTTGTTTTGCAAATCTAGTAATTTACTGAAGGGTTTTACTTAAGTGACTCTGGACTTGTAATTTTGTGTTGTTCAAGTGCTGTGTCTTGAAGGAACAGACACGGGGCTGTAGTGAAATCTGGTAGTTACTGTGGTTTAATGGGCTGGTCCTTAAATACAGCCTGGTTTTGTTTTTTTCCATGAGGTGATTTCATTACCTTTTTATGAAGTGAAATCACAAAAATAATTATTCACAAGTATTGTTATCATGCTTTGGATAAAGCCTTTGTAACCTCTGCTGAAACACTCCCTTTACTCTTCATTTTGTCGCCAGAGTAAACTTTGAATAAATATCCGTGAATTAATTTTGTGATTCATTGTAGATCCCTCGTGTAAGGCAGGACCTTCCTTGCTCTGCCACAGGTTAGTTACATCAGAGCTCAATTTACTAAAGCTGCTGATTTAACACCAAAATCCCCCAACCTGGTTGGGGCTACAATCTCATTCTTTGCACTCTTTATATCACACTTGGTTTGCTCAAAAAACAAGATGAGGAAAATTCCCAGAAGGATGTGAAATTTAATTAGCAAATGTTGGTTAAGTACTTCAAGATGGCACGAAAATTCCTCTAAATGCAGAAGTGCCAGCTTGTTTTGGATGGCTGGAGAAAACCAGGCAGCCCATGAGACTGGTGTGGGATCCCTGGAGGTGAACGGGGAGTCGGAGACGGGACATTCCAGCAAGGGGGGCTGTGGCTGCACACATGGAATGGGGTTCTGCCCATCAGGCCTCTTGACCCCTTCCCTCCAGCTGGTGCAAGGTCTGTGTGGGCTCACACTGAGCAGTGCTGGGGAACTGACCTGCTAAAAATAGTCCCAGTTTTTAACCTGCTGTGTTTTTCCAAGTGAAGAGCTGCTTTTCTCGGCAGCGCTGACTTTTGCCTCTTCAAAGTGCTGCAAGACTTGAGTCTTATTTCTGATTCAGACTTTGACTATTTCCTGAGGAGTCTTTAGCAGATTTCTTAACCTTTCTGTGACTCATTTTCCCACGTGTCTGCTGAAGATAGTACGTACTTCTGCTTCTTCCTGAAGCATTTTGATCTGGAGATCAAGCTGAAATTACGCTGATTGTTGTCATTATAATACCCAGTTCCAAATTATTTCTAACTTACTCAAAATTGTCTGCATATGGTAAATGTAAGTGGGAACAGTAGCTTTTAAGGGCAATTCTGAATTGGATTTGTTCAGTGGTTTGAGCTGGTTAAAGAGAGAAATATCATCATACCTTTAGAAATAAACATTGTTAAATCATTTCCTTGCCCGAGAAGCTCAAATTAACACAAGGCCAAGTATCTCTTCACAGTCCCTGAATCTGTTACTCTTGTCACTGCTTTTTCTCACCTACGAATCTTCAGACTTAACTGGTTTTTTGGTTCTATACTCCTACTTGTCCTGTAATTTTTATTCTTCTTAGTATTATGAGTTTGAGCTACTGGGTTTTCCCATCTCTTACATGTTGTACCACAGAGTCTGTGAATGTCAGTGAAAATGGGACATTACAACACAATGAGTTCTGAAATTCTAAAGTTCTGAGTTCTAAAATGCAAAACAAGGAATATTGCTTTCTGCCCCTTCTAATCGTCAGTATTAGGCAAGGTGGACAATTTGCCAGCCTGGTTGGCAGCTGTATGAAAGTATTTATGACCTAACTATCTTTTTGAGACATGTAAGGCAGAATTCCAAAGTCTGTGACAGCTCCTGTAAGTGTTTATATGAGAAACCTCAGAAATTTGCAGAATAACATGAAAAGATGTAAAAATTGTCAAAAAATAGAACCTTGCTGTCATTGCCTGAGCAGAGTTGGAAGCTGATTTCTAGTGTTTGTCAGGGGGTTGAAAATGAAGGTGAGCAGCCTCTGTTCTGGCAGAGGAGAGGGAACCAGTGCAAGGATGAGAGAGACAGAGAGTTAATAAATAGTGAAACTTGAAAGGAGGGTTCTGGCTGGAATTTGGTAGAGCAAGGCGAGGTTTGTCACGGCTGCTGAGAGGATACAGCGGGGAGGAAAGCCCAGATGAGGTTGTTTACAGTCTGCACACACAGCTACAGTTTTATGCAAAAGGATGGCTGTATTTAAACATAATCTGAATGTATGGGACTTGGAGTGGTTACAGCAGGAAGCTGGCATTGCCCTCACTGACCAGGGTGTGGATTGATGAAGAATAGTCTGTGTCTGCTGCAAACAGGAGAGCAGATGCTGAAGAGAGACACATGCCTTTAAATGACAGGTCATGGGGTTGCCTGCAGAGAAATAAGAGTTGAAGTCAAGTACTTACATCCAAAATTGCAGAATTAATGTAGTAAGACAGGGAAAGATGAGCAGAATATTATTGGAGGTTCTATTGGCAAATGTCAGCAAAAAATTCCACCCCCAATATGGCAGAGAGGATAAACCAGCTCATACTGTAGGAGCCTGGGAGATAAAGGGGGGACTGCAGGGGCAGTAGAGAGGTCACAGCAGGAGAGTGTGCAGGCACGTGGATGTGTCTGTAACAGGAAAGAGGCTTAGAGGGAGGGAGTATTGTACTTCAGGGTCATTTTACCTGTTGTACTACAGTGTTGATTTTTGTCTGGAAAGAAATGAGATCCCACACAAGATCCCCATCCTTTAGTTCCCTCCACACCTTGTAATTGCCATGTGTGACCACATGTTTTCCTCTACTGTTACCCCCTTATCTCTGCTGCTGTTGTGCCAGTTCCCTCAGGGAGGAAAAAGAATGTACCTCCTCCATTGATAACTTCATTTTTCTTTTTGTTTTTTTCTCTCTGCACTTCTCACTTCTCATATTGACCATGATTATAATCTCTAATGCTGCTTGTTGCCTTCTTCTGTTAGCAACTTTTCTTTGTTTCCCTTTTAAAAAAAAATTGTATTATGGTGCTTTGAACATGATCACACTTGCAGTTGTCAGAAGGAGGGTCATTAGATTCAGTGTTTTCCTATGTATTATGTAATATTTGTAGGTTGTGGAAGGGGTTAAGTTAACATTGTTGGATGGATGAATGGAGGATATTCATGCTTGTTCTCCTCCCCTTCATCTTTCCATGTCCAGCACAGCACCTGAGAGATGGTCAGGACCTCTCATTGCAGTTGGTTGTGAAAGTTTCTGTATCAGTGAAGATTTCAAGGTGAACAGTTGTAACACAAACCTAAAGTTCTTGTGAATGGAGAAATAGCCTTTATAGCATCATAGAAAGGGAGTGTGGATTGAACTTTCAGCACTTGGGTTAATGATCAACTTGTGGGTTTGACTGAATATTGAGAAAATAAGCAAGAGCTGTAACTCGACAGAGAGAAACTAGAAAGGACCTTGAATGGAGCTGTAGGTGGCCTGTATTTGTGTGTGAGTTCCATGTGGTTGTTTTCCCCATCCCTCTGCACCCCTTAAGAATCTGAAACAGGAAAGCTCTGACTCAAGGCATCTCTGAGCCACAAGCTGTGTCTCAGGAGCCACTAGAAGGAATGCTGGGGAGTTTGTTGGAAAAATACTGGTATGTGCTCCCTAAATGCCTTGTGCTGGCCAGTCAGTCACTGCAGGTTGGGCTGCAGGAGCTTTGGGCACATCCAGCATTCCTGTCTTTATTCCTCACTGGAGTTCTCGAGGTGCAGATGTACAAACACTTAAAATCCAATGTGTGTATATATGAAAACTGCACACAAAACTGGTGAGGGAGCACAGGTTGGGGCATCAGCAGTTCATGAAACTAACATTTGTACTTTCATAACCTTCAATTATTTGAGCATTTCCTCACCATGGAGCCACTTGTTCAGTTAATGATAAATGTTCACCAGCCTGTGACATTAGTTATCACATCAAGAAACACTTGATTGAGCTGACAGCTATATGCCATAGTTCTACATGGACTTCCACAGAAACTGGGAAAGAAAAATTAAAGGTTTTCTTTTTGCTGGGTCTAGAAGTCCCTTTGAGTGTTCAGGGATAGCTTGCAGCCCTCACAACGTGTGTTAACTAAACCCACTGGCTTTCTGACACTGTTCCTTGATTAAGTGGAAATCATATGACTCAGACCCATTAGACCATCACAGAGAAGGTGAAGCTGTACTTTAATGAATGCAGTGTGAATGATGAAGTATAATAAATGTTAGTGGTGAAGAATTCTGTTAGAACTTGTCACTTGGATATGAATTATAGGTAGTATATAATAGATGTATAGGTCCTATAAAGCACACAACTAGTGGTCTGCAGTATTGTTTTGAAAGAGAAACTGTTGGTTTTATTTTGATTTTTCGTATCTGAAAATCAGGTTTAAGAGGTAAAATCTAAATTCCAATTATTCTTACAGTCCAACGTGTAAAGCTTTGTTGGATAGAGAGATGGGGGGGGGCAAAAACATCCAGAGCAGGAGTAACTAAATATGCCACATATACTTTTAAGATCTGTATGTATAGCTCATCCTTTCCAGAGCTGATTTTGTCTGTTGACTGTGAGTGGAAAATGCAGTTCCAATGTATAACTTTACACGTGTTGTTTGTGAAAGGCTGCAGATTAATGTGCTTTGAAATGTAGCCATTGAGGCAGAGATCAACAATTACTTGTTTGAAGACCTGATATATCTACTGGGCTCTGGGCAAGAGGTTGAGAATTTGCTCCAGGTCTGATAGAATTCTGTATTTAATACATAGGCTCCAAGGATTACATTATGTTCTGTTCAAAATACATTTATGTCCCACTTTTTTGCATAGATCCATAATTTACCTGCTCAAAGCACTGATGGGGGTGCAGGGTTTAATCAATATATTTGGATCTTCAGCAGTTGAAACTATACCCAGCTTGGACTTTGATAGTGAACTTACCTGGATTTTTTGCAGTATTTGAAACCTTCCCCGGTCAGTTCAGTGTTTGCTCTTTGTCTGTAGCTGGACAAGGCAGTAGAGGCAAAGTAGTCATTGATTAAACTAAGCAGGGTCATTTTGAGGGCTTTGTAGTGTATTCAGTTTCTGGCATCCTGCATGACACAAACTCTGCTGGCAGTTGAAGCAGAGCTGGTTTTCTGCTTTGTAATTGCCTTTTTTACCAAGTGCTTTGGTAAAGCTGCTGTTGGATGGTAATGGCTTGTGGGGCCTGACTGATGCACTGGGGTTCAATGAGCCATAAGTGACAAGGAGTGAAACAGCCCTAAGACCACCTGAATCTGAAAGTAAGAAACTCTTCAAAGAATCCAAAAACTTTGTAGAAGAAACAAAAGTGAACTTCATGTTGTGCTAAAGAAATTTTCTGTAAATGAAGAGTCCAACTCTAGACTATTATAACCTCTTCAACATTGATTTAAAGTGACCTACTTTTCTTTTAAAGTCCTAATTCAACTGGTAACTGGTAAAATGATGTATTCTGACAATATAATCCTCAAATCTTTGTGTCGACAATGCTGACATGTCTCATTTGGAGCCCATTTAAGACCCGTTAACATGTTTCAGACTGGAGTAACCTATTAAATAAATACATCAGGAAAAAGCTTTTACTGGTAATGGTTGTTTTGCTTAGGTGACTATGGCTGTAATGTATTGTGAGTACATCTGGTACTTCAGTGCTTATCAGTGATCTTTTTTCCTTTAGGCGGTTTCCTAGAAACATGATTGCTTGCTGGTCTTGATCTCACAGCTTTGTGGAGACTTCTTCCCTGATAATGTCAAGTTCAGGCTACCCTCCGAACCAAGGAGCATTCAGCACCGAGCAGAGCCGGTACCCCCCTCACTCTGTGCAGTACACCTTCCCCAGCACCCGGCACCAGCAGGTAAGGGCACAGAGCAGCCTTAACAAGAGAATAATTCACGTGTTTGCTGTGCCAAACGGCATTACTTTTGGTTTTTAAACTAATTTAGTACAAGTCGTTTGCGTTTGAAAACAGTGGAGTGGCACATCAGTGAGAGCTGCTGCCGGTGCTCCCAGGGAAATAGTTGTGGGGTGGTTTGGTTTGGTTTGCACTCCTTTTTCTGCTGAAAGCACCGCGATTTGCTTCCTCAAGATTAGATATGTATCTGCCTTTTTACCTTTTTTTCTGACACAAAACTGAGTTTTTTAATTCTGTATCTTTACCACAGGGAATTAATATAAACTTCTTGGTTTTATAATTGCTTTCTCATGGTTTGGATAAATTCAGTAAGAGTTGTGTTCACAAACTTTTGTTGCAGTATTGGGCTAAATTCTCTATAAGTTAAGTGTGACATTTGTCAAAATTGTGTTGCAAGGTGGAGAATGTATAAAAGCTGTTGTTACACTGATTTTTTTCTGAAGCAGCTGTACTAGTACTTCCAGCTGAGTTCTTCTGGCCAGAATGGGAGTAATGGATTTCTAAGGAAATCCTACTTGGTCATTTCTGCTGAGCATTTATTCTCCCACCCTGTGCTCTGTGGTGCAGGGGGCTGTGGAGGACCAGCTGTTGGCTTTACAGCAGTTCGTGTTTCCCTCATTTTAATGAAATTATCCTCCTGCTACAGATGTTTTGTTCTACTTACATGTTTGCAAAAGGAAATTCAAGAATTGGAGCTTTTTGGCTTGCACCATGTTTATTTTTAGATCATTTATGAAAACTAAATCTTATGGGTAGTGATCTATTGCGTGTCTTGTGGAGCTTCTCTTTGGTTAATACAATTTTTAAAAGCAAATGGTCGATGACATATATAAAAATAAATTGTCTTGTACCTCACTTTGGTTGTAAATTGTATCAATTGGAAGATGCATCTTGTCTATTAGTCCTAATTGATAATGTCTGGTATAAAAATGTCTTGAGATGATAACACAAGAAATGGCCTTAAGGTTGCTGAAATATATTCTCATTTGACCACTCTACAGCTGGATGTGCAAAACTGATTTTAAAAGGTGTTCATCTGCTGCTGACTCCTTTGTGTTTTGTTAGAAGTTGTGAACATGTCAGGTGGAATTCTCAGCATAGATATTTCATCCCTTTCAAGTTCGTGTAAAACTTAGAGCTGCCGTTTGAAAACGTTATTTTTTGAGCTGGAATAAGACTGTGTTGGTCTGTGCTGTAGCTCTTTGGAAGTGATTATTCCATGCCTTTGTTCCCGTTAACCCCGGGCTGTGTTTCCTGTAGGAATTCGCGGTCCCCGATTACCGTTCCTCTCACCTGGAGGTCACTCAGGCCACTCAGCTCTTGCAGCAGCAACAGCAGCAGCAGCTTCGGCGCAGACCTTCCCTGCTCTCTGAGTTCCACCCAGGCTCTGACAGGTGAGGAGGGTGCCTTGGATCCGTGTGAATCTTCTTGGCCTCGGTGCTTTCTGTCAAATGAGCTTTAATTTTGAATAGAATGGTTTTTTGAGTTTCCCAGTCTTTGTGTGAGAGCTCGACTTGAGGCCGTGCTCCGTTGTTGTGGGAGTGTCCATCTCCTGTGTTTGAGGGTTGTGGCTGTTGTGTAATTCCTCAGTCCCTCTGGCTTAACTAACACACAGGAAGTGACAGACTGCTTCACTTTCCCACACCTCCTGACAGCACTGTCTGTAAACTTCTGAGAATCCAAGTGCACAGTGCAAACCTCTTAGTGCTGCTTAGGCTGAAAGTGTGTAAAGTTTGTACCTTTGGATAATTGAATTTTGCCAGGTGGAAGCAACAAGTGCAGGAGTTGTTGCAGTGAGTGTTGCCTGTTCTGTTTCCTAGACTGGGCTTGATTGTTCAACAGATGGTGTCACAACTGAGCCAGTGGGGTATTTGAGTTGTAAGAATTGTAAAACACTGAGATGTGGCACCAAATGCACTTGTAGGCACAGAGAACTGAATCAGTGTACTCTGCTTTTGACAAGACTCTTGGGTGTCATAGCATTTGCTCTAGATGCCTTTTTGGTCATTCTCAAGTCAGTGGATGTGACTGATCTGGGATGAGCAGGTTAACTGAGGACACATACAGTGGGCAGCTACAGTGAATGATGTTGTAATTTAGTTTCAGTTTGGTCTGATCTTCCTTCTCAGTGAAATGGGTCATTTCTCGGTGGATAATGAGGAATGTTCAATGTGCATCATTATTACTGTACTGTTTTCACAGTGTGAGTATGTGCTTGAAGAATGTTGAATGTACTCTGAACGTCAAATTTAAAGATTAAAAACCCACTACAGATCAGGATAATATTATCTGGATTGTAGGAAGTTAGCAGGAATATGCTTCTGTTCAGGGGAGAGGTGAAAATATGATTTATGCACTCAATTCTTCAGTGTATTAGTCTGTTGATGCACAGTCATAAGCAAGTGTTACTGCTTGTAAGAACTTCCTTTTTTTTTTTTGCACTCACTGCTTGTAAAAACCCTTTTTTCCCTAGGACTCTTAGTAAGTATATCTGCTAGGAGCAACTTTATATGCAGGATTACTGCTCCCAGTTTATTTTGGCTATAACTGACTGATCTGGTTCTGAACAAATACCCATGATGAATGTTATGTAAATACTGGTCTGGCTTAAAATCTCATTAGGATATTCCCAGAAATAACTTGATGATAGTGAAATCCAGGGCTTGCATATTGCCTTCATCTTGTGTCAGTAAAACATCAGTAAGGCTCTGTTTTAATGCTGAGAATCGTAGCAGCTTTTAGAGTTCTCAAAACTTGAGTTTATAGCAGTAGTAAATCACCCTCCCAGACTGTAAATTTGTAAAAGCTTATTTGGACTACAGGAAACTGCTGTCATCTCTTCAGTGGCACTTCATAGGAAGATGTTGAAGCATATGAGGCTCTTTTGTGGCCATCCTGTGCACTGCACTGTGAAGCAGCAAGTGCTGCTGTTCCTGTGCATTTTCCTGAGAAGGAGGAGTCTTCAAATGACTCATGAATTGAATCAATGACTGTTTCTGTCATTTAGTAGCATTTTAGTAGAAATCAGTTCCAGACTCATGGCTCATCTCAAGCATTCTCTGTATATTTAAGAATTATTTGACTACAAAAATAAAATGATGGAGCTGTTGTGACCATCTTCAGTGGAATATAGTACTGTGTTTCTCTCATGGACTTTTGTTTTTGTATTTATAATTTGAATCAGGGCTTTGGTTTGAACCATATTGTTGTAGCAGTGTTGAGTTTCTTTAAGGCTTGTACTGACAGAAGGGCCTTTAAACAGGGTGTTTCAAGATTGAAGTTCACTTTCTCTTTTCCACTGGATCTTAGCTGTTGCATTTTTGAAGATCATACTTAAAAACATTTGTCTGCCTTACTGTTTAGAAGGAGGCCTCACTAAATTGAATCTCCTGTATATTTGTAAAGAATTGAGAAACACCAAATATTTTTCCTTCATCAAAAATATATATTTTAAGAGTTTATCTCTTCTGTGTATTAGGCCTCAGGAAAGGAGAACTGGATATGAACAGCAATTTCATCCAGGCCCATCTCAGACAGATCATGATTCACTGGAATCTAAGCGACCACGTCTTGAACAAGTCTCTGATTCCCATTTTCAACGTGTCAGTGCAGCTGCTGTCTTGCCTTTAGTACATCCTCTGCAGGAAGGGTTGAGATCTGCAGATATTAAGAAGGTAAATCCATTTTATGTTATGATGTTGAAGGTGTAATTTTGTATGTTACAGTGAGCTATTAAGTTTTTTTGTATTAGGTAAGTTTTTTATTTGTTTAAGTTCTTTCTTTAGTCCCAGAAATTTACTTTTACACATTATCAGAAGCTGTGATCATGAGTCAGTGTTACTCTTTTGTACAGCCTGTCTCAAACACAGTAAAGAGACTGGAATTCTGAGCTGCCACTACTGTCTTAACTCACTCAGACCTCAGTTATAAAATGATGTTAGCATAGTGCCTGAAATATTTCTGCTTTTCAATTGAAAGTGCTGGCAAATGCATGCAAGTCCATTTTTTCTGTATTTAACATTTGTACCAAATAGTCAAGATACTTCCTTCCACTGCCATTTCCCTTTTAAGCATTTGAAATGAAGCTGCTTATTTACATAACACTAATTATACTTGTCACTGTCTCATTTTGGGTAAAGATTCGACAATCTAGTTTGGGGGGGCTGTTTTCTGTTGTAGATGTTGCATATTGGAGCTAAGTTCAAGAGAGATTCACATTTATAACCACAGATGTGGTTATAACTCCAGATGTGCTTTATGTGGCTGGTCATGGTTATCTTCAACAATATCCTCATCAGTGTATGTGCAGGGTATTGAGGAGTGGCTCTCAAGTCACCCTTCCTTTAAAAATATAAGTTACTGTTTACATGTATGAAGATGTGTTTTACAGAGGGAGACATTCTAATCTTATTTTGCTTTCAAGGTAAATGTTGCAGCGTGGTGTTTATTTCAAGGGTGGACTTTGAAATTACAGTACCATAAATTGGCTGTCAGCTAATTCTAAAATATTTAGAGCATTATTAAAACTTTAACTTGGCTTCTCAATGGAGATATGGATAACTGGAAGTTGTTAATTCCTGAATGCTGCTTTGGTTACTGAGCACTCACTCCTGTGTTACCAATATAACTGATTTCTTCCAATCTCCCCTCCATCTCCTGTTCCATGGAAGGACCCAGCTTTTGGAGGAAAGCATGAGGGACCATCTTCTCCAATTTCTGGTCAGCCTTGTGGGGAGGATCAAAATGCTTCACCTTCCAAGCTGTCAAAGGAAGAATTGATACAGAGCATGGACCGTGTAGATCGTGAAATTGCGAAAGTCGAACAGCAAATCCTTAAACTGAAGAAAAAGCAAGTAAGTGCAGCAGACACTGCTGTTGTTATCTGCCAGTGCAAAAGGTGTGGAGAAACTTCCTGTGGTGGTCGTGAACTTTTTGGTTACATGAACCAAAAAAAGAAGTTAAAGGGAAGGTTATGTGTACAATTTTGCTGTTTTAAATAAGTTGGGCATCACATAATTTTAACCATTTTGGAAAGCAGGAGGAAGTCACATAGGAACACCAGCAGTAGGTGGTTTTATATTTGAAACTGCTTTGGGTGAGTAGTGAAACAAGGGCACTGTGACTGTAATTTCAGCTTCAGAGCTGCCTGCTGGCTGAGGGGAGGATATCACCTTTCTTCTGTCACAGTCTGTGCAAGGGGAGAACCCCTTGCCTGCATCTCCAAAACCAGAGCTTGTACAAAAGTCCCTGGATCATCTGCTTTCACAAGGGCAAGAAATCCTAACATCTGGAGCTAAGGTCAGCCTTGGGGGAAAGTGTAGTAGAAGGGGTGTGAATAAACAGAGAGAGCAGAGAAATCAAGAAGGAAATACCACTTTCTTTTCATATGGTCCTGGCTGCTCTTTGCATCAGAGAACTGCTCTTCTGCCATTGGAAGCAAAGGAAATATTTGCTGGCAGTAGTTGTTGCCTTCTCAGTAGCTGTTGTGGCCAAGTAAACCCACCCTTCAATCGAGGCATCTGTTACTCATTGACAGAAACAAAGTCCTTGTTTCCTTTTCCTTTGCTGACTTTCAAAGATCCAGATAGAAATAGTGGCAGCTTTACTCTTTTTTTTTGTAGTGTGAACTGTGGAGAAAATGAGAGTTATGCTGTAGGATTTGTTAATTTTTAGGTCCAAGGTAACAAATAGACAACTCTGGGGAGCTGTATGGTTTTATGGTCTGGAAACATTTAATTATGTCTAAATTTTAATGACCTGTAGAGTGACCTCCAGCAGAAAACCAAAAAAAGATGTCACTGAGTACCTGGCTGTGTGTTAATGATGGTTATCTCTTTATTTGCTCACTTTTCCACAAAATCAGCAAGTGCTTTGCATTTCAGCTGTGAAGGTTTATTTATGCACGTTTGTACATGATTTTTGACTAAAAAATTACCAAGTTGCTGTTGCAATGATTGAGGCTGTGTCTTAAGTCGTTCTGCTAAAATTATAGGGTTTGAGTTCTTATGCAGTAATATGGCACATTCTAGCCAGGGCTGAGAGACAGGGTACAGCAAATAACTTCTGACACTGGGGATGTATGTTTGGGGCAGGCATGGATGAAGGATATTTTAAAAATTAAGATGTTGCTGAACCACATTCATTTGATGTGCAAGTAAATCACAGCACTGCAGGAGGTAGGAAAGTATTACAGGGTGGGTTTTTTGCTGATGGTGTTTTTTTGCTTGTTTGGTATTTTAACAGTCTTGGAACCTGAATATATGTGGAGTGGTTTATTTTTGGTGTGAAGTACTTTTAGAATTATGTTCTCTGTGGAGTATTAGAAGGACTTTTTTACCTTTTTAAACAAGACACTAGTAATGATGGCACTTGAGCATCTACAATGTTGAAAGGCAGTTCTGTGGCTTATTTTCTCTGTGAGAAGGCAGGTCTGGTGTAGCTGTTCTCCAAAGTCTACATTTTTGTTTAAAGTTAAATAATGATTAATTATGAAGTGGCAGTGGCTTTGAATGTCAAGCTGAAACAAGTTGGATTCAATGCAGGTGAGTCTTGCAAACAGTTAATTTAATAGTACAAAAAATACTCTTGTTATCATTCCTGTGGGCATTAAAACCATTTCATTCATTCCTTGTCAGTGAACAAGCCGAATAGGAGGCAGTGCTGACTGTGGATCAGATGCATGTTTTATCTCTGGTGACTAATTACTGGTGGGGTAGCAGGGTGCAGATGGCTGATTTTCTTTCTTTGGTCTCTTAGCAACAACTTGAAGAAGAAGCTGCAAAGCCTCCCGAGCCAGAGAGGCCCGTGTCCCCCCCTCCGGTGGAACAGAAGCACCGCAGCATTGTCCAGATAATTTACGATGAGAATCGGGTGAGTGGCCTCTGCAGCTCACTGGGGGTGCCTGTGCCTCACCCAGGGGGCTGCAATTCATTAGGTCTTCATTTACTTCCATGGGCCAAGTTTGGCTTCTCCTGTTTTGTTGATTTGCCCACCCGTCTTTTACTGTTAATTTTCTTCCTTAAATTTAAAACACTTGCATGATATTTTTATTCTCAATCACGGGATCCTTCTGTTTTGCAAACAGCCAAGGAAACAGCTGTGGGTCTTGTCCTTAGACCCCTGTGCTGAGGTGGATAGATCAGATATATAGAAACATAACACAAATACATGTTTGTAAGTGTGTGTATGTGTGTAGATAAATGTAGATAAATTTTTCATATCTTGAATTCTCTGTTCCTCACATGAATACTGACAAGCTTGGCTGAAGACTCTACATTTAAATGAGCTGAAGGGAAAAAACTGCATGTGTTGTAAGATTCTGTGCCTTCTTTATAAACTCCGACTTGTAAGATTTGGATAAATGAACAGATATGAAAAAGTAGGACTTAGGTGGATTGTGAGTTTGTGTTGTTTAAGTGGTGAGGGAAGTCCAGCAGCTCAGTAATATTCCCAGTAGCAGCAAAGTGTTACCTGCTTTTTTCCCCATGTTTGTAGTTTGGAGGAACAGCTAACTTCTGTTACAATAGACTATTCCTTAACATTTGGGGAGGTAAAAATACCCTGCAAAACAACAGTTGATTTTGTATAGTAGAACTGTGTCCCAAGTGTTCCATGCAACCTGTTCTCCCCTTCCCTCAGGAAGGGGCAGAGTTATTTTGAGGTGTTCACCTTCTCTGTGTGCACATGTACACAGGGATTCACACTTCCAGATTTGGCAATTGCATAATTTTAGTCTCTTAATTCCATTTTTCAAAGCTGACCATACTTCATTTTACTGGATACCTGTCTTCCTCCTTATAATTATTTGTTGTATTACTTGTTAAATGCATGTTCTTTTTGAACTGCAGAGGTCAGTTTTATTCTCTATCAGCTTCCAGACATGGAGATCAGAGTAGTAACTGCACAATTCAAGTACAGATTTCTTTATTTGCTGAGGCAACATTGCAGAAGTAGGTTAAGAAGGATCTCATGTGGTCAGGCAGGGGTTTAACAGTGAGCTGGGAGTTCAGATTTGACATTAACTTCAGAGGATTTACTCAGACCATACCAAAAAATCTCATTTACAGAAAAAAGCAGAAGAAGCTCACAAGATTTTTGAAGGCCTTGGTCCAAAAGTTGAACTGGTAAGTTGTGGACTTCTGTTTGTTTTTTTTTCTTTTTGTTCTTTTTCTATTTTCTGTATTGCCAGTTGAACTAATTCTGATATGGTGAACAGCTGTAGTTCTATGATTATGTATAAAAGAAATGTGTGTTTAAATGCACTGGTGAATTGAGACTGGAATGAATTCATTGGCTGCATAAGTGTCATTTTTAAAGTAGATTTTAATCTATTTGAGAGAACAGTTTGAGACATGAAAAAATGAAGTTATATACATAAGTAGTTATAATCTAATTTTAAGTAATGAAATTTGTGCTTTGTGTTGAATATCTTGTAGTCCCTTCAGATCTGCTGCATCTCAAATTGAGTGCACTGTTGGCAGAATACTAAAATAGTGTTAAATATATTGCATATACTTTTAAAGTTACATGCATTGAAAAGTACTAAGTGTACCTTTCTCATCCAAAATTGCAGCCACTTTACAACCAACCATCAGACACAAAGGTCTACCATGAAAACATCAAAACGTGAGTGCTTGAATGTTCTGTCATTGTGCCAGTCAGGGCATCTAAACTTAAACATTCACAGTTTTCATTGCTGTGATTTCCAAATAGGATGTGTGAGCTTTAACCATAATTAAAAGCTTCCAATCCTTTCAGTTACCTTCCAGTAACTTTCTGATTTACTTTTTGTAAAACAGTTCTGCAAGACATGCATTATATGTACTGAAGGCAGAGGGAAACCTTAGCTTTTCTTCTTAATTTAAAGGAAAAAATAAATCATAAAGCTTAAGTTGACTGTCTTTTAAAAACTTCTCTTAAAAAAGTAATTGTTGCTCCATTCCATCAAATAGGTTTGCATAGGAGTTCCAAAGTACTTATTTCTTGAATAATATATTGTAAAACTCTTAACTTTAGGGCTGAATTGCAAATATTTTTCCCCCTTAAATAGCTCCAACCAGATGTACTCATTTTAGAATATTATCTCTCTTCTGACAAAGGAGAGTCCCTGGCTTGAAATTGGAATCTTTTGGTGTCTCAATTGCTTATTCCAGCCATCTCCAAGAATCTTCTCTCTGAAAGAATGCAGTATTAGGTGATTTAGATAACTAGACTTCATTGGGAATTTCCCCTGTTTTCTGCCCCTGAAGATATTACTCACTATAATGACCTGACATCTAGAATTGATAAAGGGTTTCTTTGAGTAGTTTTGAAGTGTTAGATCCTTATGTAGTTCACTTTCTTTTCCCTGAATTTGTTTTCCAGAAACCAGGTGATGAGGAAAAAGCTGATACTGTTCTTTAAAAGAAGGAACCATGCAAGAAAACAGCGGGTAAGACCCCCAGGTTTTTGTAAAAGGAGCCCATGGTTGGTTTTCTGTCTGGATCCTTGTCTTGTATTCCCAAAAGTGTCATGTAAATCCTATTGATTAGAAAAATAAAATCTTAAGCTAAAATTCCGTTGATTTATTTGAAAATAAACTGCAGGTTTATAACTTTTTTGTTGATTATTTGACCGAAAACCGTCTAAAGTACAAGAATTTTCTTTCCTTGTATTTTCTTAAAGAGAGTGAATGGAAGATACACAATGAGAATCTTTAACTGTCACACCAGGCTTCTCTTTGAGCTTCTTTTTTAAAAATTAACCCAATCCCACTAATTAAAAGTCTGGTACCAGATGATGGGAGATTCCTGGATGGAATTAATGGCAGTTACCAAATACCACTGGGATGTGTGAAGCACAGAAACAGTGTATAATATTTAAAATCTACATTTTTATATCCACTTCCTCACCTTCTCTGTGCTGAAAATTTGCTTGATGTCATCTTCAAAATGAAAGCCAGTAGAGGAGGAAAAATCTGTTCATTCCAGGAGCCTGCCCAGGTCCCATGGACTGATCACTTGGTGTATTTTGCTTAGTTCAAGGTTTACTTTTGGAATTTAACAGGAACAGAAGATCTGTCAACGTTATGATCAGCTGATGGAGGCATGGGAGAAAAAGGTTGACAGGATAGAAAATAATCCCCGCAGGAAAGCCAAGGAGAGCAAAACAAGGGAGTACTATGAGAAACAGTTTCCAGAAATCCGGAAGCAGAGGGAACAGCAAGAACGATTCCAGAGGTATTACTGTGGCTTGGAAATGTTCCTGCAAAATACCAATTTGGTCTTGAGTTTTAAAATGGTTTGTCATAAAATTGGTTCAGTTTAATGGTTGGTGAAGTTTTATGTTCATCACTACATAGAGGAAAAGGGCTGATTAGCAAAGGGTAGTTGGGTTGGGGTGTTTAGTGAGAGTAGGAGAGCTAAGCTGCTCTAAAAGAGGTTTGTGGGGTTGGAATGGAGGTGATTGGAGTGTCAGCATCATGTGAGCCTGTTCATTTTGGGCAGACACCCTAATTTATGCTTAGTATTTTTCTGTCCCTGGGTGTCTGTGTTATTCCTGTGTTCCATAATTTCTGTATTCATTAACCTACACACTCAAAACCCCATTTGTCTTTTTAACAATTTGACTGATCTTTTGTTATATTTGCCAGGTAATTTTATTCCAGACATTTTTGCATTTTAAAGTATGCAAGCTATGGCAATTAAATCCCTATTATTTCATTTTAATCTATCAGACATTTGTTAGATGGAAACTGTAAAAGGAATCTTAAAAGGAATGAAGTGCAATTCATTTGAGAATTCACTCTCTCTGCAGTACTGTAGGCAGTGCTTTAAATTAGAATTAGGTCAAGTTTGATTTAGTTGTGTTGAAATCTGTTTATCTAATGTTTGAAATAATTTTAATACACCTCTGAGAATTCAAGCCCCGTGAAGATTTAATCTCATCTCTTGTAACCATCTGCCTACATCACCTTATTTCATAAAACATGGGAAAAGCTGAGAGTTTGCAATATATTGTGAAAGCTGCAAGATTTTGTGGAATTCAGGAAAGAAGAAAGTAAACTCCTAGAGTGGGACAACTTCCTGGGCATAACAAGCTTTCACTTTAAGAATATATCATATTTTTGTAGTTGCAAACTATTTGGGAAGGGGCCATCTCTTTATGTTCTCTGATGTAATGGCATCTTTGTCTATAGCTGGACGTTAATATTATTGCCATGTAAATACTAGGGGATTTTGTTCAGATTTTGTGCAAATGGATTAATTCAGTAAAATCTTTGAGCAAATGCAGGTATTTTGTCTTTCCAGTTACCAGTGATTTTTATCTCTGAAATGCTTTTTGACCCACATGCTGTGATATATTATTAGCATGTTCCTAAGTGTAAAGATCACAAGCTGTAAAATTCTTCCAAATTGCAGCTCTCCCATCAATTCTCTAGTTGAAAATTTTCCTGTGTCGTAACAAGTCTCAGTGCTGTATTTGTAACTTGACCAAATTGATGTCAGACAAATTGAGTGTGCTTTTCTTTTAAAAAATAAAGGAATAGGCTCTTCCACAGTGTATCAGTTGTACTAATTAAGGTGATGGTTTCTGTGCCTGATGAACATTTCTCATACTCAGCAGAAGCACATTAATTTATCTAAAACACCTACTTGCAGTGGAATTGGTGGTAACACCTTTTTTTTTGTGTTGATTCAAGCATGTCCTTCCTGCTGAGCTTTGCAAATTCACCTATAAAACGGAGCCGTGGTTTGAAATTGCAGGACAGGGCAGAGTTTGTACTCTGGGACTGCCTGGGAGGGAACAGCCCCCACTGATTTGGGAGACTGGTAACAGCATTTTAAGGAATTTTGAAGGTTGTTATGGTGTACAAAATCTGCAGATAGAGCCAATATCCACTTTATCCTTTCTCCTTTTGTTTTCCCCCAATTCTAGAGTTGGCCAAAGGGGAGCTGGCCTTTCAGCAACTATTGCTAGAAGTGAACATGAGATTTCGGAAATCATTGATGGACTCTCAGAGCAGGAGGTGAGGCTTTTGTCTGTACTTTGCTGTAAAGCACAGCCAATTAATACCCTTTTATTGGCAGTGAAAGAGGGTTTGGTTTTTTTGATAAGAGAAACCTCTTGGGGATGGTTTGAGGGAATCTCTGTGAAGTTTGGCTTGAAACAGGTCTTAGAAATACTTTTCTTTTGAGTGTTTTGCTTTCTAAATGTATCTGCCCTAGATTTTTCTCATTGCAGGCTTGCTGCAACCTAGTTTTTTACAGCTGTAACAAACATATGAGAACTCTTCCTCTCTAAGACCCTCCACCATTTTAGTGTTCCATCATTTGTGATGTTTCTTTTCCTGACTATAAACATTCAGCTTCCACAGCAGTTCAGACACGTTCAAAAAGAAGTTTCAAACCTCCTGTGAATGTGTCCTGTGGGGGAGCTTGAAGAGTTGTGTAATTCAACAGCTACAAACATTGGTAGCAACTTTCTGTGTTCTTTGCTTTTTTCTTTTATTCTTTGCCTGTAGAATAATGAAAAGCAAATGCGTCAGCTCTCAGTCATCCCTCCCATGATGTTCGATGCAGAACAAAGACGAGTGAAGTTTATTAATATGAATGGTCTGATGGAGGATCCCATGAAGGTTTATAAGGACAGACAGTTCATGAATGTCTGGACCGACCACGAGAAAGAGATTTTTAAGGAAAAGTAATGGCCTTTCTTATATTTTATTTTTATTACATTGCAAATGACAGTTGAATGCTGAACCCCACGGTAAATAGCTGCTAAATCAGGAATGCTGGAGCTTTTGTGCAGTCAGAGTTGATAATGGTCTTAGCTCAATGTGAGAAATATTGCAAAAGTTTTAGGCTTGTTTTTTAACTGAGAAGGTTCACTTGCATTTAGTCCTGAACTAAGAAATTATCTCAAAAGTACTTTAGTTCTGTGATAAGATTAAAATGAGAGGAGTAGATACATGATCTCATTATATCAGCTAATGGGTAATTTTAAGTGCTTAGTTCTAAATCTGCACAATTTGAAAAGTGGGCTTTTTAGGCTAATTTCAGTCATACAAATGAAAGCCTTGCTGATGGAGCAGATTGTTTAGAAGATTGCTTTGCTTATTTGATCATGGATTGTATTGTTAAACTGAAATAATTTTTGATTTGTAAAAGGTTTGTCCAACATCCCAAGAACTTTGGTCTAATTGCTTCCTACCTGGAACGAAAGGTAAGACATTTCTTGGTATGAGTAGAGCCTAGGGTAAGATCCCTAACTTTCCAAATGTAAGTCATTTATCCCAGCATCGTTTTCTCTTCCTGGAAAAAAAAATTAAATCCAAAAAGAAGCCACTGCTTTGTCAGGATTTTATAATAGTTATCAATAACACAATTAGTGTGTGCAAACATTTAACAGAAGTTGGCGGAATGACACTGTTGGCAAGGATAAAGGAATTATTTAATTTGGATATTTTCCTGTTGAAGCAGGTAAGGTTTAAGTATCTCACTGCTTAGATAAGGACACCCTTGTCTCTGCTGAGCTGCTGTGCTGAGCCAAGGAAATCTTCCCACCACCTTTCCAGTCAGTGGGATTCTGCTCCCAGCTCAGTCTTTGAAACTGATTTTAGTCTTTAGAACTTGATTTTGCAGAATTGATGTAAGAAGTAATGGAGAATTAGGATTTATTAAGACTTACAGCAGACTCTTGAATACCTATAACTACTGTGGTAAATAGAAGCTTTCAAACTTGCAAATGGGCTGGTATAGATTAAATCGTGCAGTCAGGAGTAGCTGAGGGACATTGTAAATGTATGAGACTTGTGTTTAACACTGTAATTTTATGCATAGTTATGTTGTTAAATTTGTGCATGAATTCACTTCCCTGCTGAGAAAACAGTTTTAGTCTAGGGGATAAATAGTTTTAAGTATTCAGAGAAATTAAATACTAAAAACTTATTTTTTTAATAGGAGTAAAACCTTTTTTTTTTTCCTGCTTTTTCACTGTAGAATGTTCCTGACTGTGTATTATATTATTATTTGACCAAGAAAAATGAAAATTATAAAGCCCTTGTGCGAAGAAATTATGGTAAACGCAGAGGAAGAAACCAGGTATCTTGAATTTATTCATCATTTGGGTATTGTTATTTTATTGTTTCCTATTTACAGCTGTTTCACTATCCAATATAGCAATATATCATATGCATGGGGGGAGAAATAATTATTTTTCCTTTATTGCATTCTTGCCCTATTAAAATTTAAGTAATCCTGTCTTCAAGAGTGTTCTTGGTTAGTTTGTTTTTAATTCTGTGAAATAACTTCTTCCTCTGCACATTTGTTACTTGTTTGAATATGACAACTCATTTTCTTTGAGGACCCTGCTGCAGACATGGAAGTTGAATCCATTATTAAATCCTATGTTGGAGCCAACAGAAATTAGGTTTAGCATAAGACTTGCAGTGGAAAGTATATAATCACTTCATAATGTCAGTGTTTGTCAAAAAGCAGAAATTAATAGTGATCTTTATTTGGTGGTCAGGCTCAAAGTCAAACTGGAACTTCACAGCAAGAAGAAAGAGACCAACTTAATGCATGCAAGTAAAAAATTGTGCTGATTCAGGAAGTATTCATTTGGAAGTCTTTGGAGAGGAAAAGAACAGCATATTATGTACCAAAAGCATATAAATACATGTGCTGGGCTACCAGGGTTAATGGGGATATTGGAAAACAAAAAAAAAACCAACCAAACCCCCAACTTTGAGACTGCTCAAACCTGCACTGCAAAACGGTAAATATTGCACTTCAGGATGAGAGAGTCTTCTTTTCAAACACTGCTGAGAGTCCCAGTAAATGTATTTTTATAGTTGCTGCAAACAGCTTCAACTGATAAGTTGATCCTGTTCTGTAGAAAAAGCCATCAGGTTGTGCTTCTGTGGTGCTGTTGTACATAAAAAATTTGAACATGGAACTTTTGAATTATGGTCTGCTATTCTATGGAAGGGTTGCTACCATGGGAGACTGACTGGTCTGTACCCTCAAGTTCTGGATTGCTTAGGATAAGGTCATTGTCACTGTGCACAGGATTCAGTTGGAGCTTCTGCTCTGGCTAATTTGAACTGCTGTGATGGGAGAAATTACTGGAAATCACTTGTATTTTGCCAGGACTTCTGTTAGGTTTTCTAAGCCTGGTAATGTTTTTTGATTGGAGAAGGGAATTTTTTGGTGATGGGGAAGGATTGCAGGTACAGCTGGGTGTGTGGCAAATGCAAAAGAGATAGAAATAAACAAATTTGTCCAAATGTGGATAATCAGTGTGGACACTTAACACAGGTAGTGTTACTGAAGTAGCTCAGTTTGTTATTCCATGATAAATGAGGTTGGTGTGATCACAGCAAGTGGTACCTGCTGGTTCTAAGGGGGAGGAACAGAACTGGCTCAGCTGCAGTGCAGTGTAACTGTAAGTTTTGAGGAACTCAGAAGGTCATTACTGTGGATTTAAATGTCTTTTCCACATTGTTAAACTTTAGAATATTGGAACTGGTAGAATTCAAAATTTGGAAGGGTTGCTTTCCTTGCTTATAATGTGTATAAACTAGAAAGAGTTTAATTCCAGCCTTAGACACAAGGGACATGGATTTGTGAACTCATTTTAAAAGGAAGCCCAAGGAGCTCTGCCTGACTTGGTACCTATGGGTGCTGATTTATATGTGAGTAATTAAATATATCAGTTGGAACACTGAAGGTTTGTTCAGCTCAAATTACTTCCTCTTTGAATTTTAGCAGAGTTGTACTTCTTAATTCCTGGTTGTTGATCCACATTAAGTACCACAGCAGATCACTAAACTTTGGGCAACTGCAACAGGTTTAATGTGTGCTCTGTTAAGGATGCAGGTGAGTGCCAGGCTTTTGGCTCTGAACAGGGTTGAGGGATATTTGCCAACTCAGGGAAATACTCTCAGCATTCTAAAAGTGAAATTTAATTTAAATTCAGAAGTATTGTAGTTAGCATGTTTAGTAGCACTGTAATAAGGAATTAAACAGTATGAAAAATTGTATTTCTTAATTTTATTAATGATTAATTAGCAACATCTGTAACAGCTAGTGAAAAAAGAGCTTGAGAGGGTTGAACTGCCTGGCTTGCCAGAACTTTTATCTTACAGTTGCAGAATGCAGCTCCCCCCCTTCCCCCTCCCGTGCCCCAGCTTTGTTTGAAGCTGATATTTTTCATATCTCTCAGTAGCAACTTGAAACTTTCTTGCTGATTGGCAAACACAAGTCGTGTAAGATTTATGAGGTGCTCTAGGATGGGCTTATGCCAATAACAGGTGCTTCAGCTTAAACTCTTAAGAGTGCATATATTTTTGTAAATCAGAAGGCAAGCAAGTGGAATATTGCAGTGGAGAAGATATTAATCACAGTAACGACGGTGAAATCCTTCAGAGAATGTAGTGAGCACAACTTGGCTCAGGTTTCAGTGTGGGGCTTTGCCTTGAGAGAAGCTGAGTGTTGGATTAAGGATATGAAGAGATGTAAAGCTGGTTAAATTCTGGTGTGGCTTTGTCCTCAAATAGGTCTAGAAAGGACTTTTTATAAAAAGCTGCCTGAACTGTTCCGGAATGTCACAGAGCTGACTGAACAAGCAGGTCTCAAACCAAAACTTGTCAAATGAAGAGCAAGTTTTTCATAGTCTTGAAGCAAAGCATGACTATATGATGCTTTCTCTTCCCCATCCCTGGAGGTGTCCAAGGCCGGGTTGGACTGGGCGTGGAACAACCCAGTGGAAGGTGTCCCTGCCAATGGCAAGGCCTTGGAATTTGATTATCTTTAGGGTTCATTGAAACCCAAACCAACCTGTTATTCTATGTAGAGAATTCCTTAAATCACTCATTGAAAGGAGGCTTCTCTGAGTAAAGTGTGATGTTTAGTTTGCAGGCAGTGCTCAGTGTGGGACGTTTGTGTCCCTGCCCGGGGAGCAGTTGTGTGTGTGGCCTGGGCAGCAGGTGGTGCAGGCAGTGATGTGAGCACACAGAAATTCGCGGTGTGGGCGGGAGGAGCGATCCCCCCTCGCCGGGGATCACCTCTGGTGACTCCGGGGACATCAGGAGCTCTGTGTGACAGGGGCAATGCTGCCGGGGCAGCTTAAGTGGCAGAATGACACCATTTCCTGGAATAAACACGTTGCTGGGTCGGGCAGCCTGTGCTGGAGAGCTGTGATGTCGCTGCTGGGGTGGGTTTTGTCCTCGTGGCCCGAGGCAAAGCCCGTCCCCTTGTCTGGACAGTAAAAGTTTAACCAGCAGATGAATGTGCAGGTACGTCTGACCGAGGCTTCGACTGCTTAAGGTTTGTGTTTAACCTGCACTTGACCTTTTGATTATGCATGGTGAACAAACTCACTGTGAAACAGGGAACAGAGTTATTTTTAAGTGTGATGTTCATTTAGCCAGGCAGGAAGAGGATTTTCAGCAACTGTTTGGGAAATAGATTAGGTATAAAATACATGTTTTAGTTTTTAAATTTTTAAAATCTTCTTCTGAAAATACAGTTTTTGTCTCCCTGCTTTCTAGGCCAATCTATCCAGCAGAATGGGAACAGTTTATCTTAGCCTGTCTCTGACATCTTGCTTGAAGCAAGTTTTTGTGTAATCAAGTAATGCCAGCATCCTAAATGCTAATATTTTGCAGGAAAATGATAGTGATTAGTGCTTGGGGTTTCTGCTCCAGTTCACATTATTAAAATGTCAAAAGCAAATCAGTTTTGTGACTGTTTCCAGCCTCAATTTTGTTAGTGAAACAGTGACACCTGCTGCTGCACTCATAGGAATGCAGTGAAAAAGCCTATTTGGAGGAATTTTTCAGTGGATTGTAAAATCTGAGTTTATGGAGTTCTAGAACAGCAGCCTTGTAGTTCTCTGTGCTTCTCTTTCCATAAATTGTCAAGTGTACTCTGGGTATCTGATACAGGCACACTGCTCACTGTGCTTATAAAACTGTCATCTCAATAGAGACACTTTTGTTGGGTTTTTTAATAATTCTAGGGTATAATTTTCTTTCTGGAAATTCACTGGAAATGTAAGTCTAAAATTCCTGACTTTTTTTTTTTTTCACAATTATATTTCTTAATTGCTCACAACAGTTTTGAGAAGGTGACTTAGAGTAGTAATAATTTTCATGCGACAAGACCTTGTGCTTCCAAGTTTTAAGCTCTCATGTTTCACTATTTTAAAATGCACAAAGTTAAAAATAAAATTTGAGAGGAGCAACACTTACTACGTTGGTCAGACCTCCCTGAGCACTTTTAAAATGGGGCTGTTCACTTTTATTGTGGCACACAACAGCCAGTGTATTGTACATGATCACTCCTTGCTCTTGCTGCAGAAGCAGCTGCATTTCCATGGAATTTGTAAGACAAAATATTATATCTGAGTGAGGCAGGAGACACATAAGAGAGAATAAATGGAGAGGTACAGAGGATATACAGCTAATATATAGAAACTGGACACTGTGGCAAAGGGGTCTTCTGGAGTCTGGGAGACAATGCCTCATTTTTGCTATATTTGGGAGTGCAGAGATGTGTGATGGGTTTGGGCAGAGATATAACAGAGTACTGTTATATTGACCACTGTGCAGTGACTTTAACAACTTACCAAGTGGGGGGTAAGGCAGTGTCAGTTTGTGCTGCTCTGAGTACAAGTTGCTGCACCTTTGTGTGATCGAGTTTTCATCCAAATCTCATTTCATTTCAGCAACAGATTGCTCGTCCTTCTCAAGAAGAAAAGGTAGAAGAAAAGGTAGAAGAGGAAAAATCAGACAAATCAGAGAAAAAAGAGGAGGAAAAGAAAGATGAGGAGGAGAAAGATGAGAAGGAGGAATCTAAGTAAGTGTATATATACTGAAAGGCATTAATTCCCCCTAGACTGCGGTTTTTTGCCAGGATTGGAACAGGATTTGCAATAGCCTGACAGTGAAATCTGGACTGAAAGCTATGTTTAGGTTGGTTTTGGTGCATTAAACAACTTTCTTTTTTGGTCATACAAATTTCTCTGTCTTGCTGAGCTAATGAGACTGGTGGAAAAAGCAGTGGGAAAATTTTTTTGCACAGGTAATGATTTCCATACCTTGTTGGTTTGGGCTTTTTAATATATTCTGTCAGTGTTCATATTTTCTTCGAAGTTGATAACATCATGTGTCTGTGGTATTCTCTGACAACTCAAAGTTGTGGCCAGTGAGTGAATTCTCTTTCGCTAAAGGCGACTTTAGGGTTCATTGAGTGTTTTTGGGGTGTTTTGAGCGGTTTTGTACATTGATATTTGGGAATACCTTCTCACAATGGCTCTCTGAATGTGACTGAATTATATTTTAACTACTCCCAGAGAGAATACCAAAGAAAAGGACAAAACTGAAGTTGCACCAGAGGAAACAGAGGAAAGGGAGCAGGCGGCTCCTCGGGGCCGAAAAACCGCCAATAGCCAAGGTCGGCGTAAGGGCAGAATCACCAGATCAATGACAAATGAAGCTGCACAAGCAAATGCTGCTGCAGCTGCAGCCACTGAAGAACCACCTCCACCTCTTCCACCCCCACCAGAACCTTGTGAGTAGCATTTACAGGACGCCCAGGGCCCCATCTGGTCGTCAGGCTCTTCACTGACACAAGGCTGTTTTCTGGGCACGTTGGTTTTTTTCTGTTTAATATTTGCATCTTTATTCTTAGGCCTGTTTATAGTTTTGTGACTGTGTGGAACTGTTGAACTTCACGAGTGTGACTTCATGAATAGTGTATGTGTGCAGATGACTGTTAGGCTGAACTGCTTTTTCCCCCTCACATGGTTCTTTCTGTGGTAACCACCTTTTCTCTCTGTGCAGGTTCATGATGGGTCTGTAGAGATCCAGGTGCCTGTGCCACAGATTGATTTACAGGCTGTAGCTCATAGAGAATATTGGTGAATAAGTAGGTCTGATATTTGAGTACTTCAGGGAGTTTCATAAGCTGAAATAGATCTTGGCAAGTTGTTGTTTCTGCATTAGACACAAAAGGCTTTTTTAAAATAAAATGTTACTTTCTTGGCTTGTATGGTTAAAAAAGACAACACAATTTCTGAGGGTATTTTGGAAAAGGCTGACCTAATTTGTGGTAGTGCAGAAATACCAGAATATGTTGTGGTTGGTAAATAATTATCCAGGATGGCAGGGCAGGTTTTTTTTCCTTGCAGTGCTCTGCTGTGGCAGTTTGTTGCTCCTCATGCTTCAACTGGGTAGATACAGGCAGCTGCTATTCTGGAGTTTGTAACAACTCTTTTGTTGCTCACATACTCTGAGTATAAAGAACAGAGTAAATGGGCAAATTAGTTCTTATATAACTGTAAACATCAGGGACTGTGATAGACATCTTGCTCAGTGGGTTTTTATAAGCAGTTACACTGAGGCAATAGTGGGTTTTGCTTTGGGGTTTTTTTAAACCATTTTTTCAGTTTTCTGGGAAATCCAAAATAGCTTTTCAGTGGGTCACATACTTTGTAGTGTCCTGCTTTTGTTGTTTGTTAGTGGAAGTTGTTGCAGGGTCCGTGTTGCATGTTGTGTGTATTGGCAGGTTTTATGGAAAGGAAATGGAGGCTGGTGCAGCTCAGTGCCACTCAGAAATTTAAACAGGATGGTATAAAATCCAGAGGGTGAATGAAAAGTACTTTTTACTGAATCATGCATAGTTTCCTACTTGTTTTTACTTACTATTTTTTGTTTTATTTTTCTCCCTTTGTCCAGTTGGAGACTCAGTAAATACAAGAACAGTAGATTTCTTGACATCCACTAACCAATAAATAACCATTCCAGTCCTTTCCACAGCAGTCAGTGAAATGGGACTGAACTAGTTTGTATCGTGTGGGATTGCTGCTTTTAGTAGCTGATGGTAATTACTGACATTTTAAGTAGAATTTTAGTGATGAATACATCTAAGTTACTTACAAGTCTTCCTTCACAGACAATTAATCATAGTTTTGTAGGCAGAACAGTTTTCTCTCCTGAGGCTGTGGTGGTTCCTTGTGTATCTCTGACTGGGTTTAATGGAGATTTACTGCTTCCCTCTGACAAGAGCAGCTTTCCCAAGTGACTTGAGCAAGCCATAATGCAAATAGATTTGTTGCCTATGGGGTGCATAATTGGTGCCATAATAGTGAATCCTGGTCTTTTTTCTGCTCAGTGTCTTTGTTTCTCTTTCAGCTTCTACAGAACCTGTGGAGACATCCCGCTGGACGGAAGAAGAAATGGAAGTTGCTAAGAAAGGTAAAGCTTATAAAGCTTTTGACTTCCTTCTGGTTACTTGTATTTACAAAATTTCGAGAATTTACTGAATACAATTGCTATGATTTTTGCCAATGCTGCACCAAATGAATAATTTGAAAACTGCTGTTGCTTTTTTTCTTAAAAAAAAAAGCAAACATCTTTATCAGATAAAATAATTTTTTGAGACTTATTTTGTCTCTTTTCATGTGGGCTACTTAGAACTGTTTGATGTTGTAATTAGCCCACAGAAGACTGGAACAGATGTGAAGGTGTTTGTCATAAAAACTTTCAAAGTAACATGTTTGTAAGTTCTTTATCTTACCTTCCCACAGGCACTGTTGTTCCATTTATTTGAGTTTGGGTAGCTGAGTTATTTATCATAGTAAATATTGGTTCTTATGTTTGAGCAGGTCTAGTGGAACATGGACGAAACTGGGCAGCAATTGCCAAAATGGTTGGGACGAAAAGTGAAGCTCAGTGTAAGAACTTCTACTTCAACTATAAGAGGAGACACAACCTGGACAGCCTCCTCCAACAGCACAAGCAGAAGGTGAGTGCAGTGGGCACTGAATATTTTGCAGGGGAGAACTTGGCACCTTTCTGAAGATTCACTGTCGTACAATCGCCGCTTGTTTCCATTTCTACTTAGTTTTGTATTGTGACATAAAACTCCTAGAAGGGGCAGCTGGTGCTCACTGAGCTGTGATACCAATCACTTCTTGCTTCAAAATGCGATAGAAAGTTTTCTATCAGATAAAACACTCAAGCCTGAAGAGTTCTTTAGTGCTCTGACAAAACCACATTGCTTACCAGTACACCAGCAGCTGTAGGTGGTCAGGTCATGGCTGCAGAACAGTTCCTTGAAACACAGTAATCACTGACCTTACAAAATAGAGCAAGAGAGTTGGTAGAAGTCCAGGAAAGAAAGCTTTGGGGCATCTAAAGTAGAGTCCTGTGGGCTGGAATCCTCCCAATTGTGGTGTTACTCTGATCTTCTGTCACTGAGGTGAAGAGCATCAGTGTCTCTTTGCTGCAGTTGCTCTGTTGCCCCCAAACACACCACGAGACAGTGGTTTGTTCCCCAACTTGTTTTTGATTGGCCTGAAGTTGCAAGTGTCCCCTTGTGAATGACCGTGCTAAGTAGAGATTCTCTGCCTTTCATTTCGACCTCAGACTGATAAATGAGAATGCATTTATGTGAAAGGCAGTAACACTTGCACATTTTCAGTACGTTGTCAATGCTGTGTCTTGCTCAGTCTTCGCGAAGGCCCCGCGAGGAGCGAGATGTGTCCCAGTGTGAGAGTGTGGCTTCCACCGTGTCAGCTCAGGAGGACGAAGATATTGAAGCATCTAATGAAGAAGAGAACCCAGAAGACAGCGAAGGTAACTTTTTCTGGGAAGGAACTTGTGTGTGCACAGAAAGAAACCTAAACTTTGTGCCAATTATATGCTCAGAACTCTGTGTTCACTTCGTGATGTCGTGCTCAGATGCTGCCTTTGAGTTGGATTTCAGCAATTGGAACCCACTCAGGGAGAAAAGCATTTTTAGTATTGTGCAGCCTAAAGATGTTACTCTTATTATTTTGAGATGCTTTGATTGTGCTCTCAGCTAGAGTGTTGCAATAAGTTGAATCAAATATATGTAACCCTTAATAGCTGATAGTTTCAGTAAAGCTTCAGACAAGCAAATTCAAGTGGTGTTTTTTTATACGTATTTGTTGGTTGCGACTGCTAATAATTATAGGCACACAACAGCAGTCAGTCTTGGCTGATCTTTTGTAGAGCAATAGGCAATAGAATTCATAAACAGGGAATGGGAGAAAATGACTAACTGTTGGGAACTTGGTTTTTCAGTTGTTGGGTTTTTTTAGTTGCAGTGGGTGTGAGTGTAATTCGAATTTCCCATTTCTATAATAAGTCAAAATGAATTGTTTTGCAGATGGGTGGGTTAAAATTGATGGATCCTTATTGCACCCATTTTGTTAGAGCTCGTTAATGTTGGACCTTTATGCCAAAACATTTTTTTCCCAGGTGCTGAAAATAGTTCTGATACAGAAAGTGCTCCATCTCCAACTCCAGCAGAACCTGCTAAACCAAGTGAAGAAACTCCATCTGAAAGTGCTGCTCCAAAAGTAACCACTGAGGCTCCAGCAGAGCAAGAATCTGCCATTAAACCTGCAACCAGCACATCTCCCTCCTTAACAGCCCAAAGTGTATCAACAGCTGAAACTCAGAGTTCTGAGCCACAGGTTAAGGAAGAAATAAACAATGAGGCAGAAGAGCCCATGGAGGTGGACAGTAGAAGCCACCCAGTTGAAGCTAAGCCTGTGATTACTCTTCCAGTTCATACCAAAGTAGAACCTGTAGAGACTGAAATGAGGCTACCAGAGAATATTCAAGTGAAAATAGAGAGTGATACCAAAGAGAGAGAGATGGAGAAACCCAAGGAAAAGTCAGAACCAGAGGAAATGGACTATAGTCTGTCACAGCAAGTTAATACAGCAAGGCAAGAATCCCATTCCGACAACGATTCCAGTGCCACCTGCAGTGCTGATGAGGAGGTTGATGGAGAGCCTGACAGACAAGGGTGAGTTCAATGTTTAGCATTCAAATATTGGC
This sequence comes from Calyptomena viridis, assembly GCA_013390005.1. Taxonomy (NCBI): domain Eukaryota; kingdom Metazoa; phylum Chordata; class Aves; order Passeriformes; family Eurylaimidae; genus Calyptomena; species Calyptomena viridis. The sequence continues at coordinate 109,521 of WEIV01021286.1, forward strand.
ATCTTTTAGAAATTGTATAATAAGTGGCTTTACTGGACAGTGATCTAAAAATTATAGGGACATTTTTGTGAGTTTCTACTACGGAAAGAATTTCTAATGGGTCTTTGCTGGAAGTGCAGCAGAGGGAAGTGTTGATTTAAAATTTTAGTGAACAGCCAAAAGAAAAGTCAGCTAAGGCAGGGAAGGGAAAATCCTATGATGGTAGACCTTTGAAACCATTTATCTTTTGGGAATGGCTGACACCACTGAGGATATTTGAAGTCTTTTCAGTATTCTGTGGGTGCAGTTCCTGTGTAACCCCAGCACAGCCTTGGAGCCAATGCCCCCTCCCTCTCAGTGATCTTAATATACACACAGTACCAGGGAGACATGTTAAATGTCAAAAGTATCCAGTGTCATGTAGTGCATGTGGTCTTTGGAAGAGTGCAGGTGATGCCTCTTCAGACATCATCTTTCCACAAAAGTCTTAGCCCTCCATGTGAAATTATTCCGTTGTAGACTGCTGTATTTTTCGCAAGGTAAATATATGTAGTGCTTCCTATCTGTTGTGGGTTTTTTTCAAAGCATTCTTTATAAAGCAGATTGCATTGTTGGGGGACTGCATAAATAAATTTCTGATATGGGAGATTCTAACACTTATTTTGGTATTTCTGTGTGTTATGAAAATACAGCAACATCTGTTGCCTATTCTACCAGATGTACCATGGATCAAAACACAAAACAATTCTGATTTTTCAGCAATTTGTTCAGCATGTTTAATGTGTTGCTTTTTTGAAGTTGAGAGTTTTGCCTGTAAATTTTTTAAGACGTTTTACCTTGGTCCTTTTGGTGATATTTTTCTCTTCTGTCTCTCTTTCCAGTATCTTCAGCAGAGAATCCAAGCCCTCACTGTTAAATCCCGCTGGGTCAATCCTGGTATCATCCACAATAAAGCAAGGGCAGATGGACCTGCAGCAGCTTCACCACCGAGCTGCCGTCATCCCACCCATGGTATGGGGACCTTTCAGTGCTGTTTGAAGGACTCTGTTGTCCCTAAAACTAGTCACAACACTAAAGCAGAAAAGAGGATCATGAAACAAACGAAGAAATATATAAATTGCTTTATTATCCTATTTTTGAGGGGGAAAGTAGGTTAAGTACAACACTGAGCTGCTGCAGTGGGGGAGTTGAGCTTGGCACAATAAGTCAGGCCTGTATTGATGTCCTCAGTAAGAGCCTGTGTTGATGCACCTGCTGTTGACACCTTCCTGTCCCTGCAGGTTTCCTGCAGCCCCTGCTCTGTCCCTGTTGGCACCCCAGTGAGTGGTTACGCTCTGTACCAACGGCACATCAAAGCCATGCACGAGTCAGCTCTGCTGGAGGAGCAGCGCCAGCGCCAGGAGCAGCTGGATATGGAATATCGGAGTGCTGTGAGTCCCTGTGGCCCTTCCAAGAGCCCTAGTGTTGAGTGGGAAGGTAGGTGTTCTCACATGTGCCCTGGGATAACCCTGTGGTTTATGTCCGTGTGTTGCACTGCTGCCTCCTTGGAGAATGCACGTAAACTGCCTTGCCCTTTGAAACTGAAGCATTCTGTATTTGAATGCATAACAGCCTTAAATTGTGTTATGAAAATGCTTCGTCTTTAATTTTACTTTGGTAAAAGTAATTAAGAAATATAACCCTTTTTTTGCCTGTGAACACAGTGAGAAGGGAGCTTGTAGATTTGCAGAGAGTAAGATTGTGGGTTTTGGGAGGTGTTTCTTTAGGTGTAAAGTCTGGAGTTGCTCAAAAGTACCATTTAGCTGAAATACTACCTGAATTACCCTTGGCATTGGCAGTAGGGTATTAAGAGGTGTGGAAAAGTTCTGGGGGGAAGTTGAATTGGCTCATGACAACATGCACAATGCTTTGCCATGATTAAAATAGTAAAGATCCTTTAGAAAGCTCTTATGGGGTGATTAGTGCCACCTGTCCTTGACTGTGGAGGTTAAATATGAACTTTACAGCTGCAGCAGACTTGTTCTGGCTCGTAATTTTGAATACTAAAATTAGACATTGCCAAGTTCTGGTAGAGAATTTTAAATTTTCTACATTCAATAAAAATGGCTTTTCCCTTTATCGGCAATATTAGTATTTGAAATTTGATTTGTAACTTCTCTGCAAACAAAGAAGGGAGGAGTTCTGTCTGGTGGGACTGGCATGTAAGTCTGGCTGAACTTGCATGTAAACCTGGCTGATACAGGATTTGGAAAGGAATCTTCTTTAAAGATTTTTCAATAGTAGAACTTTCACTTATGGGTTTTCACATACAGAAAGTACGAGCAAGTTTTTCAGAGCTTTGGATATAGAAGTATAGACAGAAGAACACATTAAATTAGGTTTAATACTACTTCTAATTGAAACATCTGTACCTGATGAGTGTCTGGCATTGGAGTAGGCCCTCTGTTAAATGCTGTAAATTGGACCTTTTGACTCCCAAATTCTAACACAGGGTTCTTCTCTCATATCTTCAACCTTCACAGGAAAACCAGTGGCCTACATGCCTTATGCTGAGGTCAAGCGAATAGAGCAGGAAGCACAAGTGCAAAACACAGCAACAAGGTCAGCATCACCCTACAGGTTGTCTCCAAGAGAAGTCAACAAAGCCTCTCCCCAGCCTGAGATGAACACAGCTCGCTACAGTGTCCCACCAGGTAAAGATTCTGTTACATGTCAGAGCAGTGCATCATCCTCCTTTGGAAGCTGGATTCCGTGGAGGATCAATTATTCCCTAAACTCTTTGTAAATTAATAGAAGAAAAGTTGTTTTTTGGTTGTGCATATAAATAGATGCTCAGTATTTTTCTAGCTCCAGTGAATTGTATTTTTGGTTTTTGTTGCTGCATCAGCTGCATAACATATATTTTATTAAGGGTGTTAGAACAGTGTAGGGACAAAGTCATCAGGAGTTTTTCATCTTAATACAAGTACTGTCATATTCATGGGTGGCCTTTCTTACAAAGCTGAAGAAAAGAGAAAGCTGCTGCTATCTTTGGCTTTAGTTTCTGACTGTAACTGCTCTATATCATAGTCTGAATGTCTCATAAAACAATGAAATAACTGACAAATCTTAATTCTGAAACTTGGATTATTGGTTTTCCCTTCAGAGTATAATGTCATGTTAAGACAAAATCAAGGAAGCTTAGATTATATTTAGTTGCATTCCATTTAGAGAGTAAGAATTTTCTTTAAAAACAGGAAAACAGCAAAAAACTGGATATAGGGAATTTCAGAGCTGTAAATACAGCTTAGGTAGCTTTTGGGTATTGGGAGGCAATTTCCCTCAGAAACTGTTAGATGAACTGGGCTATTTCTGTTGTTCTTGCCTCTCTAACAGCTCATAGAGCATAAACACACTGTACTATTTAATGTACACTTTTTTCCCCTCAAGTTCTCCAGCCAGCACCTCACCAGGTGATAACCAACATCCCTGAAGGAGTTCGCCTTCCAACAACCAGACCCACCAGACCACCACCACCACTCATTCCATCCTCCAAAACAAGTGTGCCACCAGAGAAACCTTCCTTCATCATGGGAGGCTCAATCTCACAAGTAAGAGAATTATTAGTTGAAAATCTGTGTTACAGCAATTCTTTTGCCCTTTTTCCAGCCTTCAACTTCTTGTACTTTGGTTATGAATTCACAGCATTAAGCCTTAAGACCTGTCCATACATTCCACTTCTAAAAGTCCAGGAATTACACATGCCTTAGAAAATAAATTAGTTGCAGTTATTCACATTTAGGGGCATGGTTGGGCATGTCCAAGTTATGTGACCTGCATGTCTAAAATACCAGTGACACTACACTCCTGGTGTTATGAGCTTTGAGACTTTGCAGTTGGATGCTGTAGCATTTTAAGATGGGATCATAGTAGTTTTAGCATTCTCTAAATAGAATTGTGAATATTCATTCCAGAAACAAGAATTAACATATATTTGTTGTTTCAGGGAACACCTGGCACTTACTTAACATCCCACAGTCAAGCTTCCTACGCCCAAGAAACTGCAAAGCCATCAGTGGGTTCCATATCTCTTGGGCTGCCAAGGCAGCAGGAGTCAGCCAAATCTGGTAAGAAAAGCTGACATGTGTTTTATATAGACAATTTAGTGACTCATAATTAAAGAAAATTAAAAAAAACCCCACAACCTTTTTCTTTTTCTTCTCCTGAATAGCTTCCCTGCCCTATATCAAACAAGAAGAATTCTCTCCCAGAAGCCAGAATTCCCAACCTGAGGGACTCCTGGTCAGGGCACAACATGAAAGTGTGGTGCGAGGTAAAGGAAGTCACACAGATTAGGAAACTCTGCCAGAGTCTGAGAGAACCAAGAGAATTAACTTCCAGAGCTCAAACTGCTCAAGTATTATTTCAAAGTATTCTATGATTATATAAGTATCACAAGATTATAGGGTTAATCTGTTCCCTGTATTTGTAGCTGGCTCCTCATGGCTCACTTAAAAATACTGTTTCAAGACATGCCAGTTTCAAAACTAAGTTGTTCACTAGAGCATATGCAGAGCAATACATGTGAAATATCCAAATATATTGAAAGAAAAGAAACTAAATAGCATCAATTAATCCTGTAAAGTACTTACAGTCTATAAAAGACTATGTCAAAAGGAGAAAAAGCCTATTTTAATTAAATGCATGTTGTTAAACTGAAAATTTCCCTGTATTTTAGTGTAGATTAACAGTTCTCACTAGAGTTTTTAATTATTCCAAGTAGAGTGGCTATTTTTTCATATTCTTTTATTTATCAGGATGTCTTATTATTTCAAACCAGGTACCACAACAATTCAGGAGGGAAGTATAATGAGAGGAACTCCAACTAATAAAGTTTCAGTTGAGACCATTCCTTCTTTAAGAGGCTCCATAACTCAGGTAATTTTCCCTTTGCTGAGAAGACTGTAGAAAAACATCTTTAAACTATCACCATGAATGTATTTGCATGTCTGAAAAAGTAAATTAATATCACAGAGTAGGAACTGCCTTGAAAAAAGAACTTTTAATACCATCAGACGTTGAAATCCCACTATTGCTGAAGTCAGCATTTACCATGATTTCATCTTCATGTATATGAGCCTTTAAACTTTTTAAATAAAACCACCAGACCCTTTGGGAAGCCCTACTGAAGGCTCATTAGCAATTTCCATGAAAATTGCATCACACCTGAGTTCAAATATTAAAACAACTGTAACTAATCTTGTGCAGATTTGACTTAAACCAAGAAGGTAAATTAAGCCCTTTCATCTCATCATTTTTTAAATGCTACTGCTTTGGTTGGTTTGGGATCTCTGGTTAGAGAGATAATTTATCAGTTGTGCTCTGAGAAGGGGAGGTTTCATTTCTTTGGAGAGAAATAAAACATAATGGCACTATTAAGTATGTAATATATGTTATCTTCCCTCCAAATAGTACTTACAGGGTAAATGTTCTAGGTTGTGAAATACTTTGCTAATATTGTCCTCCTTATCCTTCTCTCTGTATTTTTCAACAAGGCAGCAGATTGCCTACAAATAATCTTACTCATATTTGAGTGTCTAATAATAGAAGTTTGAGCTGTACCGCTTGATAAAGCCATTGGTTTTACAGATCTAAAAATTGGGTTTGGGTTTGGTTTTTTTTCTTTTACTGCTCCCTATTGTTTTCTGACTCAGACCACGTGTGTTTGTTTGTGTGATGGGTTTGGCCACAGGGTACCCCAGCTCTGTCCCAGCCTGGCATCGCAGCCGATGCGCTGCTGAAGGGAACCATCACCCGCCTGGCCACAGAGGACACCAGCCCAGAGAAGTGCCGAGAGGAAGCTTCAGCCAAAGGCCATGTTATTTATGAAGGCAAAAGTGGGCATATCTTATCTTATGATGGTGAGTATTTGTATATTGTACCTGATCAAAGTCAAGGCTGCAGCAGGTTCTGCTTTGACAATCCAGAGCTGGAGTGTTTCCCATTCCAGGAACACGGGTGTAAACCTCAGTCACTGGGGGGCTGGTTTTGAGCATCTGAGAATTAGTGATCCAGAAATGTGCCTGTGTTCTGAAGAGTCTCTTGTACTATGTGTTTAAAATATAGTTAAACTATTTCTTTGCAATTTATTTCCAATTTATCATGGAATATTTTTATTGTGAAAGGTTGAGCAACCAAGTTTAAAATGATCCATATTAAAGTGAAAACAAATGTATCATTTAACTTTGAACTTCAGTTGAAATACTGATAACTGAGTAACTGAACAAGTATATGTTTGAACTATAAGGGATCTTTTTAAGATTGAGATTTAATATTACAATATTAAATTGAAGTTGTGTTGTTAAGTATTCGTGACCCTTGGTCTCATTAATGTAATATTCATATGTCCTTTTTTTATTGTCCACGTTTCCTAACCACACTCTTGTACATTTTGCCAGCTATCAAAAATGTCCGTGAAGGAACAAGGAGTCCAAGAACTGCTCATGAAATTGGTTTAAAGAGAACCTATGATACCATGGAAGGAAATATAAAGCAGGGGATGTCACTGCGGGAGTCTCCTGTGTCTGCGCCGCTGGAAGGTAAAAACAGCTGCTGTCTTTTATCCAAACCTTTTGCATTGATGGAAGAGTATTTAGAGTTATCTTATGGAGCAGATTAAAAGAGAAATTGCATTTAAATCTTACACTACTGACCAAATCCATTCAATACCCAGTGCAGTTAAAGTGTGCTGGAAACAGGACTGGAGTAGATCTTAGTTTTCCTTTTTGTTTTGCTGGTGTGTTACCACAACTGCAGGTACTTTAGGTGGCAGTTACTCCTCTGACACATGTAAGTGACTCCTCACAGTCCCAGTGGGTCCTGTAGAGCTCAAACACAGGGTCACACCAGCACAGACTCCGTGACACACCCATTAGTTAAATCTTGGCAGAGTCACTTGATGTCACACTGCCCTGACCATTTACATTCCTTCAAGAAATCTCTTTGACTTGCCCAGCTGCTCTATCCTGCTTCAGGACACCCCTAGTACCACTGTTTTAATAAACTGGAATCAAACAAAACCTGCAGAGGTCAAGTCAGGCCATTATATAACTTTTCTGATTATTTCGTAAAAATACAAATGCAAGAAAATGTTTCATGTCTAAACTGTGGAGTCTTACTCCTTAAGTGCATTTTGTCCTATCTTTGGTAAGCCCTTAGAGGCTGTTTTGTGGACATGTTCATCAGGTGGAACAATATGAATAAGAGGTTTGTAGACTCTAAAGAGAAAATCAGTGTTGCCTCTAAGTTGCTGATGCATTTGGCTCATTTTCAGGCTCTTTTGGCACATGAGAAGCTGCTCTGATACTTTAATGCTGTATCTCATCACTGACACATTTTCTATCCACAAACTGTGTAAAATTATGAGGTTTTTGACTGCTTGGTTTAGATTCTTAATGTAAGCCCAGCAAATTAACTTTTCCCAGATGATTCAATATGAACTTTGATTAATTTGGAGGATGCTGAGGTGTATTTTGAAGTGTTTTTTTCTTTTTTTCTGGTTCCCATCATGAACACCCTTCTCATAAAAGCAGCGGCTGCTTTTGGAACAAAGGTTAAGCTTAATTACAAAAAACACCTTGTGTTTTTTAAATATGTTAAAACTTGCAGCAATGCAATAGCACAAATACTTGAACCGAAATACTAATTTTTTAGGACAGGAGGTGTTTATAACATGTTGGTACAATGCCTGACATACTGAGGCTTGGCACTGCCATGATACAGATACAATCTCTAATGTATAAGAAGGAGGGGGTTTGTTGGTTTGGAGGGGGTTTTTTAACACTTGTTTAATGCCTTAAATTATGTTCATTTTAATTTTAGGTTTAATATGCCGTGCACTGCCTCGGGGCAGCCCACACGCTGAACTAAAGGAGAGGACAGTGTTGTCTGGCTCTATAATGCAAGGTTAGAATCCAACGTTAATTAAATCCTCAAAAATCTGGATTTCTGAACCTTAAAACTGTTATTACCAATGGTAGCTGTGTTAAAGGTGGAGCTTTTTTTATGAAACATGTTTCCAGAGCATAAATCAGCAGCTTTCTGATATGCTGTGCTCAGAGCTAGTCTGTTAACCTAGCATTTAATTTCTTATTGGGAAATAGACTTTTTAATATGAATACTTGTTAATTAGTACTCTTTGTTTTAAATGAACACTAACAGTTCCCACAATCTCTGGAGATGTATGCTGTTTCTTTTATTTCAGAATCTGAGAACTTGGGATGCTTTCAGTAATATATTGAATATTTGCTCAGTATTATTTTTGTGATGATTTTTTAGTCTTCAGTGTATTTTACCATAGAAAAACCATAGAAAACCAAAGTTCCATTTACTACATAACCACATTATGACACGGAGTTAGTTACTCTGCTTATGAAACAAGAGATCCAGTAGTTATTAGTACCAGTAACGTGACTATTTCTTTCTGTAAAAGGCACACCAAGAGCAACAGCTGAAAGTTTTGAGGAAGGTTTGAAATACCCTAAACAGATTAAGAGAGAGTCACCTCCCATAAGGACATTTGAAGGAGCCATTACCAAGGGGAAACCATATGATGGAGTCACCACTATAAAAGAAATGGGTCGTTCCATCCATGAAATCCCAAGGCAGGACCTGTTAAGCCAAGAGAGTCGCAAGACTCCTGAGATGGTGCAGACGACCAGGCCAATCATAGAAGGCTCCATATCTCAGGTAAATACAGAACTCACTGTTAGACTCATACAGTTGCTCACAGAGTCAGTGAATCAGTTCAGACTGCTGAGTTTTACAGCACAAATGACACATCGACAGGATGAACTGAACCTGGTCTTTTTGTCCTCTTCAGGGCACACCCATAAAATATGAAAGCAACTCTGGCCAGTCTGCCATCAAACACAATGTAAAATCTTTAATCACTGGACCAAGCAAGTTACCCCGTGGAATGCCCCAGCTGGAAATGGTGCCAGAAAACGTGAAGGTGGTGGAGCGAGGAAAATACGAAGATGTGAAGACCGGGGACGCCGTCCGTTCCCGTCACACGTCAGTAGTGAGCTCTGGTCCCTCTGTTCTCAGGTCAACTCTTCATGAAACTCCCAAATCACAGCTGAGCCCTGGGATTTATGATGACACAAATGCTCGGAGGACACCTGTGAACTATCAGAGTCCAATGTCCAGGAGTTCACCTATGATGAATAGAGTTAGTGAGGGTATGTTATTCCTGTCCAGAGTAAGACAAAAAGTTTTATTATTTTGATTTTAAACGGGTTTTATGTAGTCCATTCTTCTTTCTATTATTCTAATGGCTTCTCTCAGTTTGGAGGGTAGCTAGAATGAATTTTAGAAGGCTGTAAGCCTTAACTGAAATAAGAAATTAAAATTTGCCATCTTGTAACATGGAAGTGGGAAGGCAATTCAATCCCAGTTTGCATTTGAGTATGGATCACATTGAAAGTGTTACCTACAAGGGTAATGTTTTAAGGGCAGAAGCTATTCCTGAATTATAGAGGTGTCTAGAGGAGGATGATAATGTGGTGAAGTGTAAGCAATCTTGGTTTTACGATACGGATTTTTCACCAGAAATATTTTGTGATACAGTAGAGCACAGAGAATATTTTATATCAGATTGCAGGGTCCTTGAGAATTTCCTTGGGAGCCAGTGTATACTTACAGCTGAATTTTCAGTGGAAAATAGGCATTTTATTGATTGGAGGTTTTCATTGCTTTTAGCTGGAATATCTTCTGGGAAGCCAGCAAATCACGAAAGGAAGAACACACTCACTCCAACACAGAGAGAGAGTGTGCCAGCAAAATCTCCAGTCCCAGGGGTTGATCCTGTAGTGGCTCACAGTCCTTTTGACCCTCATCACAGAGGAGCAACTCCTGAAGTCTATAGGGGTCACCTCCCTCCTCATTTAGATCCTGCTATGCCATTTCACAGGGCTCTGGATCCTGGTAAATACATTTGTTGGGTTTTTATAGTTTTAGAAATACTGTGTGCTTTGATGCACAGGAAGGATGCCTGTGGCCATTATCGATGTCCAGATATCTTTTATAAGGTTATAAATATATATTGTTGTGGTTTGATTTCAATTTAGTGGGGGGTTAATATCTAACCAGGAAACTTAGTAAAACACTCTTGTACAATACTGTAACTTCCTTTCAGAGCTGCCAGCTTGCTTCTGTTTTGTTAAAAAGTTCAGACAGTATTTTTAGATAAGTACTTGTGAAATATATTAGAAGCTTTCAGGAAAGCTGTGCAGAGAAGGATGTGGAGGAGGCTATAGAATTAAAGAATAGAACGGATTTATATATTCTGTATAAGTCCTCTGTTCAGGACTGTAATTCATGCTCACAGAGAGATTGTCAGGTTATCCCTGGTGATATTAAATACAGTAGACTTTCTTTTAACCTATCCGTCAGTCTACTTCTGTGAGGTATTTTAACATTCTTTAGGTATTTCAGTTCTTTACATCTTCAGAATTTCAGGATTTATGTTTTTAATAAAGTCTCTTCTGATGCATCTGGATTATTTAGCATTTTCTGTCTGCATACAGTGCGTAAATTCAATAAAATATCAGCTTTAAAATGCTGTTTTAATTCATTTGGCACTGGCTAGAGAGACTTGATAGTCCTTCTCATTGAAGCTTTATAAGCACCTGAGAGTTTCATTTGATACAGAATCATACGAGATTAGCTCAGTTGATTAAAAGTTGATGCTAATAACACCAAGGTCAAGGTTCAATCCCCTCTATGGGCCATTCACTTAAGAGTTGCACTCAACCATCCTTGTGGCACCCTCCCAACTCGGAATATTCTGTGAATCTGTGCTACTGCTTCCTAAATCTCTTCTCCCCTCTTCACCCCCAGCTGCTGCTGCTTACCTGTTCCAGAGGCAGCTCTCTCCCACACCAGGCTACCCGAGTCAGTACCAGCTGTACGCCATGGAGAACACCCGGCAGACCATCCTCAACGACTACATCACCTCCCAGCAGATGCAGGTCAACCTTCGGCCCGACGTCACCAGGGGATTGTCCCCCAGAGAGCAAACTTTAGCCCTCCCCTATGCAGGAGCAAGAGGTGGGCCTGCCTTTTCTCAGGTTCTTCCAGGGGGTTTTTTGGATGCGCTCTGTGGTTTGCTGGGTTGGGTGCACACAATGTGTTACACGTGTGAGAATTCATTTGCAAGCTGCCTTTTGTGGATATAAAGGAAAATGACATTGATAATGGATATTGTTAAGGGGAAGGTTGTAAGGTTTGCAGTGTGCAAGAGCCAGGCTGGTTTATGGATGTTTAAATTGATGATCCAGAAGCATATTTAGCTCATCTTCAAACTTCAGAAAAGAGAATTATATCAAAATGGGAACTTCTTAAAAAAGAAAATTAATGCAACAGCTTAAAGAGTAATTTTTGTAAAAACCATGTTGATTGTTTTATTTTTTGGTTAATACCCCAAATTGCTAAAATAGGGGATTTTTGAGTAGCGGTGAGGTGAAGCATATTTGTGAAGGGCAATTAAAGGGAGTGCTACAAATGCAAATTATTAATATGTTTCTAAATTGCTGATTGCCAGATCTAAGGGATTATAACCAGCTGGAATACAGTTCTACACGTGCCTTATTCTTACTTTTTTTCCACTAAACATTCACTGCTGACTGTTACCAATGAACAGAACATAAAATGTGTAGACCACTAGTCTGTCCTTGAGTGCCTATTGTTACATTTGTCTCCTCCCCACAGGAATTATTGACCTGAACAATATGGCTCCCACTATCTTAGTGCCTCATCCTGGAGGAACAAGCACCCCACCCATGGAGAGAATCACGTATATCCCTGGCACCCAGCTTACCTTCCCTCCCAGGCCTTACAATCCTGCTTCTCTGTCACCAGGTAAGAGCTCTCATGGTTTGCTGAGGTCTAATTGTCTGCCATACTAAGCTAATTGACCATCTTTATTCATTAATGCCATGTTTTGATGTTTTCTCAGGCGATGCTTTTTGCATGCACTTCTCACTTGGAAGCAAAGGGTTTTTAATGATACCCTGTATAGTTACAGTAGGAGCCCTGTCAAATTCAGCATTTATAGCAATTTGATTATGATTTTATTAACCTCATTTTACATGTGTTGAAGGGTGGCATTTGGGTCTATAAGCTCTCTAGTTTCTAACTGTATAGAACCACTTTGGAAGGCTCGATAGCCTTTTACTACTGTCACTGTATACTAAGCTTTCTAGATAAGTGGATATAATAATATATTAGCAGGTGTTAACATCAAATTATGCTTCACTTATGTATCTTTATTTTGCTACTTCATTTTACCTTGCGGACCTTCCAGGACACCCCACACACCTGGCAGCTTCTGCAGCTGCAAATGCTGAAAGGGAACGGGAAAGGGAGAGGGAGAAGGAACGGGAAAGGGAGAGGGAACGTGAGCGAGAGCGGGAAAGAGAACGAGAACGAGAGAGGGAGAGAATAACTTCAGTCCCTGCTGAACTTTATCTGCGCCCAGGTGAGTGCACATGGCTACATTTGGGTCAGTTGTCTTGTAGACTGCAACTGCTCATTCTCTGTAGCCACTCTTAGCAACAGCTTCTTAACAACAGGTTACACTGTTTGGCTTTAGTCTGCACTTGAGCCAGGTTCCTGTTACTCAGCACTTCTGGTCATAATTGCAACCTCTACAAGTACCAGGCTTCTTGAACTTTCTCTCAGAGCAATGTAGTACCTTGGGAAGAATTGAAGCTCAGTTATCACTGGCACAACCTGCATGTCATTTACAGCAAAGTAAACAGAGTGCTACCATTTAAACCTTTACACATTCCACCATATCCGGAGTGGTGGAGATAACTGGGAGAGAATGTGGAGAAGGCAGCATTGATACATAGGTCTGCATTGTTATAAGAGTAATCAATACATTTTTTGTTTGTTCCCCTCCACTCTGTGTTCTGCAGGTGCAGAGCAGCCTGGCAGACCTGGCAGTCACGGGTATGTTCGGTCCCCATCCCCATCAGTCAGAACCCAGGAAAACATCCTGCAGCAAAGGCCTAGTATTTTTCAAGGAACCAATGGGACAAGTGTAATCACACCTTTGGATCCTGCTGCTCAGCTACGTATCATGTATGTTTTATAAGTTACTGTCTCCGAGATATCTGTTCTAATATTTGAGCTTATTAAAAGGTGCATTTAGCCTGAGGAAAACACTACAGGGTTAAAGATATAATACTATCTGATTGTTCAGATTTATCAGAAATGATCCAATTCATTTTCACCAGTCCATTTTGCAGAGAAATGAGGGTCACAAAAGCTTTGTTATACTGTATGCATGATCTGGCTCTAGTTCTTTTTTATCATGTGACATAATTCAGACTCTTCAATGTTTCCAACAGGCAGCTCACCCCTGGAGCTCCCTCTATTACCCAAGGGTTACCAGCTTCCCGTTACAACACTGCTGCTGATGCCCTTGCAGCTCTAGTAGATGCTGCAGCCTCTGCTCCTCAGATGGAAGTTGCCAAAGCAAAAGAGAACAAGCATGAAGGAACCAGGATAGAAGAGAACATGGGACGCCGGTCAGCTGTGGTCACTGACCAGCAGCAGATGGAACAGAAGACATTGGAGGTAGAAAAGAGGCCTGTCCAGTGCCCCTATACATCTGCAAATTATTCTGGTGGCAAGTCCCAGGGACAGTCTTCATCAGTAGTCTATTCAGAGGCTGGTAAAGAGAAAGGACCTCCTCCTAAATCCAGGTACGAGGAAGAGCTGAGAACTCGAGGAAAGACCACAATTACTGCTGCTAACTTCATAGATGTGATCATCACTCGACAGATTGCTTCAGACAAGGATGCACGAGATAGGGGCTCTCAAAGTTCAGATTCTTCCAGTAGTTGTACGTATCTTAGTAACTATCTCCTTCTTTGCTGTCTGTCTTAGCCCTTTAGGGAAATAAGATGTGAAATGACCGAGATGTTTAATGATAAAGTATTCAGCTCTGCACAGTAGAAACACTTCCTAGACAGAGTTTCTGCATATAGTGACTTGAGACTCTGGCAAAATCAGAGTTGTTTGCTTTATTCAGATTCCATGCTACAGCATGAAATGCAGGATCATAACAGTAACCTTATCAGAAGTCAGGAGACTGAAAATTATTTGGTTTATGTCGAAACACTGTTTTATGGAAGTATTTGTATCACCATGGTTATCATGAGAAAAAGACAGTGTTTTGACTTTGATTCAATGTGCCATTTTCATAGAAGCACCACTGTTGCTGTGTATAAGCAACAAAAATTTTCTGTGATATTTACACCTTATTCCACAACCTTTGCTTGATATTCAGTGTCCTCCCACCGATATGAAGCTTCTGGAGATGCCATTGAGGTGATTAGCCCTGCAAATTCCCCTGTACCTGCTCAAGAAAAGCTACAGCCCTATCAACAAGAGGCACCTAAACCAAGCCAGGCAGAGAGTAAGTTTATCTGCATATTATCTGCCTATGAGAAATGAGCCAAAATTCATCTGCATTGTGGAATGAAGCTTTATTTACCTATTACAAAACATAGGGCCTATGTATGAAGGAGGGAAAGGTGGTTATCACACAGGATACCTAAAATCTAATGTGGAAACACCTAATCTTTTCAATTTTAAGCACAGAAGTTTCAGACCTTGAAGCTTAACAGACCTTTCTTTTTCAACCAGCTGACCCAACCAGGCCGTACGAGGGGCCGATTCACCGCTACAGGACACAACAGGAACCCCCTTCACCCCAACAACCTCCACCTCCCTCTTCCCAGGCAGAAGGGATGGCACACGTGCCCAGGACCCATCGGCTTATCACCCTTGCTGATCACATCTGTGTAGGTTTATTTGCTTGCATCTTTTCAGATGTGAAAAGTTGTGTTTTGATGATGAAAACACATGTTTTGGAATATACCAATTCTGTTGTTACTAGTTTTATTTGAGGATATTATAAAATATTGTGTCTAAATTTATAATCTCATTTATTGCAGTCAGTCTCACCTAGTTCATGAATACCTGCACTCTGGCCAATGTCTAACCAAGTTCTCTTTTCCATGTTTGGTTTTTTTTTTTTTTATGACATTCAGCAAATTATTACACAAGACTTTGCTAGAAACCAAGCAGCTTCTCAGGCCTCTTTGCAGCCTCCCACCACTACATTCCAGAATTCCACCCCTGCTCCAGCACCTGTTTCCAGCCGGGCAAAGACATCGAATCGCTACAGCCCCGAGGCACAGCCACAGCCTGTCCACCACCAGCGACCAGGTGCCAGAGTGTCACCTGAAAATCTCTCTGACAAGGCCAGGGCAAGGTATTGCATGTATTCAGTTTAACTGCAACTTTAATTAATGCCCAAATATGATATTTATACAAAATAGCACAGTAATCTTGATGTAGAGCCAAAGTAAAGGTACCTTTTGGTCTTATTTTTAGGCAATGTTTGTCTTGTATTGTTTTTGACGATGGCTTGGCTCCATAACATGACTTACAACTATTTTCCCTTCACTACTTCTGCTTAATTTCTAGTCTTTTGAGAGGTGAAAATGTTTAATTCCTTAAAACTTACCAGTGAGTCGTTATGGACAACTCATAATCACCTTTTTGAGATTGCCAAGCAGGCTAAGCATGTAACATAGAACTAGACTTAAGTAGTTATGTAGCAACTGGAAAATAATTACATGAGCTAACTACTGCTGTACATGCATTAAGAATACTTAACCTGTCTCTGAATTATGAATGTAGGCCTGGAAAATCTCCAGAGCGGAGTCACATCTCTTCAGAGCCCTACGAGCCAATCTCACCACCTCAGGTCCCAGTTGTACATGAGAAACAGGAAAATGTTCTTCTGCTTTCCCAAAGAGCTGAGCCTACTGAACAGAGGTATGTGTGAAACTGACTTTAAAAACATTACTCTGGATCTTTTTGCTGCAAACAGTGTCTTTATTATAAGAGCAGTTTAAACGATCTTCCTTTGGTGCCACAAGTTGTTAATCACTGTTGATCCTTTTGCACTAACAAACAAAACTTGTTTGGGAGGTGCTCTGGGAAGGCTGAATGAAAGGTCATCTATTTGTGTTCTGTCTTCAGTTTCCCTGTAGAAGCTGTGTGTTCTGTGTCATACCTGATAAAAAATGTTAGAACAAACCTCTTGTGGGTACCAGTTCTATAAAACTGGAGTGGTTTTTGAGAAAGGTCCATTTTCTACAATTTTTTATTAAATAACTCATTTATCTCCTGACTGATTGGTGCAGAAAGGAGAGGAACCCAGGCTTCCAGCACTCATGAATCTGGAGTAGCTAATCAGCTGAGATATCTCTAAGATAAGGAGCTATGAAGGTTAGCTAGATGCACTGGGATTTTCAGGAACATGGCAGGGAAGATTGCAGTTTTTAGAAATATAAGGATCCTGGCCTAGGAAACCTAGAGTCTTTTTTACTTTATTTTTAGATGATTTTTTTATTTAAGTATGGATTGTTTGTTTTTTAATTAAAGCTTATTTGCCAGATTGCTGCTGCTTAAACAAACTCAGTAATTACTGAGCACCACAGTGTTCATGTGAATGTGTTTCTGCCTGACTGCTTTTGGAAAGATTTCAATGTACATGTTAAATGTTCTGTCTCCTTGACACTTGTTGGTCTCAGCAGGACGGACTCTCGCTCTCCAGGCAGTATCAGTTACCTGCCTTCCTTTTTCACCAAACTTGAGAACACTTCACCAATGGTAAAATCCAAGAAACAGGAAATATTTCGAAAGCTGAACTCATCTGGTGGAGGTGACTCTGACATGGGTATGCAGGACTTGTCTTTTCACTCAATTATTCCAGCTTAAGCTTTATGTGACTGCCGTCCACAGATGTCCTGACCTAAATATGTTTCAAATAATATGAATGAATATAAATCTATGAATATAAAATACATATATAACAACTTATGATCACGGCACTAGAAGATTGTTAGGGGTTTTTTAATGCTGTAACGTGTAAGACTGTCACATTTAATCTTTTTAACACTTCATTTGAGAGATGAAAAACACATAATTTATGAGTTTTTAAAACCTGACATTTTTCTAATTAATTTTGTTTCTGTATTTTGCTTTATATAAACATTAACTATTAAACATTTTCATTTTTGGAAAGCTGAAACTGAATGGTTTGTGTTTTCTTGGCCCTTACAATTGCCTGTTAAATAACATTTTAATATAGTTTCACTGGGCACTGGTATGGTGGAATATGGTACTAGAGCTATATTTATGGTTTTTTCTTGTGCAGTAGGACTGGTAGTGATCACTTAGTGATCATCAGTACTGAAAAACCCAGTGAAATGTTGTGTTTTAATTGCAGCAACTGCTCAGCCAGGGACTGAAATATTCAATTTGCCAGCAGTCACTACCTCAGGTAAGCTTTTTAAATGAAAGAAACAGCGTGCTTCAGAAAAAGTAAACTAATGTATCATCTTAAATTTACACTCTTTGAGGAGTCCACTAAACATGTTTTCTTTTCTCTCCCAGGTGCAGTCAGTTCTAGGGGTCATTCCTTTGCAGACCCTGCCAGTAATCTGGGTCTGGAAGACATTATTAGGAAAGCATTGATGGGAAACTTTGATGACAAGAGTGAGGAGCATGGGGTTGTAATGCCACAATCTATTGCAGTAGCACCGGGCAGCTCCGGGGCCGCGGTGCCGGCGGGTAACGAGACACGTCGGGAAGAAGCCAATCCATCACCAAATTCAGGTGAGGGGTTGCAATTCCTAAATACCCCATGGGCTTAAAGAAAATAAATCAATCAAGGGTTTGTATAAACTTGGTGTCACTGAAAATCACTGTCTTTCCCCTGGAAGTGATGGAGGTGGTGTTTGCATTCCCTCTATGGTCCTGGCTGTTGAGCTGTGACATCCTGTGACAACACTAATGCAGTGGGGGAGAGAGAACGGGGTGTATTGCACACCTGAAGCTTCTCAGTGCTGCTTGATAATTTATAGACACAAGCACACAGAGGCTACAATGCAGTTTTTGTGAGATCTGTCCCTTCTGTTCCCAGGAGGGGGAGTCAGCAAGCAGAAGCTCATCGGCAAATCAAACAGCAGGAAGTCGAAGTCTCCGATTCCTGGACAGGGATATTTGGGAGGTGAAAGACCTTCTTCTGTCTCATCTGTACATTCAGAAGGGGACTACCACAGACAGACCCCGGTGTGGGCCTGGGAAGACAGGCCTTCATCAACAGGTGAGACATGGGGTTCTTTCAAACTTCCCAGACCACATGAGGTGTTCGTAGAAAGCTCAGATGTCGACACTGTAACTCTGGATACTGGCCAAAAGCTTACAGCCTGCGAGGATTTTCTGAAATTGAATTTTCTCCTAGTTGTCACAACCCAAAGCAGACTGGCTTTACACAGACCTCTCAGAACAGCTCCTGTTTTTGCCTTTTGCCCCAGGTTCCACGCAGTTCCCGTACAACCCGCTGACGATGAGGATGCTCAGCAGCACCCCCCCGACATCCATCGCCTGTGCCCCCCCGTCCATGAGCCAAGCAACCACTCACCCCCAGAACAGGATATGGGAGCGGGAGCCTGCACCACTGCTTTCAGCACAATACGAGACTCTGTCTGACAGTGATGACTGAACTATGCAGATTATTTTTTTTTTTTAATTTGCGGGTCAAAAAAAGAAATCTATTTTTGACTTGTGCCCACAGAGACTTTCCAAGAGAGCAAGGGCCACACAATGAAGAATTGCTGGAGAGTCCGTTAAATGCCTTCTGCACAGGCTGTGTGTGTTGGAGGATCGTGATCGAGAAGGTTGACTTACTAAAGATAAATATGTAAAGAGTTTTTAAAAATGTGGACTATTCCTGCTCTACATCTATTTGTAAAGAAAACCATAATGTCTTTTAAATCATTCTTCTGTAAATAGAGAGTACTTTTTGCAGTGTTTTTTCCCTTGCTATAGTATCTGGTGTACTTATGTTCAAATCATTGCCTAAACTTTGGGGGTCATTTTGTAATTTTTTTTAAGCATTTCCTCCAGTGGAGAATACTCTTCATAACCCTAGTCTCCCTCTCAGCCTAGCCTAACCAGAACCCCAGCCTCCCAACCATCATTGCCCATTTAATGCCGTGCCATTTCCTGCAGGCATTGTGCTTTTATATATATTTTTTTTCCCCTAGACACACTTTCTCAGTGGTGTTCAAGCTCTTGTGAAAATGTTGATTTTTAAGACTGACCCCTTAGTGAATTCTGTACATTAACATAGTCCGGTTCGCTGGAATAAGATGATATATTTCTTTGAATTTTAAATTCTGCCACATTGTAAATTTTTGGTGCAGTTGGTTTTATTTAGCAACACTGCAGAAATATTATTGCATGGGTATGTTATGGCTCATTTTTAAAAGGTTAAAGAAACAAAAAGAACAGCTTCTGGAGGCATACCTCACTGTTATGCACACTGGGAATTTTAACTGTGCCCCAAAAGCCTATCTTAGTGTTTTCTGTTTCTGCATTGTATGCAGTCAAAACAGGCTTCTAAATTTTACTGTCATATTTAACCACAGCAAATGGCTTTTCTGAACAGAGGCTCTGGGTGGGTTGATAAATCCTTTAAGAAGAAAAACCTCTACATCCCAAGTTTAAATAAAACAAAGTGCTTTTATAGAATAATTGAGCAACACACGAGTCAACTACTTGGCTTCTGTTACAACCAGTTTGAAATAGGTACTGTGATTTTTACCTTCCTCCAATCTGATTTTAAAATCTTTATGTTATTATTATTTTGAAGTCTGCATCCCAGTCCCTGTCCCTATAAGCAAGCTTTTGGTGGAAGTCCTTACAAATGCTTGGCTTAACTCCTGAAGTGTGCAATACTTGTTAGGGTGACTTTTATTTTTAAATTGTATATGGTACTAGGAGAGTCTCCTTAATCATTCATCTATCAATGCTTGCTATGATATGCTTGTAGCTCATGTACACATACATCTGGTGAGTGATATCACAGGGTGTCCTGACATCCATCTCCAAAAGCATCTTACTTTATGCTGCACTGACCTCAGGAAGTGAATTTAAATCTTCTGGGGTAGAAGGACTGATTTACAGATAGCACTGAGCCGGGGGGTGGTGTGGTCTGTCAGACTCCAAACTGCTTTTGCATCTCATTGATCAACAGACTCTTTGCCTTGAAGTTACTTTCCAGTGAAAGTATTTGGATTTTACAGCTGTAATTGTGATATTTGTATGGAAGGTGTAATGCAGTGTGTAACCTTAAGCCATGTGAGCTCTGCATCCTATGGAGGGACTGTGATGGTCCAGTTACAAACAGGAAGAAGCACAGAACTATTTATCAATAGCAAATTTATTTCAGTCCTTTAAGGAAAGCCTTTTTGCCCCAGGTGTGGGAAACAAAAAAAAAAAAAAAAATCCAAAGGAACTCATTTGGAAACTTGACACTGTGTTGAAAATACAGAACTATTTTGCTACTTTTTTAAATACTGCATCAGAGTAGATCCGTTGGCAGTCTTAAATCTCCTTGCAATCTTTCTCTTAAGAAAGATTTCTCTCTCATCCTCCCATCCTTTACCCTTCTGGCTTGAAGCAGTGAAGTTTTCATCCTGTTTGTAGATCTGTGCTCTTATTTTAACTTTCTTATTTGTTCCCACAGCAACATATACTGGAAAACAAGTTGATCTGCCCTTTTTGTAGATTTAAACTTGGAGTGGAGAGTTAAGTTCCATTCTTAAACTCACTTGTTCTCACTTTCTTAGTGTAACAAATACAATGTGAAAGAGGCATGTACAGACAAATGTCTTTGCTACCTGTACAGTAAGTATAGCATGTTCATTGCAAAGCTTCATGTTACTGCTGCAGCAGCAGCAAGATATCCAAAGTAGGATAGTCACTTTCTCCTAAGATACAGCTTGAGTGGCATTTGCACATAAAATGTTGCTGCTTTTTTGTTTGTTATCTGAGTTTTAACTTCTCCAGTGTAAAAACCTCTCCAGAGCCTAAGTTAGGGTTTACCACAATTCCAGTAATCTTCAAGTATGGAATTACACCTGTCCTGTTTCAAACAGGAAAGGTGTTTGTAAGTCATGTTTACAAAGTGTAGTTTACTACAAATTTTTACCTGATTTCTGATCAGTGCTTTCACAATGCTTTCATCTTGATATGGTTCGTGATTCTGATATGAAATCATTTAAGACTTGAAAAACCCATGCATCATAATTTCCACACAATGTCTTCAGTAGACAGTGACTTCTGGATTCAGACCAATCAATAAAGGGGATCAGTTCTCCACTTGCTTTTCCTGTGTCTCCCTCTTGTTTTGCAGCATCAAGCAAGACCCTGCCCTCAGGGGTGCTGCAGGGCTCCCAGTGACACTGCTGCTGTCCCAGATCTGCCACTGCAAAACTAAAACCACAGCTTTAAAGAAGGTTGGCTCTAATGTGCCAGAGCCTTTCTGTCAGTACAGCCATATTTTTACTTCCTGGCTTGCTGAGAACAAAGATATGACTTAAGTTTTTCCAGCTTCCATGAACTACTTTAGAAAACCCGTGTGCTTCTCTTAGCTCCCAGTTCAGAAGAGCTGAAGCTGCTACAGTAAGTAAAGTAGTAATGATGCAATTGAGGGTTGTTGGATCAACCAGCTGGAGTTCTGACAACTGAGAGGTTAAAATTATACTTGGTTAGCGACACAACTCTTTAGTTCTGCTATCCTAACTAAATAGACTTGGTAATTTCTGGTTTAATTCTCCTCTGTCTTTAACATTAGTCTTCCTGGCAGGGCAGAAATGAAAAATTCTGTTGTATAAAGCAGCTATTCATACTCAAATCACATGAAAAGATGTAGCTGACAAAGCTGGGTTTGTACATACCATCTTTTCCAACAGGAAGCCTCAGCATTCTAGCAGTGACCTATCCAAGGAAGGAGGACAGCTCTGGCACTCCGTGTGCTCTCCACTGGGGTAAGGGAGCCAAGTGGTATATTTCTGACAACAGCTCTGTTTTGGTAACGGTCTCACCCCTACTCTGAGAGGGCATGTTCTATCTTGGGATGTAAAATGCTTTGAAGAAACACACTTGATCTTCAGGCAACCTGTCTGACAAGGACATGGAGCTACAGCTCTGTCATAGTGCAAGTATATCCTGGGAAATGCTCTACTGAAGTTCAAACACACTGAACTTGTAGCAATGATAAAAGTGTAGCCCCTGTTGTGCTGTCCAGCATATAAAAAGTGAGACAATTCCTGCCTGTTCCTTTTCATGACTTGCTCTAGTACAGCCATGTTTTGAAACTGAATACTTCTGTGAACAGGCAGGAGTAGCAAACTACTCCTCCTTGACTTTACTGCAAGTATTAATACCAGGCCAGACTTGCACTTTGCTGGCAGTTAAATCACTAGCACAGTAGGTCACTCTAACCACAGACCACCACAAATTCCCATAGTTAAGATTTCACACCTTTATTTTGGGCTGAGCAGCCCTTCCTGTTAAGCAGTCCTTGAACTCCTCCTTGCTGCTCCCCTGGAGAACTGCACCGAGCTGGTCCCAGGCTGCTTGTGCTGAGCAGCCCTTGCCACCCTCGGCCACCTCAAGGTTGGATCTGTGGCCAAGCTTTATTTGGAGCCCTTTCTCCTCTTGGCCAGCTTGGCCAGTTCTTCCTGGATGTGCTGGACAGAAGCAACATCCCCCTTCTGTTGTGCCTGCTTGAGAGCTTCTCTGTACACCTGTTTTGCTTGCAGAAAGTCTTCTGTAGCAAGAGGGAAAAGAGGCTTGGCCACCCAGTTTCATCACCCATTTTCAGAGCCCCTTCCTGAAGCTGACCACATGCACAGGACAAGGAGTATTTGAAACACACCAAGAACTAGGGAGGTTCAAAAAAGATCCTGCCAGGCTGCCAACTCTGAGAGCTGGACAGCAACTATGATGAGGGGACATAGTGCTGCATCAATATCTCTTGGAAACAAATCTCATGCATGTCTTCTGTCCTCCTGGAACCACTCACTGTACCCAGAGGACAAGGGAAACAAGATACCCTGGCAACCTTTTGAGGCAGCAGCTGAATTCAGTTTGAATTGCCTTCACAAAGTCAGACCTACTGCTTAAACTAAAACTAGTCACACCAAACCAACACTACAGTTCAATCCTACAACACGGATCTGCAGTCAGCACAAGCACAGTGAGAGGCTGGGCATTTATTTACTGACCTTTGTGCATCAGAATGGCTGCCAGGTTATTGAGCACCATGTGCTCCTCGGGGTGCTGAGTCTCCCTTGCCAGCTCTGCTGCCCTCTTCACGTAGGAATATGCCTCCTCATGGTGCCCCTGAGCATCCAGCACAGTCGCCAGGTCATTCATCAGGACCACACTCTGCACCAGGATGGAAAAGGGAAGCCTCAGAACAAGACTTGTGCAGCAGTCTGGGGCAGCAGAAGCACCACGTTCATACCCATCACACTAGTGAAAGCAGCATTTCCCAGAGAAGCTTTCAGAAAACGTCTTATTTCTACATTTCCATGCAATGTGCCTGTCCTTCCTGGCTGGAAAACATCCTTCTCTAGTGCTGTGCTTGTAGGTGCCAGCTCTGCTGCCTCATTCCCTGGAGATCAGCCTTCATTTCCCTAGTGATCCAGCTACTGTTGTACAAGTCACCTGTGGATGAGTCTCTCCCTGAACATCATTTGATATCTGCAGAGCCTTCTCATACATCTTCTGGGCCGCTGGGAGCTGGTTGATGTTGAGGAGGTAGCGAGCGTAGGAGTCCAGGCTCATCCCGAGCAAGAGACGGGTGTTGGCCTTTTCTTCAGCTGCAAACAGAGAGAAGTGATCACTGCTACAGGATCAACCACAAGTCTCAATCCTACAAGAGCAGGAAACTCATGCAGTGTGAACACAATGGACTCACATGAAGATGGTGCTCTGGGAATAAGTAATGCAGTACCAAGGACATGGAAATGGAGACAAGATAATGAGAAGCCTTTGGCAGACAAGGCAGTCCCACCTGGTAAGACATCCTCAGGCAAGTCCTTCTGCTTGGCAACCTTCTCCTCCAAGGTCAGGATGCAGAACTGGTAGCCAGCTACAGCTAATTTGTCCCTGCAAAGTGCAAAGCAAAGCTCCTTCCATCCCTGAAGGGATAAATGTGAACACCTTCAGTCCCTTGTTCTAGAGGGCCTGCAAGGCTAATTTTCTCCTTCATTAGACCCTTCTTGCCCTCAGTGCTCTCTTCCTGATCATGGCCTGGACCCTTTGCTTGACCCCTGGGCAAGGGGATACAAGAAGTGGAGAGGAACCCCCAGCCCCCACAAAATCCAGCCTCATGCTGAGGCTCCACTGAACTTTGTGTTGATGATGTCTGCTCACATCAGCTTCCTCAGGCACCTTGTTCTTAAAGAGCCTCTGCCTGGCCACCCCTGCCACTGCAAAGCTGAGAGGAAAGCAGAAGATGCCTTTAGCAGGGGACTCACTGTTTCTGAGCAGCATAGATACTGGCCAGCTTGAGGGACATCTCAAGGATCGCGTTGTCATCCTGCCAGGAGGACACACAATGTAGTTGTTACTCTTGCATCCCCCCAACAGAAACATTACTTTGAAAGAGAACAAATTTAGACCTTAAAAATCCTCATCTTGTTCCCTTCAGAGCTTCCATCCATTAAAGGAAGCCACCAAGCTCAGAGCTGATATTGCCAATTTCCAGTAAGAGGTATTACAGCACAAGAAATAGAGTTGTGCACCACACTTGATGCTTCCAGCTGGGAGCCTTTCTCAGAAGAACATACCTCCTTTGTGTCCCCTGCAAGCATATAGCTCATAGTTGCTTTGTAGAGCTTTTCTGCCTGAAACGAGAATTTTGAAGAGAATACTGAGGAATGGTGGCACTTAAAACAGAGCCAGACTACTTGGAGAGACCTGTCTCAAATTTGTGGCATTTGCATTGTCCATCAAAACCTGTTGGCAGCAAAAGGCTGACCAGAGCCCAGTGAACTGCTACACCAGCCAGGCATTTACCATGGTCAGGACATTCCCAGATCCTCCTTGGGATAGCCATCTAAATGCTCCACTGTTGCATTTGACAGTAAGGAGTATTCCCTCCCTTGCACACCATGCTGGAGCTCCAAATTTAACTCCAAATTTAAGAGAACATATTTCTTAGCACCATGTGCTCCACGGCCCTGCAGTCCTGGGGCAGATTACTCTGCTTTGCACTGGAAGATCTCTGCCTCACAGCAGCAGCTTGTCCCAGCACGGCACACCTTCGAGACCTCGCACAGCACATCAACATCTTAAACTTCAGAGGGGAAAAAACAGAGCTACTCACATTCTCCAGCTGTCCCTGCATGAGGGCCACGTTCGCCATCTGGAAGAGACGGATAACGCTGAAGAAACAGGCAGTGCTGAAGAGACAGATAGTGATGGAAGAGACAGGCAGTGCTGAAGAGACAGACAGTGATGGAAGAGACAGGCAGTGCTGAAGAGACAGACAGTGCTGAAGAGACAGACAGTGATGGAAGAGACAGACAGTGCTGAAGCTGCACAAAGGCAGTCGGGACAAGCTTTAACTCACTGCTCGCCCGCAGCCCCAGAGCTCGGCACCACCCCCGCTTCCCCAAGGCCCTTACCGTGCTGTAGGTGTAGATAATGGCCTGCGTGTTCTCCGCCTGCTGCGACAGCCACAGGGCCTGGTGCAGGAGCTGCTCGGCCTCCGCCAGCTCCCCCTTCATGGCGCTGAGCTGCGGGGACCAGGCGCGGTCCCCGCCGGGCCCCGCGCAGGGACCGCCCGCGGGCCCCGCGCCTCACCTTGGCTCTCTTCAGCAGCAGGATTATGGCGTCCTCGCCCTCCTCCTCCGCGTCCCGCGGGAACAGGGAGAGCCCTGCGGGCACAGGGTGGCCGGCGATGGGTGACGNAATTTAACTCCAAATTTAAGAGAACATATTTCTTAGCACCATGTGCTCCACGGCCCTGCAGTCCTGGGGCAGATTACTCTGCTTTGCACTGGAAGATCTCTGCCTCACAGCAGCAGCTTGTCCCAGCACGGCACACCTTCGAGACCTCGCACAGCACATCAACATCTTAAACTTCAGAGGGGAAAAAACAGAGCTACTCACATTCTCCAGCTGTCCCTGCATGAGGGCCACGTTCGCCATCTGGAAGAGACGGATAACGCTGAAGAAACAGGCAGTGCTAGAGACAGTGATGGAAGAGACAGACAGTGCTGAAGAGACAGACAGTGCTGAAGCTGCACAAAGGCAGTCGGGACAAGTTTTAACTCACTGCTCGCCCGCAGCCCCAGAGCTCGGCACCACCCCCGCTTCCCCAAGGCCCTTACCGTGCTGTAGGTGTAGATAATGGCCTGCGTGTTCTCCGCCTGCTGCGACAGCCACAGGGCCTGGTGCAGGAGCTGCTCGGCCTCCGCCAGCTCCCCCTTCATGGCGCTGAGCTGCGGGGACCAGGCGCGGTCACCGCCGGGCCCCGCGCAGGGACCGCCCGCGGGCCCCGCGCCNCGCTGGGAAGAGCATCGCCAGCAGGTCAGCGAGGGTGTCCTGCATCCTGCCCCCCCGTCAGCCCTGGGGAGGATCCCCCGCAGGGCCGTGTCCACTGCCGGGCTCCTCAGCGGGACACGGAGCTCCCGGGACATGGAGCAGGGAAGGTGGGACCAGATGTGACCCACGGTGGTCCCTTCCAACCTGACCCATCCTGTGACTCTGTGACCCGGGACAGGCGGCTCCCAACAGCCCCGGGAGGCCGCGGGGACCAGAGCGGGCCGGGAACGGCGCCGGGATGCTCCAGACAACAGCATCCTGCTGTTCGCATCTCTGTGCCCTTTCCACGGGAGCTGTGCACGTGTGGGGGCATCTGAGAGAGATCCGTGTGTTTATGAGGACTCCTGTGTTCCCAGAACTTGTAAAAGACACGTTTTAAAAGTTGCTGAGGGTGCCCGTCCTCGGTGCTGGGTTGGGATAGAGCAGTGCCTGGATAAATTACAGTATCCACAGTGACGTTAATGATTTCCCACTGTCTCCTGTTCTGTCTCACTTCCAGTGATGAGTCGAGTGCCAGTGAGATGGGCAGTACCTTGCCAGCGGTGGCAGAAGAGCTTCTGAAAGAGATCAAAAAGGCTTTTCAGGAGACCTCACACGGTATGTCAAGGAAAAGCAGAACTATGGAACACTGGAACAATGTCAGACCCTCAGGTAGTGATGAGGGACTTTGCCCCCCCTAGTTTGCGTTTTTTTGGCCTCCACCTTTGTGTCCCTGTCTGGAGACAACACAAAGCACAAATTCAAGTTCAAAAATTAGACTGGTTTGGACACTTTTTTTTAATGTGGTACTTAAGGTAATGCTGCTTCTTAGAGCATCTGGTGTATGTGGTTGCACTCTATGGATGATAATTTACATATTTCTAGGCAGGAGTTTTGCTGTACCTTCTGTACTGCTGGTTTTAATTTTAATTTTGGTTTCAAAACTAGAGTTGAAAGGGAGATCTTGATAAACCTGATCCCATTGCCTGACTGACCGGCAGAGGGGGGTGTGTTGGTGTTCCCAGGGCAAGGAACAACTTCCCATTGCTTGAATGAAAAAAGCACAAGCCAACAGTCAAATCTTGGCCAATTCCAGCAGCTAGTTAAGAACAATTACCTTCACTGTACTTTGGATTGCTAATGTAGTTCTGCAATTTGTGTTAAAAGAATATTAATCTTTGTGTTTACTTGGTGAGTTGCACAGAATGGTTCTTTCTAAGGAAAGTGTCTATTGAAGGAATATTTTTAACTTCACTAAAACCAACCAAAGAAGCATTCAGATAAGTCTGCCTGAGGATTATGTGGGAGTGAGGAATGGGCAGAGACTTAAAGTCCAGACTGTCAGAGTGACCCCAGTGACAGCTTTTTGGCACACTTGCAGTGTGGCTCCTGTCAGGTTAGAGCACATCCAAAAAGGGCTTTAGAGATCCTGTTGTAAATTAAGGGGAAAAAAAAAGTGAACGTTCCTTTAAAGATGTACTTCTTAAAGCACCAAAATGGGGCTAAGGCACACACTGAGACAGAGCTGTGGGAACAAAAGCTGATCAGTCACTTTGGAGAATTCAATTAAAGTTAGAAAACTCAAACTAACAGTGCAAGTCATAGAGAATATTTTTAATTTAATAATCCAGATCTTCCAGTGGGATATGGAGACATAGTACATTGTGTCCCATGGGTGATAACAGAAAGATCAGATTGGACAAGCAGAGCCTAAGCTGTTAGCTACAACAAACAGACTGGTTTTCTTAAGTGTAACTTTCCATCTCAACTTAAGAAGTTCCAATAAGTGAAGCCATGATGTTCCTGTGTGCTGCATTAAAAGCCATAAACTCGTGGCGCCCTGCAAGGCTGTACTGGGAAAAGAACAACATTTTTAAACTTTTGAAGCCAGAGTTCTCAACCCATGCCAAGAGAGTTACAGGGAAAACAATATATGTATTTTTAACCCACTTCTTAAAGTGACAGAGCAAGATGTTGAGGCCTCATGCCTTTTATTGTGTGCTTTTAAAAGTGGGATATCATCAAAGTACATCTGGGTTCCTGCGTTTCTTTTTAAAAATAATCCCTGTGGTTGTGATTGCTGTTCTTGGTAAGTGCCTAAACTCTACCACAGCAGGTCATTTTGGTGCTCCTTTATTGGTGGCTAAAGAGGATGGCTAGAGAGCCCTGCAGGTCTGTGTGGCTCTGGGGGTACCTCAGGGAGACACTGTGATGTTGGTGTCTCTCACAGTGGGGAAATTCAGCAAAATCACGTTTCCTTTTCTTTTTGTTGCAGTCCCTGATGAGCTGCTGCTGGGGTAAGTATCTTCTGCCTCAGTTCCTGTCCCAAGTGTCCTCCTAAGGTGATCAGCTCTCATCACAGTACTGCTGGTTTTCTCCTGTGCTTGAGCATGTTCTGCCTGAAACGTGTAACTGCTGTGTGGTTTTGCTGGAAGTGGAAATGAAGGTCCAAGGAGACCATCTCAAGGGGTTTTTTTTTCCAGAGATTTGTGGAATTATCTCTGTATCACTGAATCTCCTGTGATGACTTGCTCTAATTTAAACCCAGGATGTTTTAACCTGAGCTCTGGGTCCACCCTCAGCTCTGGAGTGAGTTTTCTGTGTTTCAGAGTGATTCATGCTGCTGGAGCTCTACATCTCACTGTGCTCCTATCACTGTGAGCACCCTGGGATCACTTGTTCTGTCTGAGTCATGGGCACGTGTGATAGAGAGGGAGAAGTGAACCTGCACAAGGGAATTGTTAACTTGAAGATTACCCTGAGAGTTTTCTTCTGTTTAGGAGAAATGTCAGTCATTCCCAAGCAGTTTCCTAAGAGATCCAAGTTTCACAACTTCAGAGCTCACTAATTGCTGTTGAAGGTGGACAAAAGGCACTGTCACAGTGAAAGGGACTTTTCAGATTTATCTTTATCTGTGTGTCAAGATCACCAGGAGCCCCTCAGGCCCTTTAAACACCTTTGTGTTAAAGTTATCTGACATAACTTGTGAAAGGTGTGCTGGCTCCCTCTCCTGGGACCACAGTGGCCTTTGAAGGGTGGGATTAGATTCAACAAATCTCATAACTTTTTGTTCCCTTCTTGTCAGAAAAGAAAAGAGGAGGAAACAAATTCCCTTGTTAGGCTTAATAACGGTTGGGTGGTAACTCCTGGCAATCAGATTTCCACCAATTTCCTGTAACCAGCAGCTCAGAAGTATTCTGATTTAATTTCTCAATCTCTTCCAAATCTCTGAAGTCCATGAATTTCCTTTGGGCATTTCCTGTTAAACCCATCGAATTATATACATGAGAAAAAAATGCCCTAAATTTGAGAGAGTTACTGAAACTCAGCCCCCTTATAGTCCCAAACCTAATCATTAAGGAATGTCTTACGTTAAGTGCTCCCCACCCACCTCTTTGGAGTCCTCAGATGAAGCCAGTCCTTATTGCCTTGGGTTTGTGCAACTGGAGTTTTGGTCTTCCTGGAATCAGCCTGTCTGCTTGGCTTGTTATCAGTGAGCTTGACTCAGACTGTAGGTCAGCCTTGCTGGGAGCCAGGGCTCTGCCTTGGTGTGTCCTCACTGGAGCTGGAAATGTTCCCTTCCTCCTGCTCATGTTTTGTGCTATCTTTTCATCACTGCTGATTTTCTTGTTGTTTACCCTTGTAACTACTCCAGACTACACAGATTTTTCTCGGTGGTTAAAAGGTCTGCAGAGTTAACTGAGTTGCCCCTGAGCAATTTGGAACACACTGAGAGCAGCTGGATTTGCAGGTCTAGAGTTACTTCTAAGCCCAGGAGCTGTCTGGACAATAGGCTAAAGGTGCAGATGTCCATATTTAACATACAGTTTATCATAAATCCTTGCATGGCACCAGCAGGAGATAAATCCTCCTCGCAGGGATGTGCAGGGAGTATGTAGGTGGAAATTAAGGACTCACAGCTCCTGCTAGTGTGGAATTTTACAGCATGGAGCACAGCAGTGGCCAGACACCAGGGAGTGCCTCCATGGTGCTGCTTCACAGCACGGAGGCCAAGGAGAGTTGTGTGAATTCAGGGAGCAAAGTGCACCTGAGCAAACCTGGCTTTCTGTACCACATTCCAGGCACTCTCTGATCCATAAATACTGTGCAATAGTGCATCCCTGCATGGTGATGTGTCCTTTCCAGGGGAAGGGTTCTTAGGGAGAGTGGAGTGACATAAGGCACGTGCTTATCTAGAATAACTTTGCTGTCTCTCAGCCCTGCCTGTAGCTGGGTTACAGGCATAAAACTGCTGCTCCATGGTGGCTCCATGTGCAGGGGAGTGTCTTAAGTAATTCCCTGATGGTCTCCAGCTTCCTCTTGGTGCAGTCTGGTGAGTAGAGAAAGGATAATTTACGCCTCAGTTGTGACTGTGGTAGAGGAGGTTTGATCACTATGAAATGACTCAGTCGTTCTCCAGGGTTTAAACCCATTTCCAAGGAATGAGGAAAGAGCCCCACTGCTGCATTTCCTATTGCTGCAGGAACTCTGTGTCACCCTTGCTCTCTCCTTGCTCCAAGGCATGGTGTGTGGACCATGACTGAAGGTAGGATTCAAGACAAGTGATCAATCACCCGCCCAGGACTGGATCAGATCCGAATCCAGGCTGCCCTGGATGTACAATTAAAATATCCCAGAGCATTTTCCCTTAGCCTTAGCAAGTCTGGCTCCCTGTGCTCCAGTGCTGCTCCCACTAAAATCCCTGTCCATGCTCATTGTGCTCAAGTGACAGTTTCATAGTTACAGCAACAAGGATGACTGGTGTGTGTCAGTGCCTGTGTGACACTGCTGTTGTGTGTAACCTCAGCTGGATCCTCAGCATTGAGCATCCCCCAGGATTTCCTTCCTGCAGCTTCCCTTTACCAGCATGTCTTGCTTTTGCTTTGGCTACAGACCTTCTGGGCTCCCTAAGGCTGCATCTATGGACTAAGGCTGAGGCAGGTGCTCACCT
This sequence comes from Calyptomena viridis, assembly GCA_013390005.1. Taxonomy (NCBI): domain Eukaryota; kingdom Metazoa; phylum Chordata; class Aves; order Passeriformes; family Eurylaimidae; genus Calyptomena; species Calyptomena viridis. The sequence goes on from WEIV01021286.1 coordinate 140,974, forward strand.
TTTGTGCTCTGTCCTAACTAGAGACACGTTCTCTTTCAGGCTGAAGTTCATATTTGGCCCGTGTGCTGTCCCAGCTTTGGATTTGGTGGATCAACGTTCTGTCACCCGAGTCACGTCCCCCAGTGGAAGGACCCTGTACCAGGTACACTCTCCTCTCCAGCCTTGCTTTCTGCTGGTTTCCAGTTGCCATGTGAGCCAATGTTTTCCTGACTTGGAGAACGTGGAAGGGCACTTGGATAGACATGGAGTTTTGCAAACTCCTGAAGTGACACTGGAGAGCAGTGGCCACAGACTAGAATTAGGACAGCACAGTACACTGTACACAGTACACTTCTTTGTGGCTCCCAGCCAGAAATAATTTATGTGTTTGTAGGTATTACAGTCAGAAGGAAGTTTTCCAGGGATTGCTAGTTTTGCTTTATTGCTCTCATCCTACCCAACAAAGGAAGTTCTTCCTCTTGACCAGTTGTACACAGCAAAATGTTATCTGCCATCGCTGTGTTTCTTTCCCTGTTGCACACCAAACCTCTTGACCTCTGCTTGGCAGTAGGATCCTTGCTGCCTGGGAGGAAGTGATGAGGCCAAATCCGTGGGTTTCATTCTAGTTCACTGTAGCCAAGTCTGTGAATCACAGGAAAGTCTTCATAAAATGGCATTTTGGGGAGAAGAGCTCACCTTAGCCCTAAAGATCAAACTCCTCTTACAGCACAGGGTGGGAGATGGAGCTGAGGCTCATTGGGTGAGAAGAGGAGCCACTGACACTGCACAGTTCTTTGCTCTACTGCCCCACAGCACTGGTGGCACCTCTGTTGGGACAGTCTGTGAGCCATTGACCAGCTGCATCCAGCCCATGGCTCACACAGAGACACTGCTGAGCCCTAGCTAAGGCAGCAGGACCCTGTGCCCATGAGATTGTGGTGAAGAAGCACCCAATTCCTTCCACTTAGCACTTCTAACCCCCCCAGGTAGCACAGCCCCTCCACTGCTGAACCTGGGGCTGTGCTTTTCACACACCAGAGAAGGGGGAACCTCTTTGCTCAGTGTTGTAGCAGCCAAGAGGAACATTCCCAAATATCCCCACTGCTAAGGGCCTTCTCCACTGGAGGTGCTGAGATGCTTTGGGGTCATTTAGGGTGACAGAAGAGCTGTGAAGTCAGGCCTGGGAAATGACACAAACATTTCTCACATGTTCAGATCTTGCACTGCTTGATTTGCACATTGAATCTTTTTTGCTTCTGGGGCCCTGGAGAGGACATGGGCTCCTCCAGAGAGTCATGAATCATAAACATACAGTGCTCAAGAGCATAGCCTTAGATTTTAGCTCAGGGCTTGCCTGTGGATATTTGGTGAAGCCTAAGAAGCTCTGCTTCCAGCACCCTTTAGACAGCAGCTGCCTCACTAATTAATTGAATGCTCAAAGGCTTTTCCTTTTTACTGTTGCTTGTCTGAATATGCCAGTGGGCAGAGAATGGTCACACTCCCCTTGCAGAGCTTTGTCAGGCTGTGCAGGCTGAGGCAGAGCTTTGCAGGGCATTGATTAATATCTCCTGATGGCCCCAACACTTGGATCAACTGGTGCACACTGAGAAGGAACAAGAGTCAGAACTTGCAGGGAGAGGGAGCCACGGGCTCCCCTGTGGAGAAGGAACCCCTGGATAGGTAGGTCAGGGCTGATCACCAGGAGTTAATGCAGGACAAACCTGCAGGAAGCAGCCCCTGCCTGCAGATTCCTGTGTGCTTCCAAGCACATTCCTTTTTCGTGGAGCTTGATTGCTGATTAGGGCCACGCTGATGAGTTCATTAACAGAGGAATCCGAGAAGATATTTTCTCTGGGGGTGTGAGGTTGGTCCCATTGTGAAATTCTTCCTCAGTGCAGCTGTCTGAGATGCAGAAACAAAGAGCAGAGCCTCCCCTGAGGCCCCTGGCTGGAGCAGTGACAGGAACACAATCTGGGGTTGTAGAAATCCAAACACTGGGTGGGACAGTGCACTGGAGAGTCACTTCATTTGTGTGTGGTGTGAACACCCCAGCATGTGCACTTGGGGAGAAGGGGGCATCCAGGGCTGCCTGGACACATCCACAATCATCCCTTTTAATTATCCCCCACAAAGTCAGCTCTGCCATTTGCACCCAGATGTGGTTGAGCTGGAATGTGAGGTGGTGCTCTCACTTGCAGCTGGATCTGGAGAAGTGTGCTCTTTGAGCCATGAGGCTGGTCCTGTTGTGAAACTCCTTTGGGTCATTATAGCCAAATCTGAAATGTTGATACTTCCATATCACCCAGCACATCTTAGATACTGCTGCAGGGGAAGAAGGCTCTGCTCAGACAGGCACAAAATTGCAGCCTGCAGTGTAGGCAGCTCTTGCCCCCAGGAACAGAGATGGGAGAAGAAAGAGCCCTCAGTCAGAGAGCTGTGATTTGTCTTTTAATGCATTAATGCCCTTGATGCTTAATAGAGGAGTAGCACTGATGGAGTGTTCAAGGGCTGATGTTACCTCAGAGTTGTGAACATCCCAGCAGAGCCCGTGTAACACTGCTGTGCTGCAGTCTAAATCCAACCCTTGGAAGTCCAGGTCAGGGATAAATAACCCTTTCCTGCTGCAGAGATGGTGGAGCTGTGCTGGATTTGGCAGAGTGGTGACCAGGCAGCAGTGGGGGGATCCTTTAGCTCTGCCTGAGTCTCAGAAATGCTGAGCTGTGGGAGTGAAGCCAGTGAGCAGGGGGAGAGGCAGTGCTTGAGCCCTCCTGCCAACTGCCACTTGCATTGCTCACATCCTGCACTTTTATTAGGTTCTTCTTTTTTTTTAATGTCTTTTTCCATTTGTTTCCTAGAACTGTGTGGCACTGCCCCACCGGGCAGGGTTTGAGCTCCAGGCCCTGGCACAGACTGTGGTGCTGCCTGTCTGTGTGTGCTGGTGGCACAGGAGCTGCCAGGGTGGCTCAGCTCCTCCTGTGTCCCCACACACTGGCTGGGACACCACCAAGGGGGTTTTTCCTTGGCACCAAGTGCCTGGAGATGAGGACAGCAGAAGGAAATCTCAAGGCATCTCAGGGCCAGGAGAACACCCCAGTGCCTGGCTGTGCAGCTGGCCAGGGACAGAGGCACCTTTTTCTCTCAGTCTTTGGAATTTAGTTCTGCCTTATTAGGCAGAAGCTGTGTTCTGTTCTTGCCATCTGGGTCAGGATGGGGGAATGCTAAACTCAGCCCAAATCTGGCAGTGTCTGTCTGTGGCTTCCCCCCCTCCCCAAAGGAAAACACTTCTGAAGGAAAGGCACCATCAGAATACTTCATCTTGGAAAAAACAATCAAAGGGGCTAGAGGAAAACAAACTTATCACAAGTGAAACAAACTCAGCCTGGAGTATAAGGAGGACCCAGGGTAAAGGCCAGACTGGAAAAAGAATGGTTTACCCTGCAGTGGGAATTTGAGTCTTGTGTCCTGGATCTGCTGGGACTAAGGGGGATTTTGAGGCACAGACACTTCTGTGGGAGAGCCTAAACCTGTTGGGCAAGAGATGCAGAGAGAGATCCAGGGGACAGGGGAAGGCTCCCTTGGCAAGTGCAGCTCTGGAGAATGTTCTTCTGGAGGGACTTGAGTGTCAGGGGTGTCCTGGAGGGGAGCAGCACTTTGCAGAGCTCCACTGCCTTTTCTCTTTTTTGTGTTTGCCTCTGGATTTAGGTGGATGTGTGTTGTGGATTTAGGTGGATGTGTGCCACAAACCCAACCACAAAGCCTGGAATGGGAGAGGAGTGTGTTGTGCCCTCAGAGCCCAAGGGCTTGTGCAAGTGTGTTCTACTCCTTCCCTTGCCATAGGAGAGGGCAGAGCAGTTGGCTCTAAAAGTAGCTTTCTAAAAGCAATTTTCTAGTCTTGAAGAAATGAAAAGAGAAATAATAATCTGTAGGTTGACTTTCCTATACCATGGAGCCAGCTCCAGCAGCTCACAGATTGCCTGTCTTCTTCATGCTGGAAAATGCTTCTCTCACCTGTTTGCCTGCACCCCATGCCCCTGGTGCAGCAGGAATATGCCTCAGTCCCAGCCTGGCAGGGGAGCAGCGTGTGGGAAAAGGAGCCAGTGCTGTTCCCAAACCAGAGATGGAGCAGGGAGGCTTCTTCTCTGGAGACTTCAACTTTGTTTATTCCGACAAATCTGGATTCCAGTAGCTGCAGCTGGTTTTGGGAGCAGAACAGGAAGAGCCTTTGCAGCCTTCAGCCACTGGAGCTGGTCAGAGAAGGAAAGGCCTCACTGCAAGTGCTCAGTGCTGCTCTCCTTCCATCCCCAGGCCCACGGTGGCTCTGGATTCACAGCTGGGCTTTGAGTGACAAGAGTCTTTGTCATCTTCACCTGAGTCTGCCAGTACTGTGGGAGGGAGCTCCCAGGAGGGGCTGCAGCTCACTGGAGATCAGGGAGTGATGCCACTGCCCTTTGCCCAGTCCCTTGGCAGTACTGGAAGTCTGTGCAAGCACAGGTACAGGAGCATTTCCTCACCTGAAGGGAGAACCTTGGGAAACCTGAGGAGCTCCAAGCTTAGCTGGGTCCCTGCTGTGCCTGGGGACACTCCTGTGCTGTGACACCTGCCAGCTGTGTGCTGGGAAGGCTCAGTCCAGGTCCAACCTGAGTAAGAGAAATTAAAAGGTGGTGCTGCTTCTGAGTCCTTGGCTGCCTTTGTTTCAGGTCCTTGGGAGCTCAGGCAAACTCTACACCTGCTACAGCTCCTGCCACTTCTGCACATGTCCTGCTTTTGGGTTCTCTGTGTTGCAGAAGAGCGAGAGCCTTCTGGTGAGTTCTCAGCCTGGGACAGGGGAGAGGGCTGTGCTCTGCTCCTTGAACCTGAGCAGCCTGGAATTCCCAGGGAAGCAAACATGGATGTTGAGTGGCCACACAGGCTGACCCTGACCCACTGTGTAATTGACCTCTGGGCATCTGAGTGCAACTAGGGGAGGGAGGGCCTTCGTTGTTGGTTGTGCATTACTGTTCTGACTCTCAAGAGATTTATAATCCCCAGTCTCTTGGGACAAAGCCTTGTGCCACTAATGGAACTGGAACAGGGAGTCTGGCTGATGGAGTGGTGCAGTTCACCTGGTGCAGTGAGGAAGGGAAACCAGCTGGGGAGGGCATCAGGAGCCAGGAACGTGTTGCTGTGGTGTCAGATCCCTGAATTCCATTATCCTGGTGGCAGGACTGGGGCAACTGGAGCACCACCTGTGCCAGGGCCTGGCATGCCAGGAGAGAACCATGTTCCTGGGAGAGGTGGGTGGTTCATTAGACCATTCAGGGTGGGTTCCTGGTCCAGACAGAGATGACATTCCTGTGTTTCTCCTGCTGTGAACTTTGCAGTGCAAACACCTACTTGCTGTCTACCTCAGCCAGGCCATGGGGGCCTGCCAGGAACTCTCTGTCTCTGAGGAGCAGCTCACAAACATTTTACTGGCTGAGGAAGAGGAAGAAGGATGAAGGATTTGGATCACATGTGGATGTGCTCTCTGTGTACCCTCCTGGTGGTGTAGCTGGCATTTTTCATATCTGCAAGGCTGTCAAATGCTCATCATGGCTGGCAGGTTTCTTCCTGTGCTGCAGCCAAGCGAGACATTAATTAGCAGCATTGCACTGATAAATTAATTAATAAATGTTAAGAAGCCTGTGTTGACATCTGTTTCATTAATTAGGCTATTCTTGGGATTTCTGAAGATGTTTTAATTAATCTGTGCTTGTGATGTGGGGTTACAAACAGCCAGGTCTCTTAGTGATCCACAAATTAAAGAGCTGCTGTGGCTGCTCAGAGCAATTTGTGATTCAGTGGCAAACCTGTCCCAGGGCCTGGGGCAGGGACCCCCCAGCACCTCAACACTGGTGACAGAGCACAGTTCCACTGAGCTCACTGGAACACAGATCTTTGGAAGCATCATCCTGGTCCTGTGCTTTAAATTGATCCTTTCCACACACTTTGACCACCTCATCCTGGTGGGCAAAGCAAAGGGGAAGGAGATTGCTGCTTCCCAATCCATGCACCAGCCAGTGAGCTGGGAACCAGCTCCTTGCAGCTCTGGCTCCCTGCCCATGCTCTGTCCCCCTCCAGTGCAGTGTGGCCTTGTTTGATACACCATGTGAACACATCACCATGAGAAATAATGAGGCACAGGCTGAGGCAGGTTGTGTGGGTGGTAAATTAAGCATTCTGTATGTAAATAACAGTTACTGCAAATACAAAATCTGAGCAACATGAGGAAAACAGTTCCATCTATGTACATCAGAGCAGTGGGAGTGACAGCTGAACAGCCACAGCTGCACTCGCTACAGAAAGTTCCTCTGCCATTTTTACTTCACATTTTTATAGAAACCTTCAGAGCTTTTTTATTTTTTGGAGGGGGGCGGGAGGGGACGTGTCCTATTTTTATTTTGCCTTGAAATATCTTTGGCTCAGACCCACAAAAGCACTTACTGTGCCTAATGACTGTGGTGACCCAGGCCATAGTTAATGCCTAACAACCCAATGGAACAAGGATACTAAGGCTACACCACATCCATCTGCATGATTTTGTCTCATAAGAGGCATGTGAAGGTAGCAGTCATGGATGCTGAGCTGCAGTGCAGGCTCCCACACACAACAAGTGTTCTGGGGCCTCCTCTTGTGGTGTTGCAGCACTGTGAATTCAGTCTGTTCATGCTGTCCAGAGTGTGGTTCATTTTCAGCCAGCAGAAGAGAGATGATGTCCTTTGTTGTAAGAATAAACGTGGCCTGCAACCACTTTGCAACACTGCCAGACCTGCAGGTGAAACCCTGCTTGTTTCCAGCCATGATTAAGAGGAGGAACACAGCCAAAGATAATAGGGAAGGGAAGGAATGAATGAATGGAGGAGAGAGTCGGACCCTGCCCAAATGGCAGGAGGTGGCTACATGTGTCAGCTGGCCCGTGACCAAGGCAGATGCAGCAAAGCTGAATGGGGCTGTGAAAGGAGGAGCACTTGGGACAGTAATATTAACTGTTCAGATTCTTCTTGGAAATGCCCGTATCTGACGTGCTGAGCTGTAGCTAAATTTGGACATTGCATAAACATGTACAAACCCATTGAGAGCTTCCTGGTGATTCACTTGGGTTTGGGGTTGGCTCTCATGGCTGAGCTGCTACAAATGGTAGTGAAATCCATCATTCCCAGTGAACCATTCCCTGTGCATGGTTCAGGAATGACTTTAGGACAGTGGGCCTGAAGTCATTCCTGCAGCTGCTGCCTGCAGGTCTTGCCAGCTGGCAGAGCAGATGCTGCAGGAACAAGATTTCTTCAGGTCAGCTTTTCAAATGATTTTACCCCACATTTGTCATTATACAAGCCAGAGAAATTAAATTCCTGGGGTCTTGTAATACCCACCCTTTTAGTGCAATACCATAAAAAAAAAAGGTTGATTTCTATATGATTCAAGTACATTCTATATGATACAAGTACATTTCTCAGGGACAAAACTGCTCCAGGCATCAGTCTGTCCACTGGACCTGTCCTTCAGGAACTGGCTGTGTTTAAACTTCATTCCTTTCCACCTGGCTCTGGAAGTCCTGCTCCCTGTCTGTCCCTACATGAGTTACTGCCAAAAACCTTTCACTCCAACTTCTCACCAGTTGCCTGGTGATGCTGCTGGTGCTGGGGGAGATGGAACCTTCAGGCCAGACTCCCATTTGTGAGAGGGCCACAATGTGCTGGCAGGTCTGAGCTGGTCAAGAGCAGCTGCATCTCTGCACCACGATGGGCTTGTTCTCCAGAAATGAATGCACTGCTCTCTCTACCTTTGTCTAGTTTGGAGTATCACAGTTACATGCTAAATTGGTGCAGTAATTACTGAGCTGTGGTTGCAGAGAGTTATTAACCTGCAGTATAATTAAGACTGCTCTGCTGTTGAGTGGGCTTTGGCCTCACTCAGGGCAAGGGCCAGGACACCTGGCCAACTACAGAGGCCAGGCTGGGCAGTCTGCACAAGAGCTTGCACAAAACCAGGTCACAAGCTGTGGCATTCCAGCTTCTCGCACACATTAGCACTTTAGCTCCTTCCTGTCTCTTTTTGCTACTGATTTACTATTTAAAAAAAAAAAAAAAAAAAAAAGGGCATTCACAACTTCTGGGGGTTACAGGGCTGCAGAGGAGCCCCAGCCAGATCAAGCTGCAGCTCCCACAGCTAAAACCTGCACTTCTGGAAGCACTTGCAAGGATGACAAGTTCTGATTTGGGAGCAAAGACCCAATTGACAACTCATGTCCCCAGGGCCCAGTGGCACCGAGCTCAGTGACTCTGCATCAGACCAGCCAAGACCATTCAGGCACTTCTGCCTTCTGCATTTTAACACCTGGAAACAAACCTGAAGCTTTGGGCTGCACCGTCCTGTAGACTGAAGTGATTTAAAGGCCATAAAACTGCTGTTCTAAAACCTTGGTCAACTCTTTTCTCAAATCTTTCAATAAGCAGGGTTTCTATACTGGGGCAGAAATATCTGGCCAGTTCTGATCTGGTTTTCCCATCCACACAGTCCCTCCCCTCAGAGCCTGGAAAACAGATTCAGTTTCACACCAGCAACTGGGCTAAGTAAGACTTTTTCCCATCAGAGAATACGAGCTGCATCAAACAATTGATGGAATAATTAGGGATTTACCAAAGTGCTGTCAAGTATGGACTTGGAGAACAACTCAAAAACAGACACAAAATTATTACTCCTAAATGAATCAAAATATTAAAAAATAATAATAACAATAATAATAATTAAAATAAAGATCCTATGACTCGTCATGAGCAGCACAATTGGGGAAACACCCCCAGCAGGTGAGTCTTCCCCAGTCAATGTCCAACCCAGAAAGGAAACACGACACGATGACCAGCACTCACACCCTGGGGCTGTGGTGGAGGGAGAGCTGCACTCAGTGTCCCCAGCCAGGTTATTCCTCTACGAGGCACTATGTTAATTACAAAAATTAAAAAAAAATATATATGTACAGCTGCATAACTGCATAGTGGTCATCTCTGAGCAGCCCTCCCAGAGCTCCCTGTAGCTGCTCGCACAGGGAAGGGAATGGCTGGGAATCCCAGGAGCAGGACGTGCAAGGTCATACAGTCACCGAGGCCACTGGAGAGTTAAGGTTGGTGACAGTCAAGTGCTGGTTGTTGTCAGTGGTGCCCTTGGGGAAGTCATCAGTCTTACAGAGGATCTTGGAAATGATCTTGCGGAAGGTGTATCGGAAGTCCCTGATCCTGTAGGCGTAGATGATGGGATTGATGACAGAGTTGGCGTGGGAGAGGATGATGGCCATGTACATCACCCACTCCGGCTTGGATTTGGAGAAATCCTCGTGGAAGAGCGTGATGCAGTTCAAGATATGCAGGGGCAGCCAGCAGAAGGCAAAAAGCCCCACAATGATGGCCAGAGACTTGGCTGCATGGACCTCCTTCTGCAGCGTGGTCCTGGAGTTGCCCATCAGTTCGATCTGATGCAACTGTTTGCAGGCCACCATGAATATCTTAATGTAGATCCCCAGCATGATGACAAGTGGCAGCAGCACGCAGCCAAAGAAGTTGAAGTACACCATGTAGCTCATGGTTACCACGTTCTCAAAGAGGCACGAGATGAAGCAGCCGTGGTGCCCTGTCCCCGTGTCAGCTCCTGTCTCGTTGGTGGCGTTGGGACAGCCACTCATGGCTTTATTCCAGCCCATAAGTGGGGTCAGTCCAATTCCAAAGGACAGGAGCCACAGCACAGCGATGAGTCCTCTCGCCCGCTTGCCAGTCACCAGGCTGTTGTACCTGCAGCACCCAAAACAAAACCGGGAGAGAGACATTGAATGAATGAGCACTGGTAACTTCCCTGCTGTTAAAGTAATCAGCGTTCTGGCTAATGAGACAAAAGTCCCACCCACACAGGAGCCTCACCTCTGTGATCACTCAAGAGGTAAAAACTCTCACCTGTGCTCTCCACCCACGCAAAGTGATTTGGGGAGGTGATTCACTTACTATTCCTGAGAGGCACCAGGCACTGCCCCAGCCCACAAACAACCTTCAACAGGAGGTAAAGGAGTCTTAACAAAGGCTTTATCATTGCATGAGCCTAAACCACCAACTGCGAGAAGGGCACAAATACAGGAAGGCTCACTCTGTAACCGATGTTCTCCCTTGCTCTATCAGCCACTACTGGGCACGCCAGGACACACTGCTGGGCTACACCACACCCCGGGCTCACCCAGTCCAGCTGAGGCAGTGCTGGCACTCAATTCTACACTGCAGTCCCACATGTGTTGTGAAGAAGCTCTGCTGTGGCCCAGGGACAAGTTGATGCAGTCCTGAGTGGTGCAAAGTCAGGCACTGCCCCACACCTTCCCTAACACCACGGACTGGGGTGCCTTCATGCAGCCCCCCAGATGCTCAGAGACACAAACAGAGCTGGAACCTAAAGCAGCAAAAGCCAAGCTGTTTTGGGTGCAACCAGAGTAGTTGCCAATATCAAAGCATCAGCTGGATCACTTTTTGGAGATAGGAAGGACCAGCGACTGCCAGAAAGACAACATGAGAATCCCATTCCTGTCTTCTGCACAGCCAGTCAGCATCTGCTGGCTCACACACGTCCCCTCCTTCCCACACCCTTCTCTCAGTGCTTGTTTATTCTAGCTTGGCTGCCCTGCTCCTCCTTTCCTAAAAACGTTTGTTCTGATTTTCTTCCGGCCCGTGAGGCAGGGGAGGGTTTTATTCCCACAGAACCACAGCTGTGCCTCTGAATCACAACTGCAGTTGCCTCTGTGTGAGCTGAGCATCCCAATCCTCCTGAAGCTACAAAGACAGGAGGGTAAAGTGGGGGATCTGCCAGCACGAACTGGGGGGCAAAGAGGAGCTGGGGGAGCCCTCAGCTCCTTCTCCAGGCACGACCAGGGCTGGCTGGGAGGATGCAGGAGCAGCAGCCACATTTATGTGCTGCTGAATTGTGAACACACTCCATGGGTGTCTAAAGGGCAGGTCCAGCCACTGAGGGGCTTCTGCTGCACTTTTCTCTCATTATTACTAAGTTTCACTACTTCAGAAGATGAGAAAATGTCAGCTGCTGCTGACCTGCAGCTCTGCACATGGAAAGGGGAAACCATGGCTCCTTGGCTTGTCTAAGCCATGGTTAGTCCATCTCTTCAGTTGCTCCTCTGCTCCATTCCAAAAACTATTGTAGTGAGACTGGAAAATGCAAAGATGTTCAGAAAAAGAAACTGAGTCAGGGGGTTTGTGTGCTCAGGAACAGAAGGAGAAGCCTCAGTGTGCCGTGCTGAGGTCAGTGTCCGCTGTGTCACTCCAGCCTGGTGACATTCAGTGCTGCCTCTTGCAAAAACACATGACCCCAAATAAGGTTTCTTCTATGTGCTCTTCTCCTGAACTCTTCAAAGATAGGGCCTGGCTTGAAGGTTTACGAAACCAGTTAAGAAGCCACTTAACTTCCCAGTGGCTGTAATGGTGGCCTGTTTATGTCAGTGCCCTGGCTCTTCCCAGCACACACAGCAGAGCCAGGGTCACGTTTAAGTGGGGGGGCCTCTGCAAGAAGATGTAAAAATGTGCTGGTCTCTCAGTCTGCAAGAGCCAGAGCTGAGCAGTGAGGAGGGCTGGAGGTCTGTCAGAGCACAGGAGAGGTGGCATTCACCAAAGCAGAGATAGTTATTCAGTGAACAACTGCACTCCTCAAATTAGCTCCTTATTTTCACAGAATTTGCATTTCAAATTCCTCCCAACATCTCTCCATTCGATTGATGGCAGGTACTGAAGATGGTGGCTGCTGTGGCCTCACAGAAAGGTGAGTGGCAACACCTGGTGGCTGAGCTGCCAGCCTGAAGAGGCCAAGGTGAAACTGGGAATAGCCTGGTGTTCTGGGATTGTTCACTAATTACCTTGTTATTACCTTAATACACTTATTCAAGCAGGACACTGCCAGTATTGCTCTTAATTGGAGTTAAGCACGTGCTTAAAATAAAGAAATGCATGATTGTCACCAAATCCAGATATGAAGAGTCTCATTAGCCACACAACAGAGCAATCCCATTATAAACCAGCAGCAATGGGCAAGAGCTGAGAGCTGAGCTGGGACTCGGCTCCCCCCTAAGCACTCTAAAACAGTCAGTGAGGAACCAACGGATTTTCACACCTTTGAATGCTCCAGGAAACCCCTCCTTCATTCTCTTTTAGGCTTAATATTATTAGGTAAAAAACGACTAAAGTAAATTTGCTCACCTAAGTCTGCTCAACTAATGCATAACAAATATTGAATCACCTCTATTTTTCTGCCCAGAGGCATCAAATGTAGCTTTAGTGTAAATAACAGCTGAATATTTTAAAATGATTTATTGAGATAAAATAACCTGGCAATGCATTAGTTCCTTTTACACCACCAGGCAAAGTCTCTTTACTGGCTTAATCACCATGAAGGTGCTAATTATGTTCTTCTGATGGATATAACTCTGTGTTGGCCACCAGTGTCACAGGCACAGAGCCTGAGCAGCAGGACAAGCACTTTAAAAAGAGTTCAGCTGCTTTTACAATGTGGTTCTGACCCACCAGTGTCACCGTGGGCAGCTGGGTCTGTCCCCACTGTGTCCTCACTTTGACTGTTGGCAAAGACTTGAGCCAGGGCTCCACACAGAGTGAGCACTGCCCTGCCACTGGGGCTGGAGGAGGTGTTCCCTGGGCTGGAGATGGTGCCCTTCCCTCTGCAGACATCACTGCCCCCTGTGCCCTTCATCCACAGCTTTTCTGGGAAAGCAACTACCAAAACGTCCAAGCTGTTTGTTAGGAAGGCACTGTGTCCTCCAGGCACTGTGCCTCTGGTCAGTAGGATGGTCGGGGCTTGGGTTTTTTTCTTTCCAACAGGTCTCACTGCATTTCTACTGCTATTTACTGGGGCTGGAAACCAGCCCAGTCACCCAGGCGGGCATTGCTAAGCACGGCTGGCACAGAGCAGGACACACTGCCAGCCCACAGCCAGCCCAGCCTCTCCTGGGCAGGAGTTTGGCTCCCAAAAGGCAGGAACTGAGTCATGTCCTGCACGTACCTGGCATCTCCCACCAGCCCCTGCAAGTCACCCCGGGGAGGTCACCCAAGCAGAGGCCCTGCTGCCCCTGAGCTCCGTCAAACAAGGGGTGCACAGCAGCAGCTGAGGAAGAATTCAGTGTTTGGGGCGATGGACTTGGGGCAGAGAACAGCAATAGCCTGGAATGGGAGTGTTAATCCCACATTATTTGTCTCAGAGAGCAGGAATGGGGGAGAATCCTGCCGGTCCCTGAGCAGCCCAGAAGGAGGAACAGATCAAAACGTTGTGGTGCCACACAGCCTCACTGTCTGTCCTTGTCCCCGTGCCCCATCCAGAGCAGAGGCTGCTGGGTTACTTATGGACTGTGGGCTGGTTCTCCCTCTGCCAAGCCTGCAATGAGCAGTTTCAGACCTTTGACTCCAAACTCACACAGGGCTTGTGCTGAGGCCACATTCGAAGGGATGGGTGGGGAGGCACAGATGTGATGGCTGTGCCAGGGATGCTGCAGCCAGTGAAGGTCCTCCCTGCTCCACCCCAGGAGCCCTGGGACTGGTGCTCCCCACTGCTATCCCTGCCTCTCTCCCTGCTCTGCCTTGTGCCCGGGCTGTTGGACACAGGGAGGGGAGCAGATGGAATTTGCAGAACTCTGACCGTGCAGGTGCTCTGATACAATCAGTGACAATTTATATATTCCTATTTTAAGCATGAGGGGAAATACACAGACACCTCCATTCAATCAGGGTGAGAGCAGCTTGGCTGCCAAGCATTGTATCCTGGTCACCTCCTCGCAGCTGTACTTTGCATCTTGCTTTTTTTTTGGGTTTTTTTGAGCTGTAACAGCATGGGATAAGCACCATTGCTGCTGCTCTGCTCCATGCACAGCCACGGAATGATGATCCCACACCAGCTGAAATAGGCTGGCAGGACATTTTTAAACGAACCATAAATTGCACCTTGGAGAGGAGGGGGAAAAAAAAAAGCCAAAAAATAAAAAGAAAAAGCTGTGGAAGGACTTGGCAGCGAGAGTGAGAAATGTGATTAGCAGTTACAGTATCAGCCGAGGAAGCAGGACATCTGTGTCTGTCCGTGTCCCGGCACAGACAAATCACTTCCTCCCGCATCTGTCCCTATTGTGCACAGGGACAGCAGCAGCACTGCCGGCCTTCCGCCGGGGTGACTGTCCCCCTGCCAGGGTGACACACAGGGTGAGGTCACTCAGGTGAGCACACGGGGCTCTGTGGAGGGCAGGAGGCAGCGCTGGGTGACAGGACAGAACGGACAAACCCCGGCTGTGCTTCACACTCAGCCCTGGTGGTGCCTCTTGGGGTGAGCGGGGGGTACGGAGGGGAGTGTTCCCCCCCTCGGTACCCGTGTGCCCCAGCCTGGTCCGTACTGGTCCTGCAGTCCGGACTATCGAACGCCTGCAGGTTTAAAACCCTCTCAGCGAGATATCCATACCCATGTGCTTATCCCTGCCGTGAGCGCCTCCTTCCCTGGGGTGGGGACAGAGCACAGGCTGCTCTCGGCAGCCCCCAGCTCCTGCCTCAGCCTCCTTCTTTCCGCAGATCCCTCCGTGCAGTTTGGCTCCTGCCCTGCCACCGCCAGCACCGCACGGGCTGGGGCGGGGGAACCGCCAAAGGGCACCGTGTTTGCGGGACCGGAATGTGGGAAGGAGGGTTTGGGCCAAAACAGCTGCAAACAGCGCACGGCTGGGTAATGTGGAGCATTAACGAGGGAAACCGCAGCTCAGGCTGCTGCGAGGTGGCGAGCGGTGAGAGGGGGCTGAGAGCCCTGCACTGAGCACCGACAGCACCGGCGAGGTGGGTGAGTGTCGTTCTCGCACTTTCACATCAGCGCAGCAGCGACCGGCGTTCGCTTCCCCGGTTTGTCTGTAAAAGCCGCCCTGGGGCGGCTCTGGCCCCGACAAGGTGAGAAAAGGCGACTGAAAACTGAACTCAGGCGCCGGGGGTGTGAGCAGGGCGGGCTGCGGGCTGGGCAACTCCGCGCTCCTGTGATCACGGCTGGTGCTGGGGGGCCGCCAGAGGCTCACAGAGCCCCGGAGCACAGGAAGGAAATGAGCTCAGCCGCCCGCACATCATTCTCACACTCCAGCAATCCCTGACATCAAAACATAAGCAGCCACCTCTAGATGCACATGTGCAGGGAGCACTGTGTGACGCTGATGTGAAATCAGTGATAACCAGCCCTTCGTGCTCCACGGGGTGTTTCTGAATCCTACACGACCCCCCAGTTTTCTCCATTTGAGACCTGAGCTCTTGCTCAGCACCATCCTCCTCCAAGGCTCAGCAGCCCAGTGTTATCTGCCTGGTGAAGCCTGGGGCAGAGAATTTTTGTCATTCCAAACCTCTCGGTGCGGTCAGACCTCAGCTGTGCAGCACCAGACCGCTGAGTTAAAGGCGGCTGTAGAGGCGAGATAGGGACTAGGACTCCGAGCCAACTGTTTGGGTGTGATCCCGTGTGCAGAGCAGTGGTGGCCACTGCCCCTCACAGGCACCCAGTGCCCTGCTCATTCAGATAACAGATAAAGGTGGGAGATGGCATATCTCTGCTGCATCACTCTTTCTGCAGTGAAATGGGGGATAAGCCCTTCCCAAAGGCTCCAAACCGCTGCCTTTCCATCCACCAGCCTCGGCAAGCTGCTACTCATCTGCCCTCACTGCAGAGCCCTGACCAACCTTCCCAGGGGCTGGTGGATCTGACAAGCCCAGCACTGAGTCCAGCATCCACTCGTGCCTTGTCCCAGCTCCAAGAGCCCATTCCATCCTCCCCTCCCTGCCCCTGCACTGCCAGGATTGACTGAGCATCCAACTCTGTGCCAGCAGTGCCATTGCAGCACAACAGGCACATCCCACGGAAGTGACTGACAGGGCTGAGCATCGGGGAGGGAGGACACGGCCAACACTTCCAGGAGACTTTGGGTGGGAGGGAGGGTGTGAGCTCCAGGGTATGGGTGGTGGGTGCTGATGGGCAGTGCAGCATGAAGGGCCTGCAGGCAGAGCCCTGGTGTCCCCATCCACCTGCACAGCTGCTCCTGCAGGGACTGTGCTCTGTCCCTTGTCCCCAGCACATCCAGCAGCTCTGGTCGTGATGCTTGGTGACACACATGGCACCAAAGGGTGCAAGAGCAGGGACACACACAGACACACCCCCACTCAGGTACTCCCAGGTTATTTGTGGCTCATGCCCGGGGCCTCATGTTATCCATTGGATTAGGAGATAATCTGATCTTTGGCACATTTGAATTCCCTGAGCTTGTCATCTTGGACTTTGAAAAGCCTTGAGAACTGAGAGCCTCTGGGGTGGGGAGAGCACCGACACATCTGTAGGCACAGCTGGAGTCACTGATTCCTGGCATCTTGTGGATCAAATACAGCAATAGGAGTCCCAAAACCCCCCGTGTGGTCACCGCCTGGGCCAGGGCAGAACACTCCTAAAAACTCAGTTTTGTGGTCTGTGCTCATTGCTCTGGCAAACAGCAAATTCATAAAAGTCTCAAGCAGTAATTAGCTCAGTAATTAACAAAACTAAAACTTATAACAGCAAAATAAAACAGTTTCTGTCAAAATATTTTGGTTTCATGTATTTGGTTTTTTTTATAGAGAGGTCAAAAGATCTTGTGGAACGAATTCTTCCAGTTTTCAAAAGCTGGGGTTTTGTTTTTAATTTAAAAATTAACTTGTATTTTTATAGATTGAGTTGGCCAAAACAGAAAAAAGCTCTTAAATCCAAAGATCTGGGTTCTGGTTCAGCCTGGAGACCAATGCCCTCAGCCAACAGCCTGGAACTGAGGCTTTTGGCTGCCAATCCCCAGCATCCCTGATGTTCCCAGCATTCCTGCTGCCCCCTGACATCCCTGCTGTCCCTTGGCTTCTGCAGGAGCTGTGTTGGGGCAGAGGTCTCAAAGACAAATCCTTTTCCTGTCAGGATTTTTGTTTTTTTGGGGGAGGAAAGTGACCTTTGAGGTGCAGGAAAAATATAAAAATCTGGGACATGCATTTTAAGGAAACCAGGCTGCTCACAACTAAAAATAGCTGCGATTTCCCCTCTCCACTTTATGGCCATGAGGGCACATGTGATTATTCCTGATGTTGTTACTGTGCTTTGGCTGCATCCAGAGGCCGGAGCGAGCGGCAGCTCCTGGCTGAGCACAACTCCCCCTGTTGTGCCTGAATCCAGGACACAAACTTCCCCAAAGCTGTGCCAGCTCTGTTGCTCAAGTGAACACACCAACCCTCCTGGCCTTGCCGGCTTTGTGGCACTTTAAATTTATAAATCCATTATAACCTTGGCCAGGCACAGCATCCTGATGGACAGGGAGGCAGAGCATCCTTTGCTCTGGAATCAGGATCAGGATGGATGTCTCTCGTGTGAGCCACACACGAACAGCAGGACACGCCCGGCAGTTCAGACGGAGGGCAGTGCAAAGTGCAAGGATTAAAGGAAATGAGGCAAGGGCAGGAGAAGGAAGAGCAGCTGCAGCTCTGTGTCGTGATGGCACAGTGAGTGGCAGGTGAAGACCAAGAGGATTTTCTCTCCTCTCCCGTGGCTCCATAAAAGCCCACCAGTTTGCTTTGCTGAGGAACAAGCTGGGAATTGAAAGGGATCTGGGAATTCTTTGCTGGGGAACACAGAGGGAGCCCCTCCTCTGCAACAGCAGGGCACAAGTGAGGGCAGGCAGACCCCCAGTATCAGCCAACCCACCTCTGGAAAGGATGAGAAAAGAGCCAAGACAAATTCAATTTGTCCCCACAAGGACAGGAGGAAGGAGCTGGAATGTTGCCTTCATTATGCCAAATATGAGGGGCAGCAGATCCTGTGGGAGACTGGCAGGAGCAGAGGCAAACCAGGGCAGCACCATTAACAGATCCTGATCCCATTAACAGATTGTGAATCCACACATGGATGCTGTGGCTGCAGGGGGGCAGCAAGGGCTCAGCGAGGTGCAGAAAGGGAGAGGACGTGGCCATGGATACCCTGTTCCAGTTCATGGCAAATCTTCCCTGGAACATCAGTCCTGTCCTTCTGCTAGGGATAAAGTTGAAGATGGGAGAGAACTAAATCCAGGGAGGAAGGACAAGCACCAGACCAGCTCAAATCACAGGGAACAGGGGACAATTTCCCCTCCACAGGTCCCAGCTGGGATGTTTGCCAGGCAGCAGCACCACCACATTCACTGTCCTGCAGGAGTTACCAGCAGACATGGGCACACACAACACGATGCCAACATTTCACTCTCTAAATACAGATACTCTTCTCCCTCCCCAATTCCTGACACATTTGTTCCAGGCATCCATCTGTACCTACAATTATGAGCCATGCCAAGGGATTTTTGTTAATGCAAATAAAAGGAAACTGTTTTATTCCACCTACAAATCTTCCTTGGCTCGGAGCTATGGGACTGTGGGGTGAAATCCAGCCCCAGAGGAAGCCAGAGAGCAAAATCCTCACGCTGCTCCTGTGCCAAGCGCTCTGCAGGACGGATTTGCTGCTGCTGAGAGATGCTTGAATCCCTGGCTTGGATATTGAATTTGGAGGAAGTGCTGTGGGGGAGTGAGCTTTGCGGGGGTTGGCAGAGCAGGGCTGGGATGGTGCCGTGTACCTGGGCACACACAGGGGGCAGCGCTGCCTGGTTGGAAGCGCTGGAGGGCGGGAGGATGTGGGAAGTGAGGCAGGATCAGAGCGTGTCCGAGCGCAAGGAACTGCATCCTGATGTGATGGCCAGAGGAGAAGGGACCCAGGGAAGGGCTCGGAGCTGCAGAGTGGGCAGCACAGGCGGGGGCTTCTCCACAAACAGTAAATTCGTCAAAAACAAACAAAATGCGAGTTTCAAGGGATGGAAAGAATTCATGGCTTCAGGTCAAACTCAGCAAATATTTTTAGCCAGAAGAGGGAGGGTTCTAAACCACCATTTTCAAATAAGATTTTTTGTCCTGCAGTTCTCTACATGAGAAGTTGTCGGTTCCTTCCCCAGCAAGGGTTATGTCCATCTCAAAGAGCAGCACAGCTGCATTGGAAGGGTTAAACAACCCAACCCAAAATCTGCCAGGTTGGTCAGGATCATTTTGTTTCACTGAAACCTCCAAACATAATTCTTTCAGTTTGACTGAAACAATTTTCCTCTTCCCCATGGGATTTTTTGGTTCAGCCACAGAACTGAAAAATCCATTATTAGCCTGGCTGTAATGCAAGTTCTGCTGCTCACCCCAGCCCACAGGCCTGCCCAGCCTCTCAGCAGCCTCAAACAGCTCTGAAAGGGTATTAATAATATGGCACAGCCAGTTCTTAATGTCCCTGCCGAGGTTTCCATGGGGAGCTGGTGATGCACTGGATGCGACAGGGACATTTATCTGCTCTGCAATAACCATGTTATTTATTGTAATTGCTGGATAGGGCTGGGCACAAATCATTTTCTTAAATGTTTAATACTTCATGGACTGGTATCAGCCTCTGCACTGGCCTCTGGAATGAGCGTTCTAATGAGAAAAAACTTTTCCTAAGATCTCCATTCCCACAAATGGGTGACCAGTTTTCCTTTCCCACAGCACAAACCTCCTTCCAGAAATGGCATGTGCATCTACCTAGAGAAGGTGGTGGGATAAGTTCCTCCCCTCTCAAAGCCAGCAGCACTCAGGAATGATGATCCTGGTGAGGCAACTCTAACCAAGCCTTGGTTGGAACACTGGTGCAGTCGAGAAGTGTTTTGCCTGTGTAGCTTTATAACCTCCTCTATCCTCTTTTGATCTTGGTTGTACAGCTACAAACAGCTTTCAGTACCAACCCTAAATCTCCTGAAGCAGTGACCTGTCCATTGCCTTGTGCTCCTCACAGGGAGAACCTCCTTTGAAAGGAGTTTTACTCACTGGTCCCCTCTGAGAGCAATGAAATGGGTCTCAGTGCCAAGACGAGGTTTAATCCAAACTTCACACTTCAGACAGCCTAGGATGGGACTCATTGGTCTCCATTTGTGTCCAGCTAGAAAGCACTCAGAGGAATAAAGATATTTGTGCAAATGGAATAAAAGATTTGGCGTAAGACGGGGTGAGGAAGCAATGCTGGGAAAGGCTCCTAAAGCAAGGGAGAACTGCCCTGGGATGAACTGCCCTGGGGTGAACTGCCCTCATGGAGAGTCAAGAGCCTGCTCAAATCCAGGATTGGGAAAAAAACAAAAGGAGAGCAGAGGAAATAGTTGTTATTTTGTCACTTTGCAAAACCACTTCCCTTCTGCAAACATGAAGGATCCCCTCAGAGCTCTTCTGATCTGCTGCTTCCCCCCAGATCTCAGTGGAGCACAAACCCCTCTCACATCATTTGGTTTCCTCAGCTGCAGAAAATGCTTGTTGTACAAAGGGAGAGTTATGGCCGTGCCTGACAGTTTGTGGCCAGGGCTGTGACTAAACTACAACTTAAAAATAATCTGACATTTTTACATACCCGCTGCTGTGCCACTACTGCCCATCCTGGGAAAGCCCCAAACAAGCAAAAGGAAGAGGCACCTAAGCATTATTTGGAGCCAAGGTGGGTCTGGAAGCACAGCCAGGTGTCTGGGAAGGTCAGAGATGCTGGAAACAACCTGCCCTGCTCCGTGCTCTGCTGTAGATCTGCCCTCACTCACTCTACATCCCCCGGAATTTCCACATGCCGTGCTCTGATGACACACCCAGCCACACATTTCCACTACCATTTCTGATCATCTGCCTGATGACTAATTAATATTTGCTCAATGTATGGGAGGTCTCAGATGCGAGGTGCCAGAGCAGGGTGAAAAGGGGTTTTTTAAAAGTTATTTTAAGGTGAATTCATCACTTGTGCAAGGGAGATGTCAGAGACGAGCAGAATTCGGGAAAGCTGCAGCTTACAGGGTTCGCTGAGGTTCCTGTGCCACATCTGCCCTGGTTCCCCATAGCCTCTGCTCCTGACCAGTCCCTGGAGCAGTCCTGGAATCCTCAGAGGGGCTCCATCAATGTCTTATTCTCAGGGAGGGACAACGGATACAAAGGAAACTGAGACTAATGAATTCAGGTCGTTTATAACACAAAGCTGGGGATTTGATCCACTTAAGCTTAAGGAAACTGCTCCACCACCTCACTGCTGAGGTGCCTATAAGTTATATTCCATACACTTTTCCCCATTATAATTCAATTTCCCATGAAGCAGAAGGAAACCAATTAATGTCTCTGATGCCGCACTTGGATGAAAGTCGGACGCATAAAATTCTGAAATCTGACATGTGAAGCCTTTCTCCTTCTCTCCTCTCCTTTCATGATGGGAAGGGAAAGAGTGGCTGCTCCTATATTTAATTACCTCGGCGATGTCTGGACACCACAATAAGGGGGGCAGTATGAATACCTACATAGATTAGCTACAATTATCCCAAACACACCATTACATCACTGCACGGACCCCCAAAAAACACTGACTCTGCCAAGACAAACATCCTCAAGAAACTGAGCTTCCAGGTGTATTTTGAAGTGAGGTGGGATATTGATCCCAATCCTGCAGAGAGTGTAAAACCTCTGTTATTTTCATCATCACCTGAGAGTAGCAAAACTCTTGGGGCAACATTAGAGACCAGAAGTTCCTGCACACTAAGACAAGGAAGATGAGACCCTGGGCTGTCAGGGAGTGTGGCTGCCTGTGACCACTTTAGTTTCTTACCTCAGTGGGATCTTAATAGCCAGGTACCTGTCGATGGCCACTGCCAGCAAGCTGAAAATGGAGCTTTGGGTCAGCACCAGCACGAAGCAGGCGAAGAAGAGGCAGCTGTGAAAATCCACGTGGAATCCAATGCTGATAGTGATGGCAAAAGGGATGGCCAACAACCCCACGGCGATATCAGCCACTGCCAGGGACACCAGGAAATAGTTGGTCGCGTTCTTCAAGGTGCTGTTGATGGCCACAGCCCAGCACACCAGGACGTTGCCAGCGATGGACAGCACGGCGATGATCAGCTCCAGCACGATGTAGGTGGTTTTCATAGTGTTCATGGCGAGAGCCCGCGGCGAGGAGCGGGAGCTGTTCACGGGGAGAAGGGACTTTCCACCGGGCGCCCTCCCGCAGGTACCAACAAGCCGCGGGGCAACCAAACGCCCATCTCCGGGCTCTCCGCCGCCTCCGGGGCCGTGGGGGGCCGGAGGGGNGCGACGGGGGTACCGGCCCGGGGCCGGGCGTGTGCGGCTCCCGGGTGGTTTCGGGCACACCGAGGGCCGCTCCGCTGATTTTGGAGTAAAAAGTTGCGCTCGCTGTCCCCAGGCACGAGGGCTCGGGTGCTGCTGCAGCCGGTGGGGACACCGGAGTTGCCACAGCACAGGAAAGTCCCCACCAGCAGCGCGCTGACCCAAACTCGGAGATTTCACAAAAATCCTCACAGCACTCTGTCTTGAGGACGGTTATCACGCAACGGGACATTTCCTGGTGTAAGAAATGGCAAAATACCATGGATTAGCAAATGCTGTTACTCACAGGGCTGGAGTGTTTGAGTTTTGGTCTAAGGAGCTTAGAAAAAATTCAAACATGATGCAATCACCAAAGAAAAGGGTTGTCTGCACTTGTGGCTCTTAAACCACATGGCAATATGAAGATAGATATAATTTAATGACCTTTCCATCACAGGTTTCATGCTTTATATTGTGTTCACCATCAAAACACAGGGCAGAGGTTGAACTTCACTCCAGTGCTGTAGCATCCAGCAGCAGTGAATTATCCAGGACAGAAACTGAAAAAAAAATCCAAACAGTTAAAGAAAATAAACGTTTCTGTAGCAAAGAGAAAGTAAAAGAAATTGCCATTGATTTTTTTTTTTTTAACCAAAGCTGGAAACTAATTCCTGTGGAAGGGAAAAGTTTCTGGAGACCCAAAGTGAAAGCAGACCAAAAACACTTAGGAAAAATAGGGTTGGTATGATTCCTATGGATGTAGTGCAAATGGAAACACTCCTACTGACAAGCAATGCTTTGGGTCAGAGAGATACAAAGGGAAACTCTTAATTTATGTTGAACAAAGTAATTTTTCTCAAGCTGGACATCTCAGGAGCAGGATGCTTAACGCTGACCAGGTTGCTGAAGAAAAGCTGTGTCTGGGGTATATTTAATTTGATAGGGACACACAAAAGGTTCCCTTTGCTCCCTTCAGACAGAAGGATCTGCACACAGGAAACATTGCTGGCCTTTGCCCTCCCACCAATCTCTTTGCACTTTGGATGCCCAAGCACTCTGCTGTCACAGAGAAGGACCAATTCTCATGATGGCATTAAGAGGGAAGCATGTAACTCCCATGATTTAACCTCAGTGTCCTCCTGGAACTGCCCTGAAAGGAGCAGCAGAGTTTTGAGGTGAGCTCAAGGCTGCCAGCACAGCCCCTGTGCCAGGCTACTCCATCAGTGCTGGATGGATCCTGAACTTGCCCACACTGGTTTGGTTTATTTATTATTTTGGGGTGAGTGTAGCTTTCCTCATGCAGAGCCTGTTATAATCATGTAAACAAGGGTAAACCATCATGGAAAAGCATTTTTCCCCCCAAAGCGATGGATTTTCATCAGGGTTTTTACACACGTCGTTTTCCTACTGCTGAAACATGTGCCAACAGCCTCCTTCTGCTGCTTTGCAGCACCTCAGCAAAACCAGAATTAACTTTCTGCAGTGGATACATTTTATTACAAAAAGATCTGCTTTTGTGGTCATGGAAGCACTTTTTACAGGCTAAGCCAAGGGAAATTGTGGTTTATCAAGTCCGACGAAGACAGAGGAACCATTATTTCAGGTTCTGATGAATAGGATGTTTGGCCAAGGTCTCTGTGAGACAGGTAGGAAGGCACTGTGAATATTGTGGAGTTTGCATTACACAGAGATCCACGGCTCTCCAAAACAGCAAAGCCTTTGCCAAGGTCCAGTGGTTTATTCTGGCATTAACTGATGCACCTGAACTTACTCCTGTAAGTGGAGCCAAGGACAAGCGTGCTCAGCTCTGTTCTACCAAATGTGGTTAAATCCTGCTGGCAGCAAGAGCAGGATGAGCCCATTCCCAGACCCTGCTCCCCAGCTGTGTTCTTTGAGCCCTCTTTTAAAATATACACCATCCTACCCTACCTTGAAACACCAAGTGAATGTGTTGTCCCTGTGAAGGAACGACCTGAGCAGGCACTGTGAGACTCTGCAGCTCTTGGGGCTCAGAGGATGATGAATCCATAGGTGGAGAGGGTGCATATTTATGTTCTGGAGTCTGTAAAGGAGCGAGGAAGTCACACAATTATCGAGGTAAATAAGCCCAGAGCCTGCAGCTTGTGGAATCCATTCAAGAACTGGAGCACAAGAATAACATGGCAGCAGGTCACTGGAGCACTGCTGGATGCTCAGATGTCAGACACAGATGAATCACCATTACTATTATTTTCCTGGATTCCATTTTACACCAGGGATTTGCCTCTCAACACTCACGTAGGAAACAGCACCAGCCCCAGTGTGCTTCTTTCAAGTGCAAGGACTAATCTGGCTCTTTTGTTCAGAGGGAAACCGGTTTAAACAGATCCCACGTTCTGAATGGCAGGGCAGTGGGAGACAGGATCGGCACCCTGGGGTGGCCACAGCCCGTGTCCCCGTGGTTTGGCAGGAGCCCACCAGCCTCGTACGTGCTGTTCCTTCTGTCACTGCCGTCCCGGGGGAGCTGAGCTGCCGCTCTGGAGGCCGTGCTCTTCCTGCAGCCCTTGTGATCTCTCCTCTGTGAGGCCTTCCTTCACCGAGGACTTCCCGAGCAGCCTCTGTCTTGACACCTCCAGTGCTCTTGGCCCAGCCACAAAGAGCTGGAGAGGAGCCCCACTAACACACATCTCTCCACACACACCCAACGAGGGGCCCCGACAGCCGCGGGGGCCGGGCTATGAACACAAAGAAAAGTTCCTGAGTCAGTGACAGCCGAGGTGTTTGTGCCGGTCCTGCAGCCAGATCTGCCACCCCAGGCACTTCTGAGACAGCACCAGCCCCAACAGCCTTTTTCCTTGCTAAGGCCACAGTTAAAGAACAAGCACTGAAGTGGGACCATCTCCGCTGCAAAGGGACACAAGACATCTTCTGGATACCAAAAATAGGTGGAAAAAAGGTGATGCCAGACAAAAAGTCCATCTTGCTGCTACAGGCACATCATCACACTGGCTTTGGCAGCCCTGTGAGTGCTGCAGCAGTGAGCAGAGCTGGCTCTTGGGTGGTGGAAGGCATTAGCCCAGCACCTTCTGGCTTTGCAAGCAAAGCAGCTGCTGGCCATCCCTTCCCAGGAAGGGGCAGCTCCATCCCAAATCTGCCCACGAGAAGGGAGACTGGGAAATCAGAAGAGACAGACGCAGTTCCCAGGGTTTCTGAGCAAGCCCTGGTTTGGAGTACAGGCCGTGGCACAGTCCTGTGATGTGGTGGGGGCCCTTCTAGGTCCACAGGGGCTTGGAGGGTCTCTCTCCCTCCAGACCTTGCCAGGACACCCCACAACAGCCTCCACACTCTCCCCAGGAGACACTTGCAGTTATTACCTCCTTTCACTGCCTGTCCCTTCTGCAAGGGCTTTGGCTGAGGGCAGGACCAGTGACAGAGGTGACAGTAGGGATTTGCAAGGTGGGCCTGAGGAGCAGGACTAAGACCAGCCCAATCTGCCTGACTGCCAGGAACAGACCTCAGCTACAACTTGCTGGAGGAGCCTCTGGCCTGGCAGAGCTGGCACAGCCTCGTGAGCCACATCCCCATTCCCACTCAAGTCTTCACTAGTACTTTTGAGTTATTTTGCAGGACAAGACACAGCTTGTCCTGAACCTGACTCCAAGAAAGGATTCCCGAGGCATAATACAACCTTCTAAACCACAGAGCAGGTACAAAAACCCTCTTCAAAGTGGTGCTGCCAGTGAGAGGCTGAACTACACACAGTCTGCCCAAGTGAGGTGAAGGGAACAGACTTTTTTGGCTAAGTTGGTTATGCAAGGAGTGACAAAGTACTCACCCCTGCATGTTTATTGCCCACATGGCTGTGCTGAACATTAGCATGTCAAAGGCCTCAGAAGTGCTCTGAGTTAAATGATGAATGGCCAAAGGTGAGGTTTGTAGCTGTATGGCTGCAGGCATTTTGCTGGAGGAGACTGGGAAAGGAAAGCACAGAGTGAAATTCCAGGGAAAGCTGTTTCCATACTGGAGATTTCAGTCACTCTGCAAAACCTTTGGAAAACAAAACAGAAAAATTACAGTAAGATGGTAAACTGCAGATGACCAAACTTGGATTTTCCATATCCCCAGGGTCATTGCCAGACAATAAGTGTATATTATGGTGGAATCTTTACCTGGTGTTTAAATTACCTGCAAGAACTCATCTTGTAACAATGCAGGTGTGTGAATTCTTTATAAATTGTTTCATTAGTAAACAAAAAAGTCACCACAAGATTGAAAAAAATAAACTATAAACAGTGGTGATATTAAAAAGGAAGGATTTTGGTTGAGTGGAGGCCAGGGTATGAGAACACCATTTTGAAGAAATTTTTCATTTATCTCTGTTTGATTTTATGTACTAACCATCCTCTATGATGAAAAGCCAAGTCCCTCTTCCA
This sequence comes from Calyptomena viridis, assembly GCA_013390005.1. Classification (NCBI taxonomy): domain Eukaryota; kingdom Metazoa; phylum Chordata; class Aves; order Passeriformes; family Eurylaimidae; genus Calyptomena; species Calyptomena viridis. The sequence goes on from WEIV01021286.1 coordinate 167,579, forward strand.
GCAGGATTTGTAAAGGAAAGTTGCTGCTCAAGCCCCGCAGTGCTGAGCCCTGGCTGCAAGTTCTCCCAGCAAGGACTGGACCCAGTGTCTCCTTTATGCTGGTGGAGCTGGTACAGCCAATTTCCCCGAGAAATCAATAGGAAGTGTTGTGTTTCCAGGCCAACATCAGCAGGGGAAAGTCCCGGTGAAACTGAACGGGCAGTGATGCCCTTTGCAATTCAAACAACCTGCGATCGCTTCATCGCTTGGTTCAGAGCTGAGCTGCTTCCTGGGCAGACCCTTCCAACTTCAGATCCTCGCAAAAACAACTTGCTAAGTGCCCTCTTCGCTCCCAATCAACATTTCGGAGCAACATCCAATCAACCCATCACAGCAGCAAGAAGTGATTCTGCTCCCTGCCAAACCCTGGCAGCAGGGAAATGTGCTCTCACCCCAGCCTTTATAGACGTTCTGCTTTAAATTACTATTATTGTGACTATCTGCAGCTGTCAGAGGACATGGAGAGAAGCCTGCGGTGTCCCAGGTCTCAGGCAGAGTTCTGGAAAGCACCCCCGCGCTCTACAAGTCATGCTCCTTTCACAGGCAGGGCCATGCAGGTCACCCAGGAGTTAAAGAGCAGCTGAGCAGTGGCAAAGGGAAACTGCAGAATACACACAAAAATTCAAATCAGCCAATGCAGAGGCAGACCAGCCTTCCTGTCCACAGGCAGCTGCCAGCAAATACTGAATCTGCACTCAAAACCTGTTTGAACCCAAATATCGTTATTAAACAACCCCTGTAGTATTGCTGCATCACTGAAACGAGATTTTTGTTTTGTCCAGGCTCCATTAACTACTGGCAAAAGTAAATCTAGTGCTGTTAAAGCCCAAGAACTTGGTGGATGTGGTTTCCATTTTTGCAAGACTGTCAGAAACCCTCCTAGCTCAGTCCCTCTGACAGCAATGTCTAATCACAGCTCAAGGGAAGAACCTGGCCTGCACTACCCCATGCCATATTATTTATTATTAATATTACTAACCCCTCTGCAAGCTTCAGACAGATCTCTCCCTTCCCAGAGCAGCTCTCCAGGGCCCTGGCAGTGCAATTGTCCTCCAGGGCTGAGCTGTGCAGATTATTTTCAATGCTGTGCTATTCAGACACGTTGGGTTGCCTGGAGCAGGAGGCCACGCTCATGGCTTTCACTGCAACTGCCCTGGCTGTAGCTCTAATTTGGGCAATGAAAATTACAGATGTTTTGTAACTGAAAGAAAAAAGCCGAATCGTGGTTGAAGCCTCATTTCCCAGGAGCCTGAACATGTTGGGAGAGTGTTGGGAATGTCCTGAGGACTCACTCACCTGAGGAGTTCCTTTGCCCCCATGATTAGAGCATGGGAGTGGCTTAATGTGAGAGAAAGGATGAGCTGCCTGGGAAGACAAAAGTTACAGCACATTGAGGTGGAACGAGGGTTTGAACTTCTATATATTCTTTTCTTTAAGCCAAGAGAAGTGGAAACATGGAGCTTTGCACAGAAGGTGCACAGCTGTCTGTGTGGAGAGGGGTTACGGAAAGCACTCACTCCCACGTTAATTCTCTTAATCCTGTTACTTTCTCTTTAACCAGCTTACACTCTTGCTGTGTGGGTGAGGATGAAGCCTCAGTTATTGCTGTGTACTTAACAAAGGACAGCAGTTCATTTTCTGGATATATGAATAATGTTTACCCACAGTGGCATTTTACAGCTTCGTTTTCTCCCTGCTCTGCCCAATAAACCCAGTGATGACCCCCATCATCCCACTGTCATCTTTCCTGGGTGACATTTCCTCCAGGGTCCTACTACCCAGAGCTTGTGCCTGAAGTTTTCCAGCATCAAATTCTGAAATACTCTACCTGAGAGACTTCATCCATCCGGTTCTGCCCTTTGCAGCCCATCGAGTCTCCATCTGGAAGATTCTTTACTTACTCAAATTGCTTATGCTTCTCTACCATCTACTGTGGCTTCTCTCTCGCACCAGTCAGGAAGGGAATTATCCTTTCCACGCTAATCCATGTTCCCTAAGCATCAGGAGTCACTTGGCACTAAAAGCACATTGAGCCACAAAAGCAGCCCTGAATCTTGTCATCTCACCCCATCTAAAACCACACACAACTCATCCCCGGAAAACATCGGCCTCAATTTTCACTTTCAGTCTCTTGCTGAACCACTTGCAAACTTATCCATAGAAATCACTGGCTGGAAATGTCCACGGAGAATCCAGCTTTCCCCAACAACTTCATCAAAGCACCAGGAGTGTTTTCTGAAAAGAGTCGAGACAGCAGAGCCTGTGAGGAGCATTAAAAATCCAGGGCTGAAACAGGACACTTAGGTGGGGAAAGGCAAAGCAGTTTGGATTATGCAAACGAGAACTTTTTCCCGTGAGGTTTCACCTCCTCAGCTGGACACAAAGACACCCCAGAGGCTTAAAGAGATTTAAATGCCCATTTCTTTTATCACCTTGTTTGCTTTGCTGACTCAGCAATTGGATTGTTCTGGTGTTGCCCCCACCTTCCTGAGACAAAAGCAGCCTCTGTGAAAGTGCTGGAATTTGATCTCGGCAGATCTGAAAGCTCTGCTCAAGGACTGGATGGTGGCTGGAGCACAACCCAGGGCACTGCACTCTGGCCACTGGCATGTCCTGCTGCTCCTACCAGGTGGTTTGAACTCTGAGCTGTAACTCATCTCACCCCTTTGCTTACTGGTGACTTATTTTCACACTTACACCAGTTGTGACTCCTTCCTTCCACTTTTCGACTATTTCATCCCTTATCCTCTAGTCCTTTATGAGCCCCCGGCACAGAGACACATTGGTCTCTTCTGTGCCCTTTCCTCCCTCTGCACTTGGATGATTTCCTACTGTCTCTTCAACACTATTTGTTTCAGAAACAGAGATCTCTTGCACTCCTTTATCCCCAAAACAATCTTCTGAAAGCCATCCAAATGCATCTAAATTAAAAAATGGAACTTGATGTATCTATGAAAAGAAGATTCTGACCAAATTTTCTTTGCTACCAGCGCAGGAGGATCAAAGAACCATGGATATTTTAAAAACTCTCCTGGGAGTCCTGCTTTCCAGCAAAGTGTGGAAGAATCTGTTTTCAGACCCACAGAATGGTTTGGGTTGGAAAAAAAGATTATCCAGTTCCAACCACATGCCCTGGGCAGGAACACCTTCCACTGGACCAGGTTGCTCAGAGCTCCATCCAACCTGGCCTTGGACACTCCCAGGGATGGGAGATATCCTGGATTTTGTACTGTATGTAGAAAATTGAAACACTACGACAAACTTCAGAAACGGAAAAAGATTTATTAGAAATATTACACAGAGTTTTGCATCATACATTTTAATAATGTTAATATTTAAATATTAGCATGTCCAAATCTGGCAATGCCTAGTATGTACATTCTAATGTGCTCTTTGTATAAATTAGATTACGATGTAACATCTGTACCCAATAGGGAAAGCTAAAACTGTCAGAGGTGATTCTCCCATATGACAAACTCAAGCCTGGACCAACAGTCAATAAAAACATTGTGTCCAGCACTGCCCAGTGGGACTTGGCACACGTGCAAGTCAAAAATGTAGAGACCATCAGTTGAGAAAAAAATGTTAATTGCAGTTCAGTGAGGAGCTGGTTCTACACTGTGTCAGTGAGTGAGTGTAGATGGCACTGGAGTTGGCACAAACCAACAGTTGAGCATAGTACAAGTTATTGCTGGGTTTAAGAATGTCTTAATGCTCCATGCCCTGAGTCTTTTTAGGCAAAAGCCCTCTTCTGAAAATGCATAATCTCATCCCATACAGACCCTGCCTGTGATCAGATGCACAAGGCTCAGCTTTGCCAACAGTTGGCCCAGTCAGATCCCTCCTGCTGGAACACCTGGCACCCCCAGCACAGCAGGATGAGGGAGGTAAGAACAAACCAACAAGCCCAGGCTCGTGTGGTCACTGCCAAGGAAGCAAAAAGGTAGATTTTGAAGAGTTCCAGGTCAGAATCAAACAAGGAAGAACCAATCCTTCTGCCTGTGTGCACTTGCTTGGTTGGGACAGAAATCTTGCATGTAACTGGTTGAACATACAAACCAAGATAAATGATAGAGAAAACCTGTAAAAACGAACTTCAAATCACAAAAAAGAAACTGCCAAACCCCAAAGGGGACGTGCCTAAGCCAAAAATGCCTCTGCTTAGCACTGCTGCAGCACAGGAAGCACTGGGAAATCTTTGTCCCCTTTGCATTTCCGTGACTGGCACAAGCTTAGGAAGTGGAACCAGCAGAAGCAGCTCTGCTGTCTCCCCTCCTCAGATCCACCCCAGGCTGCACCCTCAGGAGAAATGTCCCTCAAGCTGACAGTCCATGTGGACTCCCTGATGTCCTTTGCTGCCCACAAAGGCCCAGGTGTCTGTCCCACATTCCCTGCTCCTCACACGCTGGACTCTCACTCCACTCAGTCTCCCCACGTACTTTCTGAAACAGCTCTGCAGCCTTTCTAGAAAACCTTCTCAGAGGGCTGACTCTGGGCTGGCTCCTCCACCCCTCTGTACCCTCCCACGCCAGGAAACACTTTGTACCTTCTATGTCTCACCCAAAATCCCAGGAGCCAGATTGTGCAGTTTTCACACTGTAATCTCCTTTCCTCTCTAACAGCTACAGCACAAGTCACACACTGCAATCTCCCTCCAGGGAATGTCCCTGAAATCCTCATCCTAACCATCCTTCTCACGTGCTCATCCGAAATCAGCTCTTTGGTTTCCTGCAGTCCAACAGACTTGCCAAATACACACAGAGGCTTGTGCAGGTACCTATGAGTGAGGGTGTATTCATTATGGTGACATGGGAAGAGATTCCAGCTGCCTGCACCAGGGAAAAATCCATTACTCCTAAGAGAAATTCAGGAAGGGTTTAGGCAAACTTACTACTCTGACTGTATCCATGCTGCTAAACACCATCCCTGTCATATCCTCACATGTTCCACTCCAGGACATGTTCAGAGGATTCTCAAAATTTCTACAAAGACTCTCCATAGTTTATCTTCACTAAACTCCCTAACTTTAAAGGCAGCTTGAACTTTAATTTGCATTTCAAATTTGAGATGTCTTACAAAGGTCTGCACATTCTGAAAATCAGCCAGTCTGCAGCATCTCGTGTAGGACAAATTTAAATTTGCATTGAAATTTAAAGGCAGCATGAAAAAACAGTAGTAATTTGCCAAAGTCCAGGTCTAGTAACTGTGCAAGGTTCAAAAGGATGAAAGAACCCACAATATTGTAACAGTTAAATGAACAACTCAACAATATTCTTCAAATAATCTGGAGAATGATCTCTCAGTCTCAAAGCATCAGCTTTTCAAAATGAGATATTTTTCAAGTTTGAGGACTGAAAAGTATCACTGAGCCAAAGGTGAAAACGAGCATCTTCTGCCCTGCTACAGCTGTTCTCTAACTCCCAGGTAAGTCAGAAATTTAAAGAATATACCATTAGAGTTGGGTAGAATTAGTGTTTGGTCTATGCTACTGAGGGGCATGGGAGAATAAGCTGCAAAGAGATGACAGAAATATTGGTTTGCACAAATCATTTGGAGGAAAAAACTGTTGGATTCCTCGGACTGGTGTGTAAAGTTGGAATGAGCCTTGGAGACAGGGAGCAGTGTCAGGACAGTGCCCAGAGCAAACAATGCTGACACAGGAGGTAACACACATCCAGTGAACACTGAGTCACACAGGACATGCTTCCAGTGACCACAGGGTTAAGATTATCCTTCTTTTTACATCAAGTGGAGCTCTCTGACTGAAATGTTTACCGGACGCTGGGAATTAAAACAGTTTTTCTCATCCCTGCAAGTGCCTGATCCAAAGCCCACTGAGGAATATGGAATTTTCTGTGCTGACTTCACTACAGCTTTGAACTACAGCCCGTTGGAGAGAATTGGGGTCCCTGCCAAGGGACACCTCCAGGGAAAAGAGCTGCTGCATCCACAAAGCAGTGGAGCTCTGCAGTGTAACTGCCTGGATAAATGGACTCTGCTTAGGAGAGTTTTCCTCTTCCATCTTATCCTGTAAGCATAGACCTGTATCTGAGAACGTGGAGAGCAACTCATCCAGGGTTCTCTAGGGATGCCAGAGTGTGTGCTGAGAAATCCCAGGGAGTTAATTCCCTCTGGAAAGCACTCTCTAATTCTGGCCAGCAGTCACAACTGCTTTCTCACAGCCCAGGATGACACCAAGTGTGCAAGGGCACTCTGTGCGTGCCACTGTCCTGTTCTATCACACAGGATCTCAAAAGATTGGAATCAGCCTTTCCCAGAGGGATGGATGAGAAAGGATGTCAGACTAAAACTAAGAGCAAGTGATGCTTTTCTCCTGCAGTGGAACAGGCACACACGTCCTTTCTGTTCAATACACTCACTGGCCTTGGGCTCTGTAATTTCTCCCTTAATTCTGTATTTTGCTGTGAGAAAACTGAAGTCTGAAATAGGTTGTTTACTAATTAAATAGTATTAAAAAATAACAATAAAATCAAACCATGAAGCACCATAGGGAAACAAGAGGCTGAGATCAGCCACCTGCAAAGCCCCAGAAAACCTGAAACCAAGTTTCTTCTGTGAAATCTCTTGTTTCTTTTTCATGAGCCTTTTTCAGGAGTTAGGGGCAGTGAGTACTAGTATTTTTTCTAAGAGAGAAACAATCCCTAACTCCCTAGGACTAATGTTCAGGTCTGGTCACAGGGTTAAACATCCTAAATACCAACTTTCACCTATCAACATAACCTGGAGCAGCCAGGCAGCCTTGTACCAGTCCTGTACATAGATGCTCTCCCAGACCTGCTCCGAGAACAAATCAAGCAGCCTGTTTGATCTTGCCCTCCTTGGAGACAAACAGAAAAATTAACTTCAGCAGGTGAAATAAGAGAAACAGTATAATGGAAATTGAACAGTATCTTTCAGACATTTTGCTAACAGCATTACTGAGGTGGAAAGCTGCTCTCTGGCGCCTTATTTCTGTGACACAGAGACGGGTTCCAGTTACATTCTTCATAATTTGTGAAGTTGCAACTTCTATTGGTATTAATGTATTCCTGTGTTCATTTACAGGGTACCATCACTTTCAAGTATGTGACAGTGCCCTGTGGACTGTATTTTATTGGACAGGGTACAGGCTGTCTCAAGATTCCTGCCTTTAGGCAGCAATTACATATCTGTGCTGACTAGACAGGAGTAACACTGAAGAAAGAAGTTACTCCACTCAATCCACAAAAATTATGAGCTACTGAGATGTCACTGCATTGCTCAGTCATCACCTGATTACTGGCACCTTCCAGACTAAAGCTATTAAATTGCATTTGCAACACTCCTGTGATAACTGTGCCTGCACAGTCACCTGGGAAACCGAGCTCTGGCTTCCCAGAGTAATCAAGTAATGAAGTTGTAGTAATAAACCTATTTTTCCTCAAAGAAATTACTTCCGTTTGAGCTGAAGAGTTCTTTCACTAACTGGTGATGGAACAGAGGGTTACAAATAGTCCTGTTATCATCCTGCTGGTTATACTACGAGGAGCAAACTAGTGCAGTTACTGGGTGAGACGTGTGAGTAACTCAGGTTAAGGTTCTACACACTTAGTGCATCTGTCAAGATGTTTTATAAAACATATGGAGGCAAGAAAACAACATGTATTCGGGATGAGTTAAGCATGTTTTGACAAGAAGAGTATTTTTGTGAGCTTTTGTGTTAATATTCATCTCCCAGCCTCCCTTGAGTGCCAGCACAGTCCACATTGACTTAGAACTTCATTTTGTAGCAGGTCTCCTGTCGAGGCAAACACTGTTAGCCCAAGGGATCCTCTTCAGAAATATCCCTTGTGTGCTTGGAGATGCTTTGCAATTTCCACATGGGAATAAAATTACAGATGAATTTGGCTTGTAAAGATGGACAACAGATATTTACTTGGTTGCAGTCCCAGATGGAATCAAAATTACGGAAGAGCTTCCTTTCAAACTAAGAGCTGAGGTTGGTTGTGGAAGAGGAGCAAGCGGGTTTTTAAAGTGATCGAGTGCATCTGTAGCATTCTTTGTTCTCTTCCCCACTTCTGTCCACCTCTTGCTCTGCATCTCAGGTCTCAAAGTACTTGTAGATCTGGGCCACGTACTGCATCACACTCTGCCAGTCGGGCCGGTCCGTGTGCATCATCTCACTGAGCTCCTGCACAGCACAACAGCACCACAGCTCAGTCAGCACCACTGAACACTTCTGTCTCCATTCCACAGCCCCTCAGAGCCACACACATGAAGGGCTGATGGAATGATCTGCTGGGCTAAGGGCAATCCTGGAATTTGTTAACAAACTCAGCCACATGCACTCTACATTCTGAAAAGATTTATTCCCTCTGCAAATGTATTCTCTATATAACTTCATTTAAGTTGCTGTTTCTTTGCCTCTGTATTTAATCATGAACCCCATAATATTTTTCCCTTCATATTAAACTTATCTCTCCTTTGTCATATTGTTGATTTTGGAAGGGGCTTTTTGAACAGTTTAACAAATTATGTTTCTGTTTCTTAAAACACTAAAACAAAAGGAAACAAAACGGTCTAAGAGGCAAGTCTGCCCATGAAAATATGAACAATCTGGAGTTGGCATCCAAGAGGAAGACATAATCAATATCCTCTTTTTAATACTAGATGACTTTCAGAAGTTCTTTCAAATTACATTAATTCTGTGATTCTACAAATTCTTTCTGGAATTTTTCCTAACACTATGAACTTTCAGATGGTGGTGCAGCTTCCCCAGCACACTGTGAACATTATCAGTGCAGGGTGACTGACTGGCCACATTGCAACAAAAGCATTGGAACACTGAATGGAGCAGATCTTCCCTTGCTACAGGAAAGTTACTCACCAGGCTGGGTTTGATGCCCACACTTTCAGCAGCTTGAAATGCTAACAGCAGATTTCTCTTCTGTAAAGATAAAGGTTGAAAAGGATTTACACCAAGGTATGATTCCTGAGTCCTTCCTTGCATCTGGTTAATCAGTAAGTTTAAATGAGCAGGTATATTTGAAAACTGTAAACCACTGGATTCCATACTTGCACAAAAACACTTTTTTGGATTAGTAAGGTACACTCATAAGTTGTTTTTGAATAGATCATCTACTTTTGCCCAAGCTACAGCCCTCTGTTTCTGACAAACAGGTTCCAGTGAAACTGATTAAAACTTGGGAAAGACCCCCCACTGAGCTTCTGTCTTTATCATGAGTGAAAGGTTTCTGCAGAGGTATTAATTAATAAAAGTCATTCCTGTGTATCACTCCTTTTGTAATAGATACTGTCTTCATGTTTATCCACAGACCTCGCTGGATTCAGCCAACTTGTCACTGACTCTTTATCCAGTAGTTCCTGCATTTCCCACTGGGAGCTCACTGTTGGTTTCCTTCCCCTTTTCATCCACTCTATTCACTGTCAATTCTGCAAATGGTGTAGAAGCAGGTACAACACAACTTACCTTATCCTGGCTGTTGAGCTCCTGGTAAGGAATATGTGCAGGTAAATACGTGTGCAGGAGAGCACAGAAGGCCAGCCCATCACTCCAGCTGCTGCTGAAGTTGGTAATATCAATATTCTGTAAGAGGAAACATGAACTGTCCCTGAGCAGTGTACACAAAAACAACAACCACAAAAAAATCTCAAAAAAATAGTTTTTATGCAGCCATGGAACAAAAAGTCCAGAGCTGAGCTAGGAAAATCTGTAGTGACACTCCCACCACTGCCAGCTCCAACTGAGGGAGGTGCAAAAGAAACATTTGGAAAGAAACAGTCTAATACAGTTGGGAATTTAAGAGGTAAAAAAACATCTTTCCTCTTGTCGCTAGACAGTAGAGTTGTTCCTTGCTAGGCACATAACTTACTACAGGGCTGCACACCTTACTACAGGGCTGCACACCTTACTACAGGGCTGCACACTTACTACAGGGGTGCACTCAGGTGCACAGAGGAAGCCCAGGTTCCCTGCTCACAACAGCTGAAGTCCATGTGTTCAACACATGCATTACAGTGACTACAAAACCAGAAAATGGTACTTTAAAGTCAGCCCATCTGCAGAGAACTCCTTTGAACTACAAAGATTCCTGGGGGTACAGAGTGAACTCAGGGTTCTTCACAGGGAATCTCTCATGAGGCACAGCTGTACTTAAAACAGGCTTGTGGCCCAGTTCTGCTCCTGTGAACAAGGTGACCTTTCTAATGCTCCTGGTTGAACTTACTGGTCATATCAGCACACTAAGGAATTCTCAGGGCTGTAGGAGCAGCTGTAGTTCCAAATCCCAGCTAAAAACAAAACAGTGAACTCAGTGATAGAGCTGCTGGATTGGGGAGGCTCCAGGACACGATGGAACTGCCCCATCTCCCCCTCTGTGGCTGGTGTGGAGCCACCCTTCAATTGTTCTCACCAGCCACATCTTCCTCTGTGCTGAACCTCAATTCAGACAACCTGCCACTTCATTTTCTTCAGCTATTTTGTGGTTCTTTCAATATTCCCCAAAAGACAAGGCTTTTACTGCATCTCTCATACAACAGCTAATGCAGATGCACTAAAACCCAGACAGGAATTATTTTAGCATGTGCTCTTCACTTATGATGATTAGTTAGCCAACCTGGACTTTGTCCAGTCAGACAGGATTTCAAATTAGTAATAAATGTCCATAACCAAACATGACTCAAATTGAAGCTGTACAGAATATTTCAGGTTAAAATGCTCTGTCTGTAATAAATCTACAAATCTAATGGGATCAGAAAGCAGCCATCAGCACACTGCACTAGTCACCACATTGCACTGGGCTCCATTAACATCTGTCAGTGGAGATAAAAGAAAAGCAAGGCACTGGCTAAATACCATCATAAGAAAAGAATAATTTTGCTCTGAAAGCTGCCTTGGCTTTGCCCATTCCATAAAGTCACACCACAGAAGTCCAACTTCGTGTATATGGAACTGGAAGAAGCTGGATTACTCTGCTTTCCTGAAGTTTGAGACAAACAAGTTCCTTTCCATTTATCAATCTGCAGTTGGTGGGAAAGGACTGACTGCCAAGTTACAGAAGTGTTTTTACTGAGGCCAATATGTTTTATCAGCAAATAGCCTATCATCAAATGCCAATATTCTCGTTTTGTACTGTATGATAGAAATGGAAAATGGAGGTTGTTCCTCCTCTCTGCCAAAGGCCATGGAAACAGGAACAAACAGAGCCTGAGTTGAGCAACAGGACTAGACAAAAAGGCAAGTCTTGTTTGTGTGGGAACATTAGATTTATCCTCCTTTTCATGATATTACCATGAGACATGTGAAATACAAAACTGCTCCTTCACACAGTGTTTCACTCTCCCAGCGGAAAATTGGTAATTTTACCTGTCTTTGTAGTTTTAGCTATACCTAAAATTCTTCTCCTCCCTTCTAACAATATCCACAGCTAAGAAGCACTAATGTCTACACCAAATCAGAATTAGGTTCAAAAATCCTCAAACCCCCAACAGCATTGTCCAGCCCATCATCTTCAGCAACTCTTGGACCAGTGTCTTACAAACAAGCAAAAGTTCAAGGATGAGGTTCTGCTGACCAGATTTTAACCACAGATGAAATCTACTGCAGAGTGGAATGTCACCATCAACAGAGAAAAGGAACTCAAATCTGAGTTTTTTGTCCTAAATGCAAATCCCAAACAAATGTTCAAGGGTTCAGCTCATCTGCTCAGTTAATAGTGCAACAAAAATACTTAGATATACTCAAAAGGACTCAGTCCTGTTTTTACATCCAACAAGCATCAATGAATTGTGGGTTTTTTCTTCTAAACAAATGCATTTCCATTTCATACGTGGTATAAAATGCTCCCTCTGGCACTTCAACTTGGCTTCTGTGTTCAGTTTGGGATACAAGGACATGGTAAATGGAAAGTGATCTGTGTTTTGCTACACTGCAGCTTTATTTGTAATACCTCCCCACTACACCACACCAAGAGGAATTAAGTCAAAATAGAGACACTGATTTCTCAGAAGATCTTTGGCTCCCCTGAAGCAATTAAAAAAAAAAAAAAGGAAAACAATTTAGGGAATGAACACCTCGGAAACTATTCACTTCTCTTGATTATTTTGGCAGTGGAACCCGTCTCAGTCTTTGTGCCACACCTCTCTATTCCTCAACATGAATGTGTGGGAGCTATTTGTGTCAATGCTGGTTATTAATGTACAATTCCAAACTGCAGGATGGAGAGTTTGGTGATTTCTGTCTCCCAGTGTGTTCATAGCAGAACACCCACCCTAATAAGCAAAATTTAAAAAAAAAATTAGGCAATGTTATTTAGAGAACAAATCTATTATTTATGGTATTAGTGGCAGGCCAAGTCTAAAAGACATTAAACACCTGCAAGTGATAAACCTCAGCCCCCCACCCTGGGAACAGGAGCTTTGCTTGCAGATAACAGAACACTCTGGGAGCCACAGTAAAGACACTCAGGGAAACCTGTGTGATCTGTTCTCACTAAAAAGAACTTCTTATTTATCTAAGGAAAAAAACACCACCCCATTAGATTTCACTAGATCTTTGACTCCAAGCAAAAAGCAACAATGACCATATGCTCTTCATTACAGTTAAAATACTGATACAAGATATTCCCACCATGCAGATGTTACTGTGCCCACAGAAGTGGCTGAGTAATTTTTTTCTCTCTGAGACTCAGAATTATCAATTACAGACATGAATCAGCTTGCAGCTAGTCTGGAATTCTAGGTGAAGAAAACCTGCAATAAATACAACCTGAGCATCATTTTTCCCACCCTCCCCTCAGGATTGGACACAGCCTCCTGCCTTCCCCAAGTCATTGGTAGGGAATGGCACACCAGGAACATGCCAGATCAGCTGATCATGGAGGTTCTGCCCATATAGAATTTAAACTTAAATACTGAAGATAAAAGTAGTTAAAATAAATATATTGAATAAATCCAAGGGAATTTTTTTGTTTTTAACAGCAGCTTCCCCTTAAGTGGCTCAGCTTTTTGCCATCCTTCCAGCTCATCACTACCCACATCTCCTCACAGACCAAGCCTTGAACAGCTCACTGTTTTTACCTGGTTATATTTAAACCCACATGTCTGAACAGGAACCTCCTTTTCATGAGCCACATCTCTGCACATCTCAACCCTGACCTTTCTAATGTAAAATGGATCCAGGTACCCCAAAAGGCAACTTCCAAAGATGACCTAAACCTACTCGTCTTTAACAACAGCTCCACGAAACTGCCAACCTAATTTGATTTATTACACCCTAATTGGTTGGGGCCAGTCAACAGGCTTCAGCCAAAGAAATTCTATCAAAGGAAGCAGTTTAGGCTCTTCACTGGGCAAGTTCTAAACATTTCCTAAGAAGCAACATGAGTGAAGAATGGCTCCTTTTAGCATGACCAATCTTCTGAGCAAAAAAATCGCTTCATGTGAAATGCTCTAGCAAAGATATGAAACATCTGGGCAATCTACTGGAAATATGGGTGAATGAGAAGTGTGGTCAGATCCAGTTAACAGGGATGAAAGGCATGAGTGCCTGAAATTAAAGGCTGCCTGGATTCTTCTGTAATTACAGGGTGAGCCCAGATGACTCGGACAATTGCACACAGCTATTTTCAATGGGTAGCTGCAAGTCTAAAGTGATTTGCATATCACATTTAGTCAATCTGCTACCAGGAACCTTTCTGAATTCTCTTACAAATCTTCTGTTAAGTGCAATACACAGTAAAGTAATGCCTTTTGATAAATAAAAAATAAAATCAAGAATAACTAGTGGAACAGCAATACTGTGTATTGTATAGAGATTAAGTGGGTAGCCAAGACTGGGAAGGAAGCCAAATGACCTTCTATCCTCCAGGCTGTATTAATATCCCTGGTTCAAATGGTTCAGGCAACTGCAGTCTCCATAAGAACTGTTCTAACCTTTCTTTGAAACTTTGTGTTTCTGTCCCACAATCCATATTTCCAATGCTGTTCCCAGCACATCAGTCAGCCTTGCACCTTATTGCTGGGTATGAAACATACATTGCATGTGTGAAACAGAGCTCAGATAACAAAATGTTCTATGAAGATGCTGTTAAATCATGTAATAACATCACTGTGAAGTCATAAAGAACTGGTGCCAGCTCTTTAAAAGTTGTCCCATTTACTGCATTTCTATTTCCCATCACATTCCTTGGTTCTGTTTGCTCCTTGTTCTGCTGCTGCCACAAGTATTGCCTCAGGTTTACTATTTATCATTTGCTTCAGTAAGTGTGAATTCATGATCCCTTTAGCAAAAACAAGACATTACAGGGTTTATGACTATACTTTTTGGCAAAAGCATCAAACATGGAAGCTTCACATGGAGCAGGGACATTTAAAGGGAGGAAATTTAACAAGGTTATTATCATGCTTCTTATACAAAGATTTTTCAGCTCCCTACTATTCTAATCTCAAAAAAACAGAGAAGATCCCCAAAAGTCAGGCAAGTCCAATTATCTTTATTACCTTTCCTAGTTGAGGCAGACTGGCAAGAATAGTTGGCATGATGCTCCCTGAAGTTCTGTGCTCTAAACAAGCTCATTTGGACAGGAGTTTTCTCAGGGACACCACTCAGAGTAAACTGTAAAGTCATTCTAAAACGATCTGTGCACTCTTCAAGCTCAGCTCTGAGGTTCAGAACCACCACAAGGCAGCTTAGTTCTGGTATTTTGATTACACAAGAGAGGTGGTGCTGAAATAACGTTTTCATAATAAAAACTGAAAGTAGTAGCAAATGGGAGACATTTAAGGTAATAGTGATAAAGTAATTAAGTAACCTCCCATTTCCTCTGCTTGCAATGTGAGTTACTGCTGACACTGAAACCGTGCAGTAATGGGTAACCTCCCTAAATGAGACAAACAGTCTCTCTTTGTGCCCTTCAGGTCTATTGCTCCAGGCACTGTGTGGACTGGCAAACATGTCACTATACTTTTGCTCACGTTTTTTAGGTTTTATTTGCATTTTAATATATAAAGACCAACTTCTAAAAATGAAAACAAATTCTGGTGAACAAGGGTTGAGAGCAGCTGCTGGCACAGTGCACATAACATACAGTGAACATATCTGAACCTTTCCTACCAGATAATATGAGCTGGTCTAAACAGAAGCAATTTTATTGGTGTCTCTGGGTCACTTCAGAGATGAGGTAATGGTGACAAAAGATATTTATCAAGTGTGTCTGGTACTTCTTTAATTTACACCCCTGTCACATTCTGTGAGAGGGCAGAACAGGAGTCATTTGTGTCTGGAGAGGCAGAAGTGGATTATACAGCAAGACCAGGAACTGAAGAGTTCTCCCTATTGTAAAAATCCTATCAGACATTGATGAGTTCTTCGTTCTGCTCTGCACCTCTCTTCAGTCTAAATTACCCTTGTTATGTTCACTTGCTGAAAGCCAACTCCCTCCTTGCCACAAAACTAATGCTTCCATGAGCTTTCTCACCAACTCCTATAAACGACACCACTGGTGAATGCCACAGAGAAGAAACAGACTGGGCTGTGTTCCCTCATTCCCAAGGCTGCAAGAGTGAAGATGCAGCAGCACAGCTCCAAGGACCACACAGATACTCTGGGGAATGGGGGGAGGGAGAGGAATTAGCTCCACTCTGTGTCCAAGACAGCAGCACAGCTCCTTCCTGCCTGGAGCCCTGGTGCAGAATTGCTAATGACCACAGTGGCTGCTCCCACAGCTCCTTCTAATTATCTCTATTGAGGGCTCAGAGATTAGGCATGTCCTGGAATTCCTGGGCAGAGGGGCAGGCTGCAGACTGCAGCAGGATCACGGTAAAGGATGGAAACAAGGTGGGGAGAGGTCCCAACCACAAAGGTTATGGATGGATCAGGCAGGAGGGCTGAGCTGGCTCCCAGTTAAACTCACAGTTTGGAGCTGTTCCAGCTGGTGCCCAATCAATCCAGTGTTTTCACTGACTGTCAGTGCATCCAGGCAACACAAGGAAAGCGTCTTGGACTTTGGGATGGATAGAATGTAAATGCTATTTTTAAAATTACACAGCAGGATAGAAAGTTATGCATGAGAGAGCTGCATGGGCGTCTATTTTATCCCTCCAATCAAGAGACTTGTATTTGTTTACAGGAGAAAGGCTTTTATGTGAAAAATGGTAGAGCTTGGCACGAGTTATTTGGCTACACTGGAGAAGCACGTTTGTGCACTGGCATCACTGAGAACAGGGTTTGCACATTGGTAATCAACTTGATTATTCCCAACATGCCATGATTTGGCTGCTGAATTTATCTTCCAGATCCAGCCGGGACATACAGAAAAATTGCATGTACACATTCAGCTATAAGTGTTTCTATTTAGGAAAAGAAAGCATTTATTCTGGGAAAAAAAATTGGGAAATCTTGAAATTTTCAGCCTGTATTTTCATGAATTAAAAAACTCAAGATTGCCCTTTTTATCAGAGCATCTTTCCAAATATTACTAAACTTAAAATCCAGTTATATGATGCTATGATCTACATTTTATCAGCTAGGGAAATCAAGGCAATGCAATTAGGTAAGACTACCAAGGTCACAAAGGTGATCCATAGCAGACTTGGGAGCGAAATTTCTGACCAACTTATTGTTGATTTTTATTGACATTCTACCTCAATAGCTATTATCAAAACTCCTTTCAGCTTTTGTACAGACAGAAAAGTCAACATCCTCCTCTTCGTCAAAGATCAAACAGAGAGAGGCAGAAATTTCACTCATTTCACAGAAACTCAGAGAATATACTAATAACTTCCTGGGAAAACCCCACTGCTCACATATCCTACTTCTAAATGTCAAGATGCAATGAGTGCTGAGGACACAGAGCTCTCAGTAAACATGTGCAGCTTCTCACAACACAAAGGCTACACTGGCACTGGGACTCGAGGGGACGTGTCATTGCACCAGAGCTGAACCTTGGTGTGTTAATGGTGAGCCAGTGCTTTTTCCTGCTTGTTCAGCAGGAAAAGAGAGATTTGGTTGATCTCAGGCACACAGGTTGGTGTGCACAAGGGAAATCTTCCCAGTCCTCCCAGGACAGAGGCTCTGCCACAAATGCTGCTCAGAATGAATGGATGGCTGTCATTTAAATCTGGAGGGGTTTTGTTCAGTGTTTTCCTTCACTCACATCACTCAACTTGGGAGCTATTTGTTTTGCTGTTGATCTTCACAAGATCCCAGTACTGTGGGAATCCCAGCCTTCCCAGACTGCACATGAAGTGTGCAGAACAGCAGATGGGATTTCCTTCTGATCCTTGTTGCTTGAAAGCCGTTGCTTGGAAAGGAGCAGCTGTAGATCCACTCCTTGGTGTCACTGCTGAATTAGGGAATTCCACTGCTCATCTCCTTCTCATGACTAGTGAAATGTTTAGATAGAAACCTCAGAGAGCGATTGATACATTTGGAAAGGTACTGAAACAGTTTTAGGCTAATTGTTGACACAAACACAAAAAGTAACATAGAGAAGTGTAAGAGAATCACTCCCGTACCCAAGTGCACATCTGGTGATTAAGAAACAACTGGATTCTTTTCTGTATTTCTGTATTTCTTTAGGACAATGTATGTGAAATACTGTCTAGCATAAAAGGCTGGGATTCTCAAGGCTTTCAAACTAAGCTCCATTATATTAGTGTCAAAGGAAGTGTTTGACTGAGACAAATGCCAGGAATTACATTCTGCCCAGGTTCAGAGGGTTGGTCCTGGGTTTTGTGCTATTCAGCAGTAATTCTGGTAAAGAATCAACTTTACTAGAACTGCCAGCCTGAGTACCAACTCTGAGGGTTGTGGTAGCATTTGTATTTTATAAATATACAATTTACACAGCTCTGTTCACTCTCTGTGATCCAAGAACAATGCCATAACTTAAATGCAGAGTGAGGCAAAGTGCTCAGCTGACACTTAAAAAAGATTAATGCTTAAGTAGACAGATAATGTCAACTACTCACACTGATGACGTACAAAGAAGCAACTGACTTCTTGTTTCTAAACATAACTCTTAGTTTCCAGAATAAGGAAGAAACCTTCAAACAGGGACATGTTAAAGTACAACTGGCTTGAGAACCAGGAGGGTATGGAGGAAATACTGTCTAGCATAAAAGGAGAGGTAATGTGAATTCCTGTGAGAAAAAGAAAGCCACAAATTCATAAACAAAAAGCTAGTATTAGTCTGAGTTTAAATTGAACACAAAAGGATAAAGAGCTTTATATTACATCCACTGCCAAACCACTAGTCAACCAGTCTATTGCCATAATTACTTGACAAACAGCAAATACTGCAACAGCTTTATTTTTCTCCCTAAGCTTTTGCATCTTTCCTCCATGAAGAACTGCCTTTATCCATAAGCTGGTGTATTGACACTGCCTAGCCAGGGAGGTGATATAATGCAATATTATGAAATATAAACATCTGAGGTATAGCTGCCATTTCCTTTTGTCAGTTCCAGAACATTCCTCATCTCCTCCTATTTAGCATTCTCCTGCTCAGGACAACCACACAGCCAGCTGTAAGAGATGGTGGTTCTTCAAAAAGTGGGTCCCAAATGGGGGCTGTTAAACCAAATATAACTTTGATAAAAAGAATAACCACAATTATGCATCGGTGAAAAGAGCCAGTCTCAGATCCTCTTTTCCTCTGTGCACAGGATGGGTGTGTAGTGGTTGCAAAGAACAGGAAAATAGTTCTTTTAAGCAAACCAGATTCATTAACACGGTAGCAATTCCCTCTGGAGAGAGAATGTGTGGCAGAAACAATAATCCTCAAATCTAATGGCTATGGGTTAAGTGCCTCTTGAAGTTCTGTGTTTTCACAATACATCTGTGGACAGCAATAGACTTAATCTAGAGAGGTTTGGCCCCTTGACAAATGCTCTCCATAGACAACAAAGAGAAACAGGGCACTTAAGTAACACCACAGTCACTAATGACGATTATGGAAGTGATAATGCAACAAGAATGACTCTCAGCAGCTTCCAGGACTTACAACTCCTAGGAACTGAGCCTGTTAGTAAAGAGGCACCCAACTCCTACTTCATGCTGCTGCTATGATGCATCATCTTTTTAAATAGATGAAAAACCCCACAAGACAACAGAAAAAGCTATTTTAACATAAATAGCTTACTCTCAGCAGACTTTGTGGTTTAAAGGACTTGTGGTAAATGAGTTTCAGAGCCACAAAAGCAGTTCTCAAGTCTGATCACCTCATCCTCTTACATTATACACCATGATGTCAATGAAATCAGAGGGGCAGGAGGATCAGTCTTCATATCTCTGGCAAAAGACATTGTGTGCCAGTGCACAATTCTTACAGAGAACCATATATTAGATTAAGGTTAGTTTTTTTAAGATGGAAATTTTCCACAAGGAAGTTTTGCACAAAGACATTGAGCCTAAAGCCTGATTGCACTACAATTTTTCTCATACTTGAGACTTCCTTAGCACCTCCCCTGCATAGTTATTCAGAATCAATGGCCAAATACCAGATAACATCCACCTAAGCATCAAAACATGACAACTGAATAAAGACTGATGACATCCCACTTTCATATTTTCTCCTAGCCACTAAACTGAACTTCCACTTTATTTTTATTCTAGCGATTCTGTTTTCATGTTCTAAATACTCTTTCTCCTTTGCATTCATATCTTCTTGATATCAAATCACTGTTCAAATAGGGATCTTGGAACTGACACAGCAGACAACAGAAACATAGATGCTTTCATGTTTCCCCTCAGTTACTGTAAACTCATACAATTTCTTTTTTTAAAAAATAAACAAAAGCCTCCAGGCCACTACTAATTTGTGTTGCACTCCTCTCACCTCCCCCCAGCATCCCTGTTTTGTTTTATGAGATTGCCTCCTGGGGAACAGGCTGAAGTTCAAAGCCAGGGAATGTTCCCACTGTAGCCCATGCAAAGTTAGTCTATGTTTAGACTCAACCTTAAAAATCTTTTCCAAAATAAATGATTCTATGATATATCCCAGGAGCACGATGTCAATTTATATCTATAGTATGAGTTTTGTATGGATTAAAGCATTTAAAAAGTGCAGTCTTGTGTGCTGGTCTTTAGATCTTATCCCCAGATACCTTTTTTAGGTCACTAATCCAACTTTCCTCAGGGAATCTGGGACATGAGGAGCAGTTGCTACTGAGAGCATCACTTGTTCTAATCCCTTTTGCTCATACTGTTTAGTGAAATCATAATTTAAACAGAAAGGACTCTCCCTCCTCCTCCCCAGCTCAGATGAGGAACTGTTATCACACACTTTGCCACTGAAAACAGAAGTTAGGCAGTCAAGCAGCCAGTTTTTCATTCTCTCATTCTACTGCATCACAGGGCTGGAAACAGTTTGCATCCAGAGGTTCTGGGCAGATGATGACAGATTATCCTGGAATGTGCACAGAGGATGCCTCACAGAGAGAGGTGTTATCTCTGGAAAAGGAGTCACCCACGTCATCAGGGCTCTGCTCCTCAGAGTTCATTACCTCATTCCCACCCTTGCAGTGGCTAAGGCAGGAAGGAGGATGACGTTCTTTACTCCATTCCAGTTCAAGAATGATAAAAGCTCCCTGTGGAGCTTAACATCAGCCTCGTGGTGAGAGTGCAAGGGTCTGGGAAAGGCAAGTTCAAGAAGAGACAGTGAGTGCACTGCAAAGAGTGCAATGGGAATGAGAAGCTGAGGAAGAATGTCCAAGAGACAATGACTCTAAATGAAGCAGTGAAGATAGAGAGGCAAGACTCTCACCATAAATCAATACTGTCCTTGTCCTTTGGTTTGTCTGACTTATTTTCTGCCCTGAGATCTTACACCCAAACTCTGGGTAACAAGGCCCCCACCACACCACAGCCTGAACTGCTCAGACTCTCCTGGATCACACAGTTCATCAGTAATTTACCTGTTTGTTCTCACAGGCTGCTGAAAACTCATTCTGCTGCTTTAGAAGGAGTAAGGACAGAGGACAGCCATGAACAGAACAAGAGCCTCACCAGAGAAGGAACCAAAGCAAAGCTTTTTCTGAAACATCAGAGCTGGACAGCCATGTAGCAACAACACTCCAACAGCCATATATAAAGCAAAGACTTCCACTTTCCTCCAAAGTTTCCTCCAGAGACAATATTAAAGGAAAAACAAATAGACCCAGATCGCCCTGCATCCCTCCTGGGTGGCCTGCTATCCAATACAGTGAGCTCCACTCCTTGGGTTCTGCACAGAAAAACAAAATTCCACTTCTATTCTATCACTGAGGAAATATTTGGCACTCTTGGTGCCAGGTAGGTACCTACAGAACCAGGACAGGCATTTGCACAGACACGTAATTTCTAAAAGCTACACATTTAGTTCAACTTGGGTGTAAATCAGAGAAAGAAACCTACAGGCTGATGTTCACAGAACACTTCTAACAGCAAACTCACCAGAGTTAAACTGATTTAAAAGAGTGGAGGAAGCTCATCACGTGTCCTTTCAAACAAAAAAGGGCAGCACTGTCAGAAGCAAGTGTTACCCAGGAGATGGGTTTGCTGACTTCACAGAAGTTACACTTGGAAGTTGTATTTCATTAATCATTTTCTAGCACTGGTCTGGGTGGGGACGTTCCCACACACCTTCAAATCCAACACCAGGAAACATTTCCCAGGTAACATACACAATAAATCAACACAGCACAGAACACAGTTTCAGGGGACAGCACTGTAGCCTTTCAGGCAGTGTCACAAACCTGCAGGGTACACACTGACCCTGACCTTGTTCTTTCTAAGGTGTGTCTAAAGTCAAGAGCTTTCTCCAATATCTGTCCTTCTGTGAAATTGCTGCAAACCAGCTGAATATAACAGTGCTAAGAAATTACAAACTTCTACAGAACAGTTTGGACAAAGGAAAAGCTACTGTGTTTTCTCCCAAACTCCTGCACCCTGCAGCTAATGCTTTATAAAGAGCTGGTCGTGAAGAAAAAAATATTATGCTTGAAACTTTAAAAGATGGATTCTGCTTTTATTAAAGACTTGCTCCAGGGTGCATATCATGTGGTGAAAACTGCTTTTGTCTTTTGCTCCAAGTAACAAACAATATTATTCTTAAGAAAGAAAAATCCCAATATTAAATCAAACCAAGATTATCCTGCACACCCAGCATACATTATAACATAAAATACTGTCTGCAATTGCCTTCTTTGCAGAACCAAAGAACTCAATTGCACAAAAATCACTGGTCAGGTAAGCACAGCAATGGCTATGCAAGACCTGGACAAATCATTATTCCTGTTTAACAGTGAAAATCACCCTCCAAAGAAATGATGAGACAGTCTCAAGCAGTCAAGGCTTGTAAAATCCAGCTGCAAACTTCATTTGGTCAAGGCCACACAGTGAACTATTTCTTATTACTTATGACAATGCAATACTGGGGACTGCAGTGCTGAAGAAATCTGAAGGAAGAGGATGGAAACATCCAGAAGAAGGAAACATGCAAGAATCAACTGGCTGTAATACACATATTTCTTTGAAGTGACTTTGCTTACTGCACACATATAGGAAAGTGGTTAATTACTGTTCAGAATAAAGTAAAAATGTACCTGTTCCCTTACCTGGTAACCTTCAGTCTTCTTTTGGCACCACTTCAACAAAGCATTTCTCTTTGAACCCCCATACTCCCGAGCCAGGGCTGCCAGGGGGTCCTTTCTCTCCACACTAAACAAGGGAAGCATAAGGGAGAAGACAATAATTATGCTTGAAATCTCTTATTTTTTTACCAGTGTGTAAATATATCTGTATGACAAAGCAGAACAGCAGCACAGAACCTAAAGGTAAATGAAACTGAAACAGCTTTTGGAGCTTGTACTCTGTATCTGCCTTTACATGAGACAAATTCAGGTGGTATCACTGCACTCAGAGAGCTGAAAAATCAGCAGCCTGTGGATATTCGATGGCATGTGTCAACCCAGAATTTCTGCTATTATTTTCAACAGCTTTAGTTACAAGATTTTCAAGTAACCTCTTTGTTTTGCATATTGAAAACTAGGATTTAGGGTGTAGAATTGAAAGAAACTATCTAAAGAATCTGTAACAGCAAATTCACACCCAGCTCAGCTGCTGCTGCAGTTGTTGTTGAATAAAATGAAAAATGAAGCTGTATTGCAGTCAAGGCCCTGAGGACAGTTAAAGGCCAGCAATCAAAACACCCACATTGTCTCCACTCTACAGCTTCTACTGGTGGAAAAAACGCTGGAGATCAGAGGAAAGCATGTTTTTATTCCCAAGAGAGAAGAAAATTACGTGTCCAATTTCCTTTTGGCTTTTAACTCACCATAACATACAAAGCCACAGTAAGATAATGAGATCTGACCACTCGTATAAGGCTGGAATTCTTGCACACAACTAAGTGGCTCCTAAAACTCATTTAAATTTCATAATCCTCATTTCATCATGATTGCTCATCCTACAGATAACTGTGGTTATTATAAATCTGAATTTTGATATGTGGATCTCTGGAAACTCTGAACTGGACAGAGCAGCCAGCAGAGTTTGCTCTGGAGAGAGGGGTCCTCCAGATTAAAACATTAATCTTGGTGCCAGGTAATGCTGTCAGTCTTTCCAGTGTGTTACTTTTTCCCAAGGAAACTGAGTTTTACCTGAGTTTGCTTTGGGGTTTCAAGCTGCTGGGGGTAGAGGAAAGCATCCTGCTGCTGAAGGCCATGGGGGGTTTGCTCAGGGATTCCAGGGAGGGGCTTTTGCGGAGGTAATGGTCTGGTTTCAGCTCTTCATTTCTCCCCTTCAGAAGGTCTGTGGGAATTAAAAAAACCCTGTCAGTTTGCAGTCTGAGGAATTTGATTAATCACTGTCCTGCCACCCCCAGCACACAATATGTAGTCTGTTGTTTTGATTCTAAACAAATGTACTCATTTGTTCATTAAGCACACATGGGGTCTAGGAAACCTTGAGCAGATTAGAGGTGCTCACAACAAGGAATGGCTTTGATGATTTCAACAGTCCAGGCTGCCTGGTTTCCTGTGATTGATACTCCTGCTGGGGGGTAGGGGCCCCAGGTGAATGAAGGGAAATACCAACATTTACAGTCTGAAAGGTTCAAAAGCTGACTGCAGATATCTTCACCAGAGGACTGACCAGCCCTAGTACAGTAATTTCTGCCATTAGCAGAATTTTAACAAGAAAGCCTCTTGTCTCCTGAATACAACCAGCTCAAGGCAGCAGGAAAAGGCACTTATCATCACTTGATGCCTGGCATCCTCTCTGACAGAATTTTGGGAAGTCCTAATACATTCACAGCAGATGCATCTATATTTTTATTACACATATTATGTATTTTTATGTGCATGTGTATATATATACACACATCTTTTATATACATAAAAAACCCCAACAAAATTAGTAGCCATGGAATCCAACATTAATAGGTTTTTGAAGAGAAGCCAAGGATATAATAGAAATCAACTAACTGCATATCAGTACATGAGTTGATGTAACAGGCCAGGACTACACCTGCACATCATGTTATCAGAAATTAATTGTGGAACACAACTTGTTCTCCTCCTTTTTGGTTACCTCCCTATGATAATTACCTATGAATGCCATATTACCTAAAGGTATGAATCCTTTCTTATCTCAGCTTCAGCTTCCTTTGACTTATTTCTGAGTGCTAAAAAGTTCAGGATGGAGCCAGTAAAGATCACAGCCAAAGACCAGCTCTCTGGCTGAAGTAACCAAGTCTCCTCTCCAGCTATGTAACATTTGGGTCAAATTAAGGACATCACAGAACCCTGCTGTGACACTGGTCAGATGGAATCAGCCAGAAGATTATTATTTTGGAGACTACTTCACTCTGAATTTCCTTGGGGATAATTTTTAATTCAATGTTGTTTGCATAGGGCTTGGATCAACTGCCTTCTAGGATTATTTAGATTGGAACCAGAGCTATTACAACTTTACAGTGAGCAAGCCTTTGCTATGGATTATTGGAACTAAATTAAACCCAGGTACGATGAGAAGCTGCAAATACAGGAACTTGTTAGATAAGCAACCATAATTTTTTACCATACAATGGCTAGTAAAACATCTGTTGATTTCAACAGATTGTCACAGAACAATTGTCTGTGGGTAACAACAGAAATTATCCATGGTCTGAAGTGGGATATTTATTGTTAAGGACTGGCATTATATTACACAGTTGACAGATTACTTCATTCTACAGTAAACTCATAGAGATTAAAAAGGTCTTATGTTCTGTTTGGGATCATTGCATACTCTCATGCAAGACACTTTCTGGAAATCAACTGATACAAGTAAGTAAACTCTGTCCATTCCACAAGAGAGAACACACTTTTGTTTGCTTAGCATTTACTCCTGCAGGAGAACCCAACAGCACAGATGTTACTTGTTTTAGCTGCCATCTACCCTATAACCTGTTTTGCTGTTCTCTTCCATCTTTTAATGATGGAAGGGGAACCTTGGCAGAATATCTGAAGAGTCTAAAAATGAAGACAGGTTCTAATTTCTCTCCTGTATTAGTAAACTATTGCAGATAATCCAATCTACCAATGAAGAAGTTGGGATTGATTTTTTTGGTCCCTCCCTGCAGTTTCACTACAGGAATATAATATTTCATCTGTCCTTAAAAATTCAAGAATCTGTTGTTACTAGCTTTGATTCCAATGCAGCAACTACATTCAGGACTAGATAATCAAAATAAAGGGCCCTTGAGAAAATGGGAAACAAACACTGGTAGAAAAGAATATTAAATGACAAGAGAACAAAAGCAAAGTGTGAAATAAAAACAAACTCATCTCTTGAGAACTCCCAAAACAAACTATTTTGAGCCCAAATATGACTGCTCCTAAAACAGTGACATCGGTATCTGAAATGTTTGATGTATTTCAAATGAAGCTCAATTTAAAAACAAATAAACCCTCAAAAGACAGTGCTCTGGACTTGTTCCAGATACATACATGTTGAGCAAAATCCAATCCTCTCCAGTTCCACAGCATGGATTAGAGAGGTGCCACGGATACTTTGGAATAAAGGAGGTGAGTTTGTGTTGGCAAACCACAATACATCAGCTATTTTTTAGTTATGATCAGGATAGGAAGAGAAACACAACGAAATTAATAAACTCTCTAAAACAAAGACACTGGAGACACTTTTTATGTTTCCTTTGACCATGTAAGAAGAAAAATGGCCCAGGCAGAGGCCAAGAGTTAATGACAAGCTTTAGCTAATAAAAAGAGGCAACATCTGTACATTTACTACAACTTACCTGCAAGAGGAAGGTCTGACAGATCTGCATGTCTGGCAATGCCCTTGCTGGCTGGCTTGGCATTGTTATACACAGAATGTCTCTGTGAAACAAGGGTACAAAAGATAATTAAAAAATACTACCCCTCATGCTTAAGTAGGTGAGCAGAAAGATGTTTCTGCTATCTCAAGATACCAAAGCAGGTGGAGGGATACAGAAACCTTTCAACAGGGTTTCAACTCTACCTAGAGCTGGGTAAATAATTGTGAAAAAAAAAGGACAATATTTTTAGCTGGCAATATATTGGTTCCTGAACTATTTCACACTTCTATTTGTACCATATTTTCTCTTACCAGACACTATCTAGCATCACAAACCCAAATTAGGGATGGTTGTTCCTAACCTTGATTCTGTTCCCAGCACCCTGAATCATGTCAGGATTCCTGTCTCTGCAGCCCCAGCACCAGCTTTCAGCATTAACACCCCATCACCAGCCATTAATACAAGGTTCTCAGATATCTGTTTAACTCCATTCTTTGACATTCCTTTCCTGATTCTTTGAAGGAAATGTGCTCACCCATTTAACTAGTCTTTCAGAGTCACCTGATTCTCCAGAACACTCACCTTAACACCCTGTCTGGCAACTTTTTTCTACATAGATTCAGGGGGGAGTATCCTGCTCTAAGCCCAGTGACCACCCAGTCAAAAAACATACAAAGGCCTCTCCAACTACAAAGGTCAGCAGCCTGAAGGAATCCCTCCTTCAACACATGTGGAATTCAGGAAGCATTTCTCCATCCTTCACAAAAGCAGTACTTCCAATAACATTGCACAACCACGGATTTGAAAATCACTATCAGGAAGTTAATTAATTGCTGCAGTGACAATCAAAGTACCACATTCCAGAGCAGTTCTGCTACAGCAGGAAAAACCAAACTGAAAGAGCCCTTCATTCAGCACTGCCTGAATTA
Source organism: Calyptomena viridis (assembly GCA_013390005.1). NCBI lineage: Eukaryota > Metazoa > Chordata > Aves > Passeriformes > Eurylaimidae > Calyptomena > Calyptomena viridis. The sequence continues at coordinate 194,847 of WEIV01021286.1, forward strand.
CTGGATAATTGGGAACATGTAGCTTGGAAACTCACTATCTCATTTCTCTCAAGTTAAGTGCCAACTACCTGGTTTAGTGGGATGTTTCTTGTAACTCACTCCCAATAATCAAAACCTGTTTTCTGGTCAATGGTAATAAAAGTTCTGAATCATATCCCAAAGAGTTCACATCCGTCCCAGCTGAAGTCAAGACAAACTCACTTTGATCTTTTTTGTTAGTACTGCAGCATTTGATGTTTCACAGCAAACAAACAGATGGGTTCCCCTTCCCCCTGTCAATACATGCACAGTGGCAATGCTGAAATCAGCAGGTCATGTTGGAGCAACACCATGTCCACCTCTTTTAAAACTATGAGGATGGAAAGAGCTCCTTGTACCTGCATGGGGGACACAGCAGCTGCTGGGGCTGTCCTCACTGGAATCCCACTGAGAGGGCTCCTGGGGACCTTGTGAACTGTGATATTTTGTCCACTGTTACCTGCAAGGAGAAAACATGGGAACATTTTTCAAACCCAACCATCCCTCTCTTGTCAGAACAGGGAACCACAGTCTAGTGCCATCCCACAGACAGTATTTATGTACCAAGCACTGACACAAAACACCCATTCACGAGCAAGAAGCAGCACCTGCTCACTGCTGGAAAATTTTTTTACTACAAAATACAGTGTTCAAATACCTGAGCATCCCAAGTCGAATGACTTTATCAGTGACTTCACAGTGGCTGCAGATTCTGGGGGGGTGGGAGATGCTCTGCTAATGCAGACTCCTTGCCAGCGGGTGGTTGCATCTGACTCCAGAGATTCCACCTCTTCAGCTGTCAGCCTGCAAGGCAGAAACCACATCAAAGTCAGGGAATTGCAAGCAGAGATTAAAGGTCTTCACACATAGGGAGGCAAATCCAATGATGTGCATCTTTCACTGCAGTGCCCAGAACATGGATTACTCATTGGAATATTCAGGTCCTTCTCTTGCAGTGCCTGGCAAACATTAAATCACTGAGTGTAAGAAACCTTTCTGCATTGTTAACAATTTCATCCTAATTACCCATCCTCATGCAGGATGGAGGGTTATCATAGAAAAAAAGCAGTTTGATGATAATCATAAATAATTACCTGAAGATGGGCTTTCAATACAGGTGCCAAGGGGCTACTGTGGTCCTCAGTTTATAAAGAGAAAGATGTTATTTTACACTCTGTTTTTCACTGGTATGACCACTGCTGGAGTAACTGTTATTACTTAAAATGCCATAATTGAAAATAAAATAAGCAACTGGACAGGGTTCAGATAAAAGCCATAAAAATTAGTACAGAAAATAAAAACTTTGAAAACTCAACTCTTACAATTTATCAACAAAGACATCTGCTGAATAAATGAACCTTCAGTCATAATCCATAAGCGGTTATATGAAGAATAAAACAGTTAAGTGCCTCATCCTAGGTTTAAAGAATGCCAAAATCCAATGGCTGGAATGAAGGATAGCTCAGAATGGAAATAAGCTTCACATTTTAACAGGAAGGATAATTAAGTTACTCCATGGAAAAGAAATTTTGAGGTCAAGATTAGGTGCTGGACTTACAGGAGTAACCACACAGGAAAGCCCACAGCTGTGTTAAATGGCAAATACAATCACACAGGGAAACTGTTGGTTCCAGTCCTAGGTTTTACTGCTCCACTGACATTGCTTAGTGCTGACACTGTACTTACCTGGCAGCTCTCAGGTACACTCTGAGTGTAATTCCCTAGCTTTAGTTTAGGAAAGCTGCAAGTAAATAACAAAGCTAGTCATGTAAACAGGGATTATTTGTACATTCCTTTCCTGCCCTCCCACCTGCTCAGAACCTGTCCATGAGCTGCTGATCTGCAGGTTCTGAGGTATCACATTTCCCTGTATTTATGTATGTGACACACCAAGAGCTCCATGAACACCAAATCAGAAATTATCTCCTAAGAAGGGTGGAGGACTCCATGCAGAAAGTGCCTATGGGGCTGAACAACTTCTGTGAGCTAAAAATAGAAGCCAGAGGCTTTTTCTTCCCTTGAGCAACCAGAGTCTACAAAATGGAAGGGGCTAAGGGGTGCCAATGAACAAGAGAATAAGAGTGACTCAAGTTTCTATTTCTGGCAGAGCTTAAGGAGGTGCTGTCTTTAGACATTGGCTATTTCTTTGCTAATTCATTCAGGCTCCTTGTGTGCCAGGGGAGCCTGCAGAGGCAGATGGCTTGAGAAAAAGCCATTTCAATTCCATTCTCCATTTAATCCAATAAGGAGAAAAGGCAGACTGGATAAGAATCATAGCTCTGAGGGAGCCAGTGTTTTGCTAACTTTAAGTTGTAGTCTTCACTTTTTTTCTGTGGCTTCATAAAGCAAAATCAACAAAACAGCATCTGTGCCTACACAAACCACAAAAGTTAAAGGAGTCCTGCTTCTACTTAAGCATGGAGGAAGGACAAATTTCTGCCTCAAGATACCAAACCACCCAGTTAAATCTATCACACCTTCAAGAATTATATAGGTCACTGTGCAAGAGTTCTGTCTAATTATCCAGGTAACAAGGGTATGTACAAGGTTTGTGGAGTATTATGAGTAAGAAGCAAGCAGTAAATGCCTGTAGGCCAACTGGCAAATCTCAAGAATAAAGCAAAGCTGAGGATGCTCTAGGCACCCATCACTCCATTGGTTAGGATTTAACTCTGAAAACAGCACAAACCTCACAGACAAGTCTCCTCAGTCTACTTGTGATTGCAAAAGGATGCAAACAAGTTAAATAAAGTTAGAGTAACTAGACCAGTCCGTGCTGTGCCACAGAAGCCCAAGGAGACTTCACATGGCATTATTCAGTCATTGTACAGAGTAATTATGGAGATTTAAATGCTGGAACTACAATCAGTTTCAATTTTGTGAGGACACTTCCTGTAATCTTTAGTCTGTATATCTCTAATAGGCAGCCTGAAACAACCTCCTTGATCAAACACAATTATACAGAAAACAGGCCTCCCATGCTGCAAACCTTGGCATATAAGGTAGGAAAACAGTGCTGAGATCCATTTGCTTCAACTAAAACCACACATGGAAGCCAACAAGCAATGGAGAGTTATGAAACCTGGTGAGTACCTTCCAATTTTAAAAAGAAACATCTGTATGATAAGGGGATTCATGGATGTGTATAATATGGGTTTCTTTAATAGAGAAGCAGAAGAATAAGAGCTTAATCTGCAGTAGGAAACTAATTCAGGAGGACACAAATTAGAAAGATTAATGACAAGCCATAACTTCAAACCCAAAATGGCTCCTCCTTATGCACAGAATTTAGCATAACTCAGGCCATCCAAGACTACACAAGCTCTGCTACAGAAATGATGGATTTGAGCTAAATGTCACCTACTGGTGTATGATTTCCTTGAAACAAGAATGAATGGTTTCCACAGATAAATGCTGCAAGTGCAGCTGGCTGAAGTGGAGCAGCTCCAGGAGGAAGCAGAGCACTGTAGCCACAAAGGAATTCAAATGTGGAGTCCCTTTCACAAAACCACTGCTGAGTTCATTCATTCAGTGGTGAGAGAAGCAGATGCAGTGAGCTCTTCTCTAATATCAAGAGTTAGTCTCCTTGTTTTCTAGGTGAGAAATACTTGGACAACTGACTAACACGGTGCAAATTTTTCTGTGCTTCATGTACAGATTTTTGGCAAACTCAGCCTTCCTGGGTTTGTGAAATTTCTAAACTGCTTTGATTACTCTGTTACAGGTGGCCAAGGACCACAGGACCACATTTTCAGAAATAACTACTCCACAATCAAGTTCCTGTCATTGTTGTGACTCCTCCTGAACAACAAGGGACACAAAGAAAAGACACAGCTACTGATGCACAGAAGAGAGGCCAAGGGCAGGCAGTAGACAATTCCAGACACTTAAACATTTATTTGGCACTTCAATATATATTTCTTAAACATAAAAAACAACATTCAAGAGCTGCCAGCACAGAAAAGAAAGGCAACACAAGTGTGCATGTAGGCATTCACTCCAGTGGCATGGCACAAAGGCCATGCCAAAGCCAGGACATCCCACAGGATTCTCTACTAGCACAGCCTGCTCTGAGACCAGGCCCTTGCTAGGTCTTCACATCCAGAAGGAAAAGACAGAAATTCCACAGCCAAAACATGAAATTCCAGTCCTGGAATGAATCCTGGTAATCTCTGGTAGAGGATGGTGACTTCTGAGTGTCTCCTTAGCATCCTAGGAAAGCTCTCTCCAGGTGTCTCCAGTTGCAAAGCTGAACTTCAGGTTCTCCCTGATCATCATACACTTCACCTGAGTTAAAGGCATGAGGAGGACTCATTCTGGGAGGATATTTACTATTCGCTTCTTTTCCTTCTGATCTCTCCATCTGCACTTCTTATGGCCAGGACAAACCTCTCATGGAACATTCTCTGGGAAGGTCAGAGCAGGACACATTCTTGGGCACCACCCCTTCCCACCAGCACTGGGTCAGACGTGCCACCCAGTGGTGAGTGCCTTGTCAACACAATAGTAAAAGCCTGAAACCATCAAAGCAGCTGACACTGAGTGAATAACTTCATGTTTCTATTCAGTTTTCCAGCTGGATTTCAGCTTCTCTGTGTCTGTACATACGATCTGTACTCATACATGTATTTAGGCACACAGAGATCATAGAATATAATACTGTATGGAGAACTCGTGTGTATGTCCATTCAATTTTACCAAGTGGACATACACGCTCAGTTTTATTTTTGCTCAAGCTTGAAATGGCATTTTTGAAAGTCTATTTCAAGAAAAACAGCTCCAAATAAAGCTCTCGGTTATTTCAGATCCCCAAATCTCTGTCATTACTTCTTATGGCTTAGTTGGCTTTAGACTGATTCAGAACTTCTGCCTCGTGGAGTCTTCTGAAGAGAGAAGCCTTCTGAAACAGAGAGAGAGGCTCTTGCCCATGGGGAAGAGGTGGACCTGAGCATTCACACTTTGCAATACACTCGACTTTTGCAGGGCAATAGAAAAACCAGAGGTGCTTTCTCAAATTGAAACTTCCCTTTTTCAGCTGCAAGTTGAAGGCAAGTCCTGCAGTGTCTCACAGGCCTGGCTGTGCATCCATTCAGGGCTGTGTTAGCTGGTAGGGATCAGGCACCTATGGAGAGACAGACAATGGTTGGGCAGGTTATAAACTAACACAACGCCTATCCTGAGGTACAGCTTGCTGTTTTACAACATCCCATCATCACTAAATAAAGGGGAGAGGGGGAAATTCCAATGGTGTTGTTAAGACAGCTAAAGGAGTGCCTTAATACTCAACTAGCTTGGCTTTAAAGAAAAAAAAAATCTGTGCTGTTCAGATAGGAAGAAATTAATTATTTAAAGCCAAGGAATCAATGTTGAGGGATAGGGATGGTAATTTTCCTGGCTTTCTTCTCCTCTAGTCATTTAGGACTATCCTTTCAAAAAGGGTACATGAACTCATTCAGACAACTGGATTTGCTCTACCTTATCCAGAGTTTCTATTTCAGAAACACTGAAGGAAATAATCTCATCTGGTGTAAAAAAAACCCCAAACACCAAAAAGTCCCTCACAAACCCAAAAACCCTGAGTCACTAACTAGAGCAAACAAACACTCTTTGAAGGCTCCTGCTCTGACATTCTCATTTGGTTACTTTGAGTGAGAGCAGAGTGAACTATCAAACCTCTGTAAGACAGAACAGCTGCAAACACAGGCACAAATGAGCAGCACATCAGCACATACACACTGACAGCAGGGTTTAATACACGGACTACAAGCTCATTTCCAGGAGAAAAGCATGTGGCACTGCCATGCTGTGGCATTTGAGACTTTAGGAAGAAAACCAGAAGCAATTAGTGGGATACATCACAATCTTCAGTTTAGGCTTCCGTTTGAAGATCTGGTTAATTTTTTTATTATTCTACGAAGTCGATCATTTAATTACAGATTTAATTTCTCTGTTTTCTGAGTACTACTCCCAGCTCAACTGTCTTCCTGCCATATTCTTGGTTCAAAGGTACATAATGTTCTAGTGCCAAAATCATTTTGAGAACTTGAAGGGAAAGAGTCAAAACAGGACCTTGAACCTTTCACTCAGTCTTATCCTGTCTGGTCTTGAAAACCTCAAAGGATGGAGGACTATTTAACTTCAATTTCCACTGCCTGTGAGGAGACAGTTACACAAAAGTAGATTTTAAGGTTTTGCATTTTACTGCAGAGAAGTGACATTAATTAGGATATAAGTACCATAGAAGACTGCGTGAAGCACGGGTTAATCAATTTGTAGGTTTCAATCAGTACCAACGTGGGACAAGTTAACTCCTTTCTTTCTTATTCCATTTGGTTGATGCTGGTCCAACCTCCCCCCCCAGCATTCTTAGTCATAGAATTAGACATTTAATCTGTGTTAAAGATGCCTTTTTGAGGCTCTTACCTTCATTCAGATGAACTCTGATGACCTCATCAGGATTTTTTCTGCAAGTTCTTTGGCTGATCCTAAACCAAAAATGACTTTTTGTCTGATTAGAAGAATGTAACGGTGAAATCAAACTTGGGAGGCAGGAACTGAGGCAGCCACAGGCAAATATTAAAATGGCAGGATGTTGTAGGAGATAAATTGGCTTCAAAATGAATTTATGAGGTGGAGCCTAATGACCCTCAAGAGATGGCTGAGGTTTTGCCAAAAACCTTTGAGTAGCAAGCTCTTTGGAAGGTACATTTTCCACTAAGAGCTTAAAAATCAGACAGGAAACTTTCACTAGGGACTGTGAGATGTTCAGCTGAGCGTGCAGCTGCTCAGCATTAGCAAATAAGGGATACTTTATAGACTGTGTTAAGGTATCATGCTACAAACTGTTTCCACCAGTGCTGAGCATGCATCAAAATCACCACAGGTACCAGAATCTACTGCTGATTCTGAGCAGTGGTATTTGTGAAAGCTGACTAAAAGCCATGATGAGAATACCCCCAGAATTTCCTGGGTGAGGTGCTGTGGAAGACAACGACCTCAAGGATGCAAAAATGCAGGAGCTTTGGTGACTTCAGGAATTTGTTTTGTAGGCCAGTAGAGTTCTAAAATTTCAGTGCTTAGCTGCTGATCACTGGTTTGTTTAGACAATGACTTGCATAGGCTTCATCATGTTCTCCAATACCATTCGTTACAGAAATTCTGCACATTCTGTGAGACAAATCAATTATACTGATGCAAATTTGGTTTCAATACCTGTCTTTAAAAGAGAGTAGATTTTGCCCACTGCAGACAGCGTATCTGGCTCCATTGACCAGTGCAATACTCAAAGCAAGCCATACAGAGTCAACACAGCAGAGACAGACAGATCTAAGTGTGTGTGACAGAGGGAGACACAAATGCCAAAACCGACTTAATTGCATAAATGTCTGAATACTTTCTTTTGGAACTATGTACGTATGAATTCTGGGCTTCCAATTTAAAAAGCAGTATTTGAAGCTGAGGCTTCCTATACCAAAGAGCTGACACTGCAGCCAAGTTCCTTGCACACAGAAGAGAAATATCCCAGTTTTCAAATTAGCAGGTCATCTTCTATTCATTGTAAGTACTATCAAATACATCTTCAGGTTAAAAACCAAAAGCATAAAGAGGGGAAACTATAAGAATATGATTCCCCACCCTCATACAGGAACACTGCTTTAAAGAAGAGAAATTTCATTAGGAACAAATTAGGCATGGAAACAGAGCCCAGAACTTAAGTACTGTCTGGTAATAATCTTTTCTGAATACATGGTCTGTAATAGCTTTTCTTTGCATCCTCTTGGGACTCTGATAATGAAACTGGAATTTAAATACATTCCTGTATTTTTCTGAAAAGATGTATTTCTGTTCCTTCAGTCCAGGAATTCTGATCCATACACCTCTACACAAAGGCTCTCTCTCCCATCTTTTTAGTCCCATCTACTGTACAGTTGCTGTGGAAGCTCCTGAATGGAAAACAGTGAGCAAATATGTGCAACACAGAGCTGGACTGTTCCTCCACCTGAAAGAAATGGCAGGATTCATTGTGTTTCTGTGGCCATTCTGCCAATGGCCACGAATTTACTAGGAGAGAGATTAAATGGAAAAACCTAGAGGAGTAAAATTAATTTGGCACACACTGTTTACAAACAGTATGACTGCTTGTGTTATTTTGTCTTTCTTCATTGACTTCTCTCAGGTTAAGTAGTTCCCTTCTGCATGGCCCATGGAATATCTGTACCCAACCAGCCTTTCCACAGATGTTTTAATACAGCTGCACAGAGGGTTATGAAGGCAATTAAACACAGTGCAATACCACGTTGAGAACAAAGCTACCAGAGGATACTGGCAATTGTTATTACTTAATATTTGCTGATTAAAACCTTCACGGCCTAGTTGACAGAACTAGGTTGCCAAAAAGAACAGAAACATCTTAGACTAAGAGAAAACAAACTCTGCCAGAAGAGTTACAAACAGACAACATGCACATCCAAGCCAATGAGTAGTTATGGACAAAGCACTGTTTGCATGCATGTTAGCACTCACACAGATCAAATCCTGCCCTTTGTAAACAACCAACCTGTTGCTGCCCTTCACTTCATCCAGCTCCTTCTGCAGCCTGGCACTCTTCTCCTCTTCCTCCTGCAGCTTCCTCTTGACCACACGGAGCTCCTGCTGAGCTTCACACTTAATGTCATTGGCCACAACCACTGCAGTCTGCAGGTCAGCTTGGAAACGCCTCCACTCCTCTGTATCTTCCTAGAAGGAGAAATCAGAACCCAAACTGCTGTAAAAATGCACCCACTTGAGCTGAGCACTTAGTTATTGATCTCTCTTGCAGTGATCACAAGCAACCGTGATTTCGCCACAATTCCAAGATGGTGCTGAGGTCAAACTAAACATCTGCCTCTTTAGAGTACAGATAAAATTGCCAAAGAAACTGATGCTAAGCCCTCTATTTCAATACAAGTAAAAAGAGAAGAGAATGGAGAAAGGATGCAGAAAGAAATTTCCACACTTGTTCCAGAAAAACACGATGTTTCTTTTCAATTCAGTATTGCAATAAAAGCTCAGTTTAGCTTTGTCTTCAAGCTTAAGCCTTACCTTCATTTGCTTAGTCAGAGCCTTCAGCTGCTTCTCTGTATCTTGTTTTTGTTCTTCCAGCTTCATTGCCTTATCTAGGAACAGTAAAAAATGGGAAAATATTATTAAACACATCACGTGAAATTGAAAAAGTGAGGGCAGAGCAGCTGATTTGGTTTTGCTTCCAGTAATGCCACTAAATAGACCCAACTGAGATTAAGATACTCTGTCAACAGATCAGGAATGGAATCAACACAAGATCTGTTACTCAAACATCTCTGAAATACATTGTTATTTTCAGGTATTAAACGAGGCTCTGAAATTTAGAGAATCTCACTCAGCACACACATCCCCCAAGCACTCGAGGGAAAAACCGATGTGTGAAACTCGTTCCACCAGGTGGCAGCTCCTCATCCACAACGACACCAACCCCGACTTCATGCTCTTCCCAGGGCTTTTCCCTAAAAGCTCTTTAAAAGGACAAAAATTCCAATTTCTAGAATGGGCAATACTTCCTTCACTGAAGAATGAGGCTTGGAGAATGTTTCTAATATTACATCCATAGCACTAACTGTTAAAATAGTACTTTTGTGCATGAACAGAAGGGAAGAGCCAAAACTGGAATACTTGTAAAGGACGTGCCTCCTCCTCTCTGTTGCAGCCATCATTGAACCCCCTGAATAAATTAATTTAAATCCTTTTTTTGAGCTCCACCTACTTTCTAGGTCACTGATGAGCTGGTTATTGTGAAGTTTTATAGCTCGATGTTGCTCCACCTGGTCTTCCAACTCGAAAATGGTCTCCTTCAGGTTTTTTATATCTGCTTCATTCTCTGATGTTTTTTCCTGCAGCTTCTGGTTGGTTCTGCTCAGTTGCTCAGCCTGTCGGTCACACACCTCCTTCAGCTGACCACACTCATGCTCAGTCTGGAAGGGAGGAAAGAAAGCTGCAAGTCTGTCTCTACTCCTTCAGAAATATCACTCATTAGAGGCTTTACTGGGCACCTCATGGACTTTAGAACTGAACCAGTGTTCTAAGCACTGTGTACACTGAGTTTCAGTGCACATGAGACAGGCTCAGGAAATAGAGATAAGCTATGAATGTCAGTTTTTCTTTCCTGGTAATGAAGATAATAAAACAAGATGCTGCAAAGGAAATTAAATTTTCTCTGTGATGATCATAATTCCAAACCGACTTCTGCAGTTAATGAACAGAGAGGAATATTATTCCCGGAAAGCTCCACATCTATTTATGTATCACATCATGAAAGTGATATCACTGCCTTAGGGCCAAGATCACCATCAGTTCATCCCCATTAACAATTTGCTGCTTTTACCATGTGCATTTTCAATGGACTGTGAAAACATACACAGCAGAGCCAGCTACTGCAGATAAGTGTATTTCTGGATATAGGACATCTGGAATCACTGAAAGGGGAATCTGCTGCACTTCAGTTTGTTGGCTCAGGCCCACAGATCAATGCTTCCAGGTTTGAGGGGAGCTCTCTGAGATTGAAGAAGTTATGGAAAAGGTGCAGGCTGCCAATTCAGTGAGCAGCACTGGCACAGCCTGAGTGAAGGGCAGCCTCACAGAAGCCTGTGGTCTTGCTTGGGTGTCATGAGTAGCCAATGATTCAAAACAGCTTAATTCGGGGGAAAGGAAGAGTAAAAAGAAGGAAATCTGTGGTTTCCAAACCAAGCAATAAAAGTTTGGTACAGAGTCTGAGCACTCAGCAGTTTTTCATTTATTCTTCATGAGTTGCAGCTCCAGAAAGCACTTGGGAGCTTCCTCTACTAACTCCATTTGCTGTGGTCACCTACTTAAGCTGAAAGGACATCTGGATTTTCTAAATCACTCAAATCATGGAGGTGCTTTTTGGCCGTGCTCTCTTCCTCTGCAGCCAATTTTATCATTCTTCTCCTGATCCCTTCCCCATACAGGAAGGGCTGCACACACTATCACTCCTTCTGCAGCAGTGGGACATAATCACTGCCTTGTGCTTTATTAACACGTGTTCTGTGATGCCTCACACTGCGCCTCCCTTCTGAACATCCGGGATCACACAGAAAATAGGAACAGTAACTGCCTTAAGTTTGTTTGGAGCAAACCTACAAACTTCTAAATGAGGTAGAGGAAAATTGATTTTGGAACAATCTTTTTTTGCCTTTACTTTACCTATCTCAAAATGGACTATATCTTAGTTTTGTAAAAATATTTCAATTTTATGAAAACAGTCTCATCTGGAGCTTGACTGTGCATCATTAGTCATGTTGCTGTAACTATCAGCTTCTCTGAGCATTAACTCAGAGAAGTTAATTAATTCAGGTCCTTGTGTTCTCATGACCAATGACACCTATATTTCACTGTTAATTAATCATGACTTATCATTCAGAATTTAATATTCACTGTTAACTATTCCTGCCCTTCTCTCCATCTGATTAGCAGATGATTTACACTAATATTTGTTCACATAATATCAAAGTAATTTTTTACTGACCTGTTCTTTGCTCTGATTTTGATAAACACAACTCTGTTTACCAAAAGAGTAAATTCTGCAGAAGATATAAAGACAAAATAGCTTGGAGTTTATAAATACAGCTATGGTAACAGTTACTCCTGGGAAAATATGCATATAGCAGCAGAAACTGAGACAATAGCACACAACCCCAGCCTCCATTCAAAACTAATTTATAATGTAAATCCTAGAAACTTATAACCAACACTCAATCTAAAGACCAATAACTACCTACTTATGAAAGGACAGAAACCATCATTCTATTTTACAGCTGCTACTGCTTTACCTTAGCCAGCAGCCCCTGAATGTGCTTCAGTTCACTGTTTGCTTTCAGCAGCTCTTGTTTAAGTTCAGTGCAAGAGGCTTCTAACTGAGCCTTTTCTGCATGGGCCACTTTCAGCATCTCCTGCACCTCTGAGTTGCCAGGGGTACAGCCCATCACATTGATTTCTGCAGCCTTCTGTTTCTCATTCTCCAGCTGAGTTTTGAGAGAGCCATTCTCAATTTTCAGGCCTTCTAAGGCAATTTTACAGTTCTCCAGACTTTCTGTCACTGTGCTGTTGCTCTGCTGTTCCACTTCTAGAAGTTTAAGCAGCTTCTCATTTTCTTCTCTCAGGCTTTTAATCACCTGCTGGGCATCCTGATGTTCCCTTTCTAAGCTTCGTAGGCTGCTGGTTAACTGCTGCTGGATGTTGAGCAGTTTCTCTCTTTCAAATTGTGCTTTTTCAAGAACTTCTGCACATTTCTGTTCCAGTTCAAGGACCTTCCCCTCCTGAGCTCTGCTTTCTTCATTCTTGGATCGCTCTTGGAGGAGAGTCATCAGCTTCTCATTCTCTTGGCTCAGCTGTTCTGCTCTATCTCTGTTCTGACGGAAGGAAGTCTCCAGGAGAGCTTTCTCTTCCACTAACTTCTCATTTTCTGTTGTCAGCTCCTGCACCATTTGCTGTTGATCCGACAGCTCCTGCAAAGTGGCCTGTAATTCTTCTGCTGTGCTGTGGTGATTCTCCTCCATTTTTTGTATTCTCTCTGTGAGAGATGCAACAGAGAGGTCGCTGATATTGTTTGGAGAACTTCCTGCAGTGGAGCATTTGGAACCTTTGAAGTGGTTGCTGTTGGCAGATGTTGGCCTGGAAGGTACATCTGCTATGTGTTCAAAGTCAGATGCATCAGGGGACAGGGAAGCTTTAGTCACATCACTGCTGGAAGAGCCGGAATTGCGCAGAGCACCCCCGTTCACGTGCTGCCTGTGCTCCTCCACTTCACCTCTAGACACAGTTTTTGATGGGCTTCCAAAACTGGACTCCTGGGTAGTTGGGGTTGGGAGGCTGCTGTCACCTCCACTGCTCGTTGTTGTGTCTGAGAGAGGGGAGTTCTCCAGATAAAGCAGTTTCTCTTTCAAGACACGGTTTTCTTCTCCCAGGCTAGCAAGCTCTTTTTGGAAAGTCCTGTTTTTCTCCTGAAGGGTCCGTATTAATGGATCTATGTCCACTGGTGATACTGTTTCTAAATTTTGGCTGGAAGCACCCATTCCTTCAGCATTAAGTGACCCTTTCTCTTTGCATTTCTTCAACTCACAACGAAGTTTGGTAATTTCAGAATCTTTCGTCTTTGCTTCTGCCAGGAGTTCTTTAACCTGAGATTCCAGAACAGCCTTGTCACCAGTTTCATTCTCTTGCTTGGACTTGCTGGTGGGGCGCACGTGTTTGGTAGGAGTTGGTGCACCAGAAGAGGTGGGGCTGGGCTGTGTTTTCCGGGCGGTGCCTTGGCCACGCAGCACAGCTCTCTCTCTGGAGACAGAGGAGGATATTTCCCGGGGTGCTGGGATCCCTGTGCGCTTTGCAGCTGAAACTGTGCCTTGAAGAATAAGAGATGGAGTAAACTGAGTGAGTGCATTAAGGAAACAAATCACACACCAACAATGCTAAAGCCTAAAGCAGTCCTGGAAAAAAACACCTGAGTGTTTGAATAGGTTTAGTCATGACTGTGTGGATTCACGTTTCAAAGGCTTGGATTATTCTGCATTTCTTCCTTTCCCACCCCCTGCAAAGGAACACGGCCTGCTTAACTTTTTCCCAGTGTAATAATATAATACATAGATGCTGCAATACATGAACTACAATCCCCAATATAAGGATATTAATTACTTGAAAGTAAACATTCTTTATCCTACCTTGTGAAATGCTGAACCTAACCCTAGTAATTTCTGAGGAAAAGTTCAGTAACTTCAGAAAAGATGCCTTTTTTGAAAAAAAAAAAGGCATTTTTATCACCCATGAAACTATTTGCATTATATTCTATCTAGGCAGACCATATAAAAAGGTCTGAAACATTTATACTGACTGTAGATCCAGTGAAATATAAAACTCCTGGCACTTTCAACACTAAGACAGTTGTGCTGCTACAGATTCTTGAATAGATGGATGAGAGATTTTTATGTTATGGAGCAAAAGGAGTTTATAGACTTGATGCAGTTCTGCCTGGTTGTTGCTTGGGGTTCTCTTTCCCACCAACCAACAATGCAAAGCATTATGTGATTACAAGGGAAAGAAAGTTTATGAGTTGCTGACCTTCATCTTTCCAAGCTTTCTCTTGAAATATGGGACCAGGGCACTGAAGAAATAGTAAGAGCCATCTGAACAATTAAGTTAAAGAAAAGCTGGTTAAAGAAAAGAAACTGGTTCAAAGGGAAGGTATTATACGCCACTGCAAGTGGCAACACTGTGAATTTAAGAAAACCCTGTTTTCAGGGCCTTATTTGAAAGTCTTAAAGTACAGGGCCATAAATTTTGGGGATACAATACAATGAAGAGATGTTATCCAATGTAGCCACATAAACAGGATGCAAGAGAGAGTTACACAAACAGAAGGGGTTAGGGAGCCGGTGTTTGCAATAAAAACAAGTTCCAGAAGGACTCTGGGGGGAAATCCTAGAATCAATTCCATCTCCCCACATTTGGGAGGCTCTTTGCTGACACATGTGTAGCATTCACAGAAAATCAAAGGGCATTAGGACCAAAGGGGGAGCAGCCTCCCTGCCTTACACAGCACCTTCACAAGCCTCCCACTGCAGCACCACAGGGCACCCAAGGGTTAATATTAACAACACCCCGTTTGCTCAGCATCTCTTTTGAAGAATGCACTGGGTTTATAAAGCCCACACAAACAGGAGCCCCTCCTCCTCCCTCCCCAACACACACACTCTGCAGCAGCACAATAAACACCCGGAGACAAAGAGCAGCTGAAGAAAAGCCCCCTGAACCCAGCGCAGCGCTGGCAGGAGAGCACAGAGAGGCTCTGTCATGGCAGGGGCACGATAAGGCCACAGACAAAGGCTCCAGTGTTTATGGACGAGATACAGGGACAGCCAGCGGCCCACACAGCTTCATTTAGCCATCTACAGCTGGAGGGGACAGCTCAGCTCCGGGCTCTCCGGCAGAAAGCAGGGATGGGAATTCTCCAGTGGCTGCTGGGGCAACTCCAGACCCCAGAGCTCGTGTCACTGGTCAGAGCCAGAGGCCCCTGGATCACCACTCACCCCATTTCCAAACCCCACTGCCAAGATCTGGCACCTGTAAAACGCATTCAAAGCGAGCTCAGCACACGAGCAGAGCTCTTGCTGTTGATGCAGCAAAACACTGAGAGATGAAGGACAAGAGGAAAAGTGAATGGACCATGATGTGTCACTTCAGCAAGGAAATCCTAACTCAGCACAGCTCCTTCCTGCTCAGGTGAATTCCAGGTGGGAGCATCTCAATGCATCTTGACCACAGAGCAGGATGAGTGTCCAGCACAGAAAAGCAGTACTCACACAAGCTACAACCATACTACAGATTTAATATGTAAAATACACATTACAAATGGCCACAGATGTTCTTGATGGAGCCTAGGGGACGATTTAAAGCTTTCTGTATGTTCTATACTTTTATTCAAATTGAGAGGTTTTCCACTATTACAAAAAAAAATTAAGAGAAAGCAAGTGCTTTGAAAAACACTTTTTTTTTTTTTTTTTAATTTTTACAATGCTCAAACCTGTGCAATAACATGACTGTCATCTGGCCAAGCACATGACTGAGTAGTAGTATACAAGCAGCGGGCAGTGCTGACTGGGTAGCATTCTACAAGAAATAATAACACTATTCCACACTGGTGCAAATTTCATGGCACTGGGAAAATCACCTTTTCCTAAGAGAAATGAAGCACTTCTGGTAGCAATGCCAGTGTGCTTCTAATCACCACCAGGTGACAACTGCAACATGATCCTGAGCAACGAAAAACATATACATAAGGATAACAATTAATGATATTTAACTGGGATTATCTGTACTTCACCAGTTTGCCAACCAGTTCAGGTCTGAGCTTACTCAATGTGTCTCATGTGTTTTGCAAGACTCCACGCTCTGCTGACTTGTTCTGTCATAAATCACAAAGCATTTGCTATCCATCAATAACCATTAACCAAGCTGGGGTTTTTCATGCCACAGAAGGGCTTATGTATTTTCCTCATTCCACTCCCCACAAGTGCCATGCAATACTAAAAAGTCACAAAAGCCCGGAAAAGAAATAGTTCTAAATGGACATGTTGATCACAAAACACCAAATTAAGTATAAACACTACTTTAATGTCTGTTTTATGGGTGATTCCCCCTCTGAATGACCTTGGAATTAAGCAGTGTAATAGTTACTAATGAAACTGCCAACCCCCAGCCCGAGGCATCCATGTTCAGGAACTGCATTTAGGGCTGTGCAAGTCACCCTTGTGCCCTGATCACACTGGTGATGGTCTGTGGGGGACACAGACACACACGTGCCTGCCAGGCTGCAGGACCCAACACAGCCTGGGTTTATGCCTCTGCTTAAAGTGGCTGGAATCACACTAGAACTTCTCTTCTGAAAAGTGCTGCTGGTTTTGAGCAGGGAAAAGAAAAACAACCAGCCCCACATCTTGATCCAGAAAAAAAACCCAAACCTTTTTGTTTGGTCAAGATGGTGCTATGGCACCTCATTCCTGTTTTCACAGCTCATCCTCCTTGCTCAGGTTCTTGGCTTAACTATTCTCCTGTCAAGTTTGAGCACCACCTGTCCCACCATCCCACACATCCAAGCTCATCTCCAACCATCAATGTATTTCTCATTCCCTTTGCACCATACCAATCTCCCATTCTCCCAGTCCCACAACCACTCTGCTAATGGGCTCAGCATTCTCCAGCTTCAGAGGAACTGGGAATTACTCCTGAATTACTCCACTGAGAGTTATTGCCTGAAAAGCTGTTTTGTTCAGACTGAGGTCACCTCATCACCACGTTCCTCACCTTGGCAGTCAGGTAGGAACAGCTCCATTTTCAGCATCAGCCAGACTACTCAGGTGTGAGGCATTAAGCTGTAACATGTATACAGAGCTTATAATTTTCCAGGTGCTTTAAAATTAACAGCTATTTAACTCAAATCCTCTGAAACACATAATTAAGTTTAGGTTACAGGACAGGGAAGCAGAGAGAAATGAAATGCCTCACCCAAGGTCACAGGAAGCCAGGATGAGGACCAGGAGCCCATGGCCACTTGCTGCCAGGGAGCACTCACTGACTTGCCACTGGTGTCAAAAGCCAAAGTATTACTTTAATGAGATAAAAGTTGATCCCTTGCGATGATCTTTCAACATTTTAATCCCATTTTCAGCATGGCTACAGTGTTTTTCACAGAAGGAAAGATCAGGATTACTCTCCAGTTTTTCCACATTATGGTCTACTTTTGTTCTGAGCTCTCAACATCTCCCACATCAGCTCCCATAGGGACATCCACGAGCAGGAGAAATGGACTGTGGAATGAAGAAAAACACTTCCCAAGCCTCCAAGGTGAAACACACAGGGCTGCTGTTCAGATGTAACAACATCCAGGCAGCACAGACAGTGTCATTACAGTGATGGCAGTGCAAGGGAGAGGAGACAAACATTTTACCAGTCACAGGGGGGACACGTGTGACATTTTGCAATGAAGATTCAACATGTTTATCTGCCTTCACACACCAAGATATCACTGTCTCCATAGTAAAGCACTAGCCTTGAAGCTACATTTAATTTACTTGACTCTTAATTAAACTAAGAGTTCAAGTACCTGCTTCTCCGGTCCCAGAGCAGAGGAATAATCTCAGTTGGGAAGTGACTACATTTGACTGCAGAAATACCTTTGAAAATGTCCTAACTTCTGCCTTGAATCTATTTTTTAGAATTGGAGTCAATACAAAATTATTTGCCTCTGGCCTTTGTACCATTTGTGTCTCACAACCTGCCCTTTTCTTAATCCTTCCCTCCACCAACATATTAATAACCCAAAGGTTAATGCCATGGGCTTCTGCTGTTCCACAGACCGAATTAACAGGGAATGTTCCATTTTGTATTTTCTTCCTCAATTTTAATCCTGTCACCTCTTAAGCAAAGAGCAATAAAATTCCACGTATTTAAAATTCCACATTAGTAATTCATTGTTCCATAGTTTAAGTAGGTACCAATCCTCCTGCATGCAGAGTCCATCCATGTAATTTAAGCACTGATCACCCGAGTTATCTCAGAAAGCATTTCAGTCATGTAAGACTAAAGCATGGAGACAGATGCAGCTTTGGTGTGATGTCTTCAAACAATGGATACCTTATTTGAATTGCAGCAGCAGCATAACTAGCAATAAAAGAAAGCTATTCATAGCACCCTGCAATGTTTAAGTCATACATTTCAGAAAGGCAAACTGTTGCCTGCAGACAATATTGTCCTCTCAGGATGGTCTGCTGCTCCAGAAGGAATGTTGCAGCTCTCTCATTCCAGATCCTGCATTTCCAAAAGACCAGCGACTTCACTGCCTTGTGTGTCTGTCATCCCTAAGTCCACCTTAGAAAAGGATAGTGAAACAGAGATCACAACAAGAAATCAGGGGCTAACTCAGCCTCCCTGACAAAAGAAGACTGCGGTTCTTCCATTGCTCTGGAATTCTGTTCCTACGTGCCAAGACATTTTAAATAAATGTTGTCATCTGAACAGAACTCCCAAGCCTCAGATAGAAAAGTGATACCTTGAGGGAAAGGTCAGTATAAATCAAGTGGGCTGCAAGCATGAAGCAGCACGGCTCAGTAAAGGGAACACCACTAACAGCCCACACTTGTACAGCAAATAAAAGGAATTATTAACCACCCTACACAATCTTACTGTGCTCTAGCACTTGTGGTTCAGCTGAAATATGTCCTTCTTATCAGTTTTGGTTTTCAGCTTATCCTCTGGCTGTGACTTCAGTAGATCCTGGACTCTGCACAACTGCACTTCCTCGGGCTTTGCCAAGATTTGCTGAGGATCCACAGCAGCACTGGTAACATCCAGGCAGGTACTGGTGTGCTCAGTCTTGCCTGGGGAAGGTCTTGTTACTTATTTTAGCCAACTTTGAGTTTCTTAGCAAAACAAACCTGGGTCACAGGTGTATCTTAATTCCATCTGGTTAATGACACCTAGTCTAGGATGCTGAAATACAGACGTCTGGTGGCATTTCAGATGACCTTTAGGTATCTCTGAAATACCTTCACTGTGCTGAAGGATTTCACAGCACTTGTGGACGACCTGTGCTCTGCTCCAGAGACAGACAGAGAGCAACTGGGATGCCTGAAGACACCTAAAATGTCACTAGACATTAAACTGAACAGTCAGACTTTCACAACAGATTTACAAGCTGGTGTTACAAGGCAGGTAATTGCAGCTTTTTTGTGCCATATACAAAATTACTCCAGTACCCACGTACCCTTTAGGTGATTTTCAGCTACACAATGAACTTAACACAATTGATTAACACAGGACTCCATGACATCATTGATTTGAATTTAGCCCCAGCCAAGTCACAAAAGATGGCATTAGCTCAGAGCCATCATACTCTCTGTTGACTCCCTATGATAAAAAGCAGGGAGCCTAGACATGTGTTCTGACTTTTCATCAACTCAGAGTAATGTCTTCAAGAACCCAATTAACTTGGTGCTTAAAATCCATTTTCCAAAAGCAGATAAGCCACTAAGAGCTCAAAGCTCAACTGAAAGCCCAGGGGACTCAGATCACTTTCACCCTGCTCCAGCATTGATCCTGAGATTGATATTGAGACTGATTAAGAGTGAGCTAGGAATGTCCTTTGGGAAAGGATGAGTACACAGCACAGAGGAAAGAGTGCTGTACACTTTACTCCTTCAAAGTATTTTTTCATTTAAAGGTTTCAGAGCACACATCTGCTTTATTGAAATGCCCTATTTTCCCCTGCCCATTTTTTCTTTGATTAAGCAAATGAAACAGTTAAAAAACAACTTCCCTGCTGACCAGAGATCTTCTGATATCCCAATTAACAGGAAACACACTGACATTTCTTGGTGGCGTGAGAAAAAGCAAACATAACTGCTGAGAAGTAGGGCAGATACAACAACACCTACCTGTGCTGCTGGACTAAACCTAGACAGAGCCAAAATCCCTGTACCCATCCTGTTACATCAGTGCTCCTATCCCTAAATTTCCAGACATGCCAATAGTAGCACAGGTTGATAAGTACTGAAGGGATGCACATAACTAAATCAACCCATGAGGAAGATCTGAATGAGCCCTAAGTGCTTCTTGGGGGTTAAAATGAGAGTGGGACTGGTTGCAAAAGGCTGGATTTGCACATACAGGAAGCAAGAGAGATTGATCAGCACCTGCTGTTATTTTCAAAACTGCTAAAGCTGTTTAGAACTTCATATTTGAGAGTGAAATGTCTAAAATTTTTGCTCCACCATCAGCTTAGGCAAAAGTCAGGACAAGAATGGCACTATCATACTGTGACAAACGATTATGGTTTGATCTGCTTATTACACAGAGGGAATGAGCTGAAGAGTTTAATTGTCAGCATTCTTCAGTGACCACAGCACTTGGATACTCTCTTGGATAATTCTCCAAAACCCAGGAGAGCACACCATTTTCCACCTCTTTCAGGGCTGTCTTACAGAAAGCCAATGCTCTCTGCTTACTTGGTCTTTATGCAACAGCAAACAAAGCAAACCAAGGCTTGGCCAGTCACGGTTGTTCTGAATTAATTAAGTCTGTTTGCTGAGTGTTAGTCATAGAGTCAACACCTTTACAGGTCAGCAACTCTTTGGGAAGGTTCACTTGTACTCCACCTAGCTAAGAAAAGACAAGGGGATGGCTGCAGAACAACAAATGTGGTTTTGATAATCTAGCACTAATTATATAGAAGCATCTGCTCAAATGAGGCCTTTTACTCACTTAGCAAACAGACTAAAAGTAATTAAAATATGAACTTTTTTCTGAATCACTTTAATGGCCTGTTGGACTGTCTGGACTATCTGACTACCTTGCTTGTGGAATAGGTACAATATGCAACAGGAGGAAAAAGTTAAAAGGCTTAATGCAAAGACTTTGATCTGTGTAATCATTGTGGAAAGTGTAGGGAAGCAACTCAGGTTGACACAGAGGAAAAGACACCAAAGAGAAATAAAAATTATATTACAAAGTATTAGGGAAGAACAGATGCCTGTATTTGAAAAGCCACAGAAGTTCCACAGATAAAGCAAGAGTAAGCATGTTAATCTGAGCAATTCCTAATTTAAGACTACAGAGATCACTGACATGTAAGCTGAACACTTGGTAAAGGTTGGCTGATTTTTTGTTTTAATTAGAATATAGGAGTCTAGAGATCTAGAGTGCAAGAAGTACACAAGGCACTGTTTTGGTAACTCAAAGACTAAGTCATGACAAAACCACCAGTCTCCAATTTGAATCTGCAATGAAATACTGGTAGGACATTCTTTTGAAGGGTGGCCACCAGAAGAGACTCTCCCATGGCAGGAATGTAACCCAATAGTAGAGACGACCTTATAGTTGAAGCATCTCCATTTAGATTAAATTTTAGCATCTAAACAAGTACTCTTAGCTTACTGTGGCCTTTTGTTCATTCTTTGTAGTGGTTTTAGAAGAGAAGGTACACATGGAATCTCTGCTGCACAATTAAGGAATTTCTTTGAGATCACAAACATTTTATTTTCAACTTTTCACTCTGATCAATAACTGTCATCATGTGCTTCTTACACATAAGTTAAGTCACACTTAACTCTTCCAAAAACGTGTTAAAATGCAAATAGAAAAAGATCAGCTCTACTCAGTATCTGGTGGTTCCAAGCTCTTAGCACAGCCACAAGAACAAGAATTGAATTTCAAGTTCCCATTGTCACAGCTCAGTGCTATTACAGTGGAAACAAGGTTGCATTCAGAAG
The DNA here is from genome assembly GCA_013390005.1 of Calyptomena viridis. NCBI lineage: Eukaryota > Metazoa > Chordata > Aves > Passeriformes > Eurylaimidae > Calyptomena > Calyptomena viridis. The sequence continues at coordinate 216,710 of WEIV01021286.1, forward strand.
GTAAATGAGACAAGATCTGATCAAAACCCTATTCACAAAGTCTCATTATGAACTTCAGACGACTTTCTCTGCTCTTTATGGGCCTGTTCACATACAATTCCCCTCTGGATAATAGCAAGAGTAGTTAAAAATCTCTCTACCCTGAGAGACTTGCCAGTGTCCATACAAAAGAGTTCTGAGCATTTCTTATGCTGTTTACTTGAGTTTCCTAAAGGTTTTTTAAGTCTCAAATGAAAACTCAAGCTTGTCTTGAATAAAATTTTATGTGCAGTACAAAAGCAGTGCAGACTGTACTGGGAGAAGCAGCTTTTGCTTCCAAGTCAAAGAACCAAAGAAACACCTGCAAAGGACATTGGCAAAGCAAAGAGGAGGCAAGAACTGCTGTGTGCAGGTGTGTCCTCCACTGGCACAGCCAGTCTTTGCTTTCACAAATACCACCTTCAACCAGAAGGATTCAAGGAGCTTCACTGTTCCCTAAGACTCTGAGTTCACCTCTGAAATGAGGGATACAAAACCCCCTGGAATAACCACTCTGCCAACATGGGTGCAGGTTACAAGTGTCATGGCAATCCAGCCCTGGCTGCTTCAGATTTCTGGAGTACCCAGCAACGTGGCATAACAAACACTGAGCCATCCAAAGCAAATGGGTACAGAAACACTATAGCCCACACTTGCTGGAATGTCCCTATGGGAAACTCAGCACTACTTTTTTTGGAACTGTTAATGCCAGGGGACCTGCCAGAAACTTTAGTCACCTATGAACTATACCCCTTGTCCACCCCTCAACAAAAGAGTGAATAAAACTTTCAATATGTGGCATTATCTCAAAATCAATCTGGCAAAAGTTACAGAAAAACACAATTTTCCCTTTTTAAAATAAAGTACCCCTACTTGCTGCTTTTAATCCAAGCCTATAATTTCCACAAAGATCATAGCTCATTATTTTAAAAAAATACAAAATTTTTATATTTCTTAAGAGGGCCTTGGCTCTATATATTTGTGACATTAGCACACCAAAATTACTGGGATTTTTGTGTATTGTGACACTTCCTGATTTTGTTTATTCTGGAACATTTCCTGCCTATGCACCTGTACAAACGAGATGAGATGAGGTATAATCACCACATACCTACAGCAAAATGAATTTTAAGCCAAACTCTATTCCCGAGGTTTCTTAGACAACTATTAAAAAAAATGAGAAATATCCGTAAATGTGAATCTTTCTGTGAACAGAGACAAAATCACTGATGCTTCACTGAAATAAAGGATTTTCGGCCTGATCTGGTTGGTAAGTTTGGAGTGTCCTTTGCTTTCCTGCCTGAAGTTCTGAGGCTTCTGCTGTCCAGAAGGTGGTTAGAACTGCTCTGGGGGACATCCTTGGGGTTTAGTAACACATCCCCCAGAAGGCTGTGTTCACAAAAAGCAGTGGATTTCCTCTGAGCTAAAGCAGAAAACTAATTTGTCAACTCATACGGCTGTACCAGGAATATTCCTGAGATAAATGACCACTAGTTAGAATAAGAATCCCTGGAATTTCCTTGATTCTAGCTTGCAAACAAGTAGAATATTCTATTCAGCTCAGAAAGCATCTTCCTAGCAAATCCAGCCCAGAAGTTCATCACTCACCCATTACTGGGTTAACAGTGGTGACAAAACAGCTGTACTTCCATTTCTGTAAAACACAATTATAATAGATAGAATACCATTGGGGAGTGTTTCAAGAAGTACAGGAAATTAAAAAGCAAACAAGCAAAAAAAACAACCCTAACTTTAGCCATAAAACTCAGTTAATAATGGCCATCATCAAGTAGATGTGTTCCTCCATGCACAGGGCTTGTCATAACTGAATAAGATCTGTGGCTGGAAGTTAATGAAGGAGTTTCTTAAAACCTCCTGGTCCAAGAATCCAGTTGGAAAGAAAAATGAAAAGAACTTTGCTCCTTTCAGACATGTCAGGAACTGAGGATCACTCCTTTAATTATCAAAATCTACCTGACATCTCTCTATAAGCACAAAGTATAACCAAAATGCAATTTTAAGTGGGGAAATGCTCAATATCAACATTTTCACAATTAGAAGGCTCATTTATTCCACCTGTTTAATTGTTCATAAGGCCATGCTATGGATTGAATCATGGAAGTGATCTGGCTACAAAGATGGGATTTTATCCCCCTTTGCTTGGATTCTTCAAGGTGGATCCTGATCTAATTCACTGTCCTTCCCACCCAACTTCAGTGAGTACCACGGAGGAAGCAGAGCCACCACAGAGGAACTGAGCAGCAGAAAATGCCTTTACACAGCACTGCTGGGAGTGCTTTGTATCAGGAATCCATGACCTGAACCTTGCAGCTCAGGAATGCTGCCCCACACTCGGCCAAAAGGCCAGGGCTGACTGAGCCAAAACAACTTCTTCCCTCATGAATTCAGAAAGAATGGGGGAAAAAGCATCAAAAATGGAAACATGAAAGGAGGTTCCTTTTTCTTCCCTAAAACAGAGGGCAGAACTCAAAATCTAGAGGCTTTTTTCCAAATTATTTGCTTAATGCTTAATAATGAGTTTGCATTGCACTGGTGTTACAACTGCCTTTTGTTTGCCGAGATGTGATGGCCACACAATAAACTCAGTTTTATTGTCATTTCCAGCCTGCTTCTGTGAGGGGGTGGGGAGAGGACTCTGATTCAGTTTCCTCAGCTCATCCCCAGCTCATCCAGACCCCTGCACAGCACTAAGGGAGCCACCCAGCACTGTCCTGATACTGGAACTCAGCTGAAATCTTTAAAACTATCAACACAGGATGAGACATATCAAGAAAAGAAATGAGACAGAGGGGGAGAGAAGAAAGCTCATAACATAATGAGATGTTTATCTATAAAACATTGCCCACTTCAAAGCAGGAAGAGCTTCGGCTCCTTGGTAAAAAAAAAGAATGAGCTTTTAATTAAAAGATCAGTCAAAGATTTTCCACAGTCAAGCAGCCTCAAAGAAACTATGTGTGGAGGAGGCTGAGAGTAATTTCTAACATGATTAGTCCATTCTTCAAACTCAACAAGGTTTTATGAAAGCAACACTTTTCAAGATCCAGAAGATAAGGACTGTGGAAATATCATCAGCCCCTCAAAGCACAGTCTCTTCCCTTCTGATGCCTCCATCCTCATCAGCTTTTGCTCTGGAAAAGCCTAGAGAAATACTACCAGAAATGCCTCCCACACCTTGGGGCAATACAGACTGAAGGCTTAGGACAGATGGATCATCACATGGACACTCAGCTTAGTCTCAAGAAAAGTTATTGCCATGTACTTTTGTAGGTCTGGAAATATAACTGGAAATATTTCTGTACGTGGCTTTATCCAGTTGAAAACAGATCTGTACTGAGCACACAGCCTTCCATTAGAGAAAGGTTTAAAAACCTTTGAAGATTTAAATGAATTGCACCACTTTTCTGGAACGCTCTTTCCATCCATGGAATATTCACAGACAGGGATGGACATGACAATGACACCACCACCTCAACCCCTTCCAGCATCAGAATACCAGCACTGGGGCTGACATTATGTGCTCTGGGGAAGAAAACTTAGATCCACTTCTCTTTGGTCATAGAATTTTTTTTGTTTTTCTTTTCTGAAAAACCAGGATTTTGACAATTTACCCTTAAACAGGTAAAATGCAGCATTTTCTACACAGGCTGCAATTTAGCAACTATTTTACATTACTGCAGATACATAAAACCAGGGCAATTGCACTCTGGAGGAACTACCTCCAAGCAGAGAATACCAGCCCCTGGAATGACTTGTGTTCATGGAAACTTGGTCTCATCATCACTTACCAGCTGCTAATTGTGACTAATGGACCTTATTGCTGAGCTGGTTCTTTTCTGCACAAGCACAGGGAATTACCTCTGGTTTATTTCAGGAATCATATGAATTTTTGTCTGTGAGAGTAAGTACTCAGTTATAATTTGGAAGATCTTTGTCTTCCCTGTCTTGCAGAGAAATTGGTTCCTGCCAACAAATCCATCATTATCCACACCCTTGTAGAAATAACCCCTATAAAAGTGACTATATGAGGCATAATTATGTGGTATTATGTGGATTTCTACATCTTCAGTACAAATGCTGCAATGGCAAAACACAGAACTTTAGGGTGTGAAAAATACAAAATGATATCTTACAGATGCAGGGAAAAAAACACCTTTGCCTTCTACCTTATTAATATCAATTAAAACAGCTTCCTATCCTTAGTACAGGATGGGATTTCTCCAGTCAATTGGCTCATCCTGGTTTAGAAATTATTCAGACCACTGAAAGCAATCAAAACATAACTAATCACCATTCATCAAATTATTCTGAATATTGGTCACAAGTCCATGGCAAAGAAATGCAAAAGAAAAGTTAAAGATAAATTGCAGTTCATCAGGGGAAGAAAGAAAAGTCAGCCAACATAAGTACAGTATGTTAAAGGACTAACTGCACCCTGTCCCTAAGGTCCTTTCCATATTTCATACAGTAATAAAAACTACTTCATTGAAGTTGCTGGTAAAATTCTTTCTTGCTTGAGTAGCAATGATTTTAACAGTTAGCACCAAAGCATTCATCAGGACAAGAACATGAGAGGAACATAACTCTGCTTATGGGACATGGACACATTTACTTAATCCCTAATAGTTTTCCAAAGCAATTGAGCAAATTCCAATCAAGATATAAAACCTACAGGGCTGGTAACAAATGGAAAAATATATGTCCCTATTCCAGCCAACACATCCTACTTTGGTCCTATGTGTGCTCAGAACTGGACCCTGCAAACTCACGTTAGCCCTGCACTTTCCCCAGGGTGTATTTTTCCCCTGATGAATATCAAATTTGCCTGTAAGAACTTTACATTTAAGTTTTGCTGTTGATAAAAATACAGATAAAAATATAGAGGTTGCTGTGTGCTACACAGCCTGATGAAAAGGGCAGAAAAGTGCAGCTCTGATGGAATTTATGGCCTGAGAGAAGTGACCAATCACACAAGGACAGAGGGCTCTGCCTCAGAACATGCAATCCATATCTATTGATGCTTGTGGAAAAACATCACTGCTCTGTGAAATATAATGGATGGAACATTCCAAAAGTGATGTGTGAACAGGTCTACTTTGGATTGTGGTCAGGAAAAAGTTGATGCATGGAAAATCTGTCTGTTATCATCAGAGATCCTCAGTTCTGTATCATCCTTCACCATCGTGCTCAGACTGGAGATACAGCATGGGAGAGTTTCAGAAAATAACAAAAATATCAATTATTTGTCAATCTTCTAGTGTCAGTCTATGACAATCAGAAAAATCAAATTAAGCCCTCAACAAGCAATGCAGTGCCAATGAAATCAGAGAAGTACTCTGCTTCAGTTTTACAATTTCATGTTGTTTTGAAAGCTACATTCCCTGTGGAAATCTAGAGATTTTATGAAGAGTAAATTAGCAAAATAGAAGAGGAATTGAAAAGAGGAAAAAAAAAGAGAAACTGCTTTGCTGAAATACTAGTAGCTCCAAAACACAAGACTGCTTCCAAGTAAACTCCCCAGCACCTCCAGGGCTATGGAAGGTTTCAAGGAAGACCAAGGGGCAATATTTGCTTAAACTTCTTTAGCCAGCTTTACAACTTTCAGATTCTGTGAAGCCAAATATAACCCAAACAAAAAGTAAGCTTTCCTTTTTCTCTAAGACCAGCATTATTCCCTCTTTCTTTCACCCTTTTCCCTCATTTGAGTCGTTTAATACCATGTCAGAATCAGCACAATCACAACCATTCCCTGGCTTTTTCCTTGTCACTCTGCCACTGTGAAGCACATTAACTAAACTAATACAACTATCATCAAGAAAATTAGCTTTTACATTTACTATCATGTTAGATCTGCTGTTGATAAACCCTTAAACACCATCAGCACTGGGGCAAAAGCACAATCTGCAGAGCTCTACCCACAGGACAAGCTCTTCCTGACCAGCTCATTCAGTAAGATTCCCAGAAGCTCCCTGCCCTCATCCAAGAATGGGTTTTATTTTCATCAGCAAAACAATTTAACACAAAACAAAATGCATAAACCACATCCTGCTGCCTGCCATGCCCTAAAAGTTCTTGTAAAAGCTTTGGTCCTGCCCATGGAGAAAGTACTCCCACTCAGCACATCCTCCCAGCCAACACTGCAAACTGTTGGGAAGGCCCTTTAGTGTAGGAGAACTTACTGGTGGGCTTTTCCATTAATTTAACATTCACTGGCCTTTCAACTTGGAATCAGGGGATCTCAGATGATCACTTAATGCTGCCTCAAACAGATAATTTCAGAGGCAAGTTACTCATACTCATGACTAAACTCCTCTAAGAAACCATTCCAACTGTGACATAGTCTCTGGCTGTTCCCATTTCCCTGGCCTGGGAGCAGAGGAGACCCTTCCACTGACATCTGTTTGTCAGTCCTGAAATAATTTAACAATGTCAGCCCAGTCAAGCCACCTCACAAGACTAACCAAGAGAGCTGGCCCTAACTGGCCTTGGAAAGAGAAGCTCGAGTCAAGTAAAAATTACCCTCCAGGGGAAAATAAACTTCTTCAATACCCGTTTAATCAGCAGTGTGTTACTACTCTGAAAAATGAGAGCATTTGTAAACCCCCCCATGCAAGAACAGCTCGTAGGAGGGAGAGGTGACTAAGGAATTAAACTATCCACTGGAGAGCAAATTGTGGTTTGTTGGCTCCACTGGGAACAAAAGGTCTGTGGCTCACTGCCTGAGCTCCAAGAGGACATGACTTGCTGTCGGTATTTCCATGAAAGCTGTTATGTGATTCATTAGCTTTGCTGGCCCCTCTCTCCTCTCTCCCTTCCCCCCACACCATCATTAAACTCATCTGGTCTCTTGAGCTCTGGCTTGGCAGAAATGGTGTTCTGACATTGAACAGAGTTAAAGTGAACGGCTCCCATGTCTCAGAGAAAGGAGACAAGCAGATGAGGGAGATAAAGGGAGCACCCAGAAAAGATCTGACTACACAACCTGAAAGAGAAAAACAGAAATCACAAGAAATAATAAATTTCCACAACACCCTTTATCTTGAAAGTCTCCTGTGTTTTACAAACTAGAGATCCTACACTGAAGAACCCCCTCAAGCCCCTGGGCCAAGACAAAACAGACATAAGAAAACAGATCAATACTGGCTCAGTGTATTCACTGACACTTGAGATTCTCATCCAAGCCATGTAAGCATGTTTTGCAAATAAACACACTCCCAAAAAAAGTCTAACCCTTGGATAACCCCACCCGTCACCTTGTTCCAACAACAAGTTAACATTTCCCATTCAACTGATTCTTTCAAGAAAGTTTTTGTGTGTGTTGAGTCACTTTTTTCCACCTCTTCCCAAAGATATTAATCATCATATCACCTGCAGATGTTCAGAGGATAAACAAGCCCCACCATCACCGTGTCAACCAGTGTCAAAGAATGTTAGAGCTCCTGTTCAGAAATAACAGGAGGCCTCACTGTTTCCAAGGCAAACGATGTTTGAAAGGCTTTCTCCCAATAAACACAGTGCACTGGATAACACTGGATTCTTCTGTACAACTCCCATGAAATGTTCCAGCTATTCCACAGGTGCTCTGGCCTGTGTTTGTACAAGTTAATGGTTCCTTTAGCTCAGGGTAGCCAGTTTCAAAAGCAGAAAATTACTCTACTGACAAACTGCAGCAACACTCACTGTTGGTTTACCTCTTTTCCTGCACTGCTTTACAGGCATTTTCATTATAAAACCTCCCTAGCTGAGATGACACTGGGCTGTTACAGAGTCCTGAAAGTTTTCTGTTCAAAACATTGCCCTCAGACACCAGCAGTGGATTACCCTTCTCTGTCTTCCTCTCTCCACAGTCCCTTCCTTAGTCATATTTCTTTCTGATTCTCCTGTATTAACATGTTAACTTCCAACTGCTCAACTTGGTGGCAATAATTTCTTTCCTGCCCCTTGACAGCACTGACCAGCCCACCCAGAACTCACACTTAACAACAAAACCTGTTAAAGTACATAATACTCTCACAAGTATATGAAAATAAGTATTTTACTCGAGGTTATAACCTATATCATAACACGATCAGATTTTTCAAGATTTCAGTGGAGGAACAAGTGTTGTACAAATCTGTCCCCAGCAGCCCAAGATGGTAAGTTTGGGGTGCAAGACAGAGATGAGCCATAGCATGCCTATAAAGCTTCCTGAAAAGGTAAATAAACAAGATGACCCTGAATACCTCACTCGGGGAAAGAGGTCACAGTTTGGGTGTCTGTAGTTAAAGCTGGCTCACTAGTGAGATCAATAAAGAGGCCCATTCCTGGGTTTTATTTTGGTTATTCTAAAAGCCTAAACTTTAAAACAGTGATTCGAGATGCAGGTATTCTTGAATGAGAGCTGAATTAAGTCCATCCAGGCAGATATAAAACTCAGAGATACGTCCACATATCACATTTTAATGAAAGAAACAAATTTTTACATGCTACCTGTCAAACCCAACACAAACTCTACTTCAGATGTCTTTATATTATCCTCTGAGTTTCAGAGCCAGAGCCTCTCACACACAAGGAGTATGTTGTCAGAAATTTTTTTGTCAGCAGAAATGTTTCTGAAACTTTTTTCACCATTAAACACAGTTTTGAGCACGTAATTCAATACAAAACACAGTTTTTCAGTCCTATTCATAGCTCACGAGTGAGGACATTAAAACAAGACTTAGTACAGCCTACACTTAAAAACTGAGAAAGTTTAAAACTGCTTAGGTAGAACAAAAGTACAACTCTCCTTCAGTAAAAAAATAAATCACACCACAAGAGAAAACAAAGGTTGAAAGAGATTTTCCAAACCCACAGGGGGTCTGCATGCTCATTTATCATCTATGTTAATAGTAATAAGCTGTTCCAATCCCACCTCTAGCCCTGCAAAATCAGAGTTGTTCTTTTCCAACTGATCAGGGCGAAGCCGTGCCATTATCCAGCTCTCCCTTAGTATGTTATCAGTATTATCCCTCCTAAATGACAGTAACACGTTTAGCTCCACCAAAACTTCTATGGCTGGCAGTAGCCAGTGAAATATAGATTTAGGGGGCTGGGAAATGTAGGCGGCCATACTTTCCAGCCTAAACTTTAACTTTCCCTTAGGGCAGCATTTCTTCTGGTGACTGGATACTGGCAGCTTTTGTGTTCTTCATTAGCCTCTGATTAACATAGTGCCAGAGAGTTCTCACTACACCTCGCTGCTGTTCCAGCACTGCCGGCAGATCTATTGTGAGAGATCCCAATGCAGCCCCGTCTGCCGCTTGCTTTCCCCAACAATAACACATCAGGTACATTTGTATTTGCTTTTTAAACAATACCTACCTATCTCATCCGAAATTATAAAAAACCCTGATCAAGCAATAACAACTTTAATGGAATTTTGTGAATGAAATTCCCGTGGCAACAGCAAGAAACAAGAGTGCCAGGAAATACAGCCGATTGCGGTTTTATGTGTGTTAAGAAGGTTCTAAATTCTAATAGAAACTAAGAAAGCAGCAGCAGAAATCAGTGGGCCTATTGGGTTTTGCCCCTGATTCTGCATGTGAGAAACAAGCACAATAAATCAGAAGGCAACCAAAGCAGCTCCACGGCATCGGGAACAAATTAGCAGCCGTGCCGGTGTACAGCGCAGACATTTGGCACAGGGGAACCAGATCTACCTGATACCAGCTCTCGGCTTTCCCCGAGATCTGCTCCTGATTAACATGCAGAGCACTACACTTCTGAAAGGACAATGGTGGGAAGACCTTCCACAAAGGCATCATTTTAAATTCTAAGGCCTGGAAAATTTCAGGCCTCAGGCCACGAACAATGGTGAAGGCTAACACAGCCAAGCTGCAGATCCTGACAAGTTGTATGTACATCGCTCCATCAGCTTTGTAACTTTTTAGCTGCATCATGCAGGCTGCGTAAAATAATCTGTCAGCGAACAGGGAACCTCCCTTGCAGGCATTCTGTTCCAAGGGGTTCCTTTCAGAAAAGCTTCCCCGAGGCCGGTGCTGTGATCGCAGGTACAGAGCGGCAATAAAGAGCATTTACAAGGCAAACAGCAGCGATGTCCCCGGCAGGCTCGGGGCCACCGGCATTAGCTGTGACAACAGCCCTGTGCCGGCTCAGCGGGACGCCGCGGTTCAGCCCCCGAGAACAAAACCCCATCCCCGCGGCTGCCGCCCGCCTCCCGCCGCCCCTACAGACCCTGCTCGTGCTCCTCCGCTCGCCCCGGCTGGTTGCCCATCTCCGGTCGCCGCCCGGCTCCCGCCGAGCTCCTCTACGGCCCCGGCGCCGCGCTCATGCCCGGGCTCGGCGAGGACCTGCCCCTACTCTGCTCTTCAGCCAACTTCAGCGGGGAACGGCAGCC
>WEIV01021286.1:227449-260493 GCA_013390005.1 Calyptomena viridis
CCGGGCACGGCCCGCCGGGATCATCACCCCCGGGCACGGCCCGCCGGGATCACCCCGCCCCGGGCACGGCCCGCCGGCATCGAAGCTCCGCCACCGGCCAGGACTTGGCTTGAATGCCCGAGCAGAGCTCCGCTGCCCTGGAGCGGCCGTGGCGGAGGGGGCGAATGGCCACAGAGCCGGTTCTAGGCCGTACACCGGGACATTGCCAAGCAAACTGCTGAAAGGCAGCTGGGAGCCGAGGGCAGAGGGGCCCTCAAGACCAGAGCAGCCAAAGGCCTCCAAAGCACAGACAACGTTCATTTTCCCCCAGTTGACAACACTCAAAGCAGGCTTGGAGCAAACGGACCCTGCCCATGGAACTGAGCGCGCTGCTGAGCACAGCACTGACGGGTCTGGGCAAGGGCGGCTCTCAACTGTCACAACAATTAGGGACCACGTTTCAGAAATGCTCAGCATCTTCTGAAAACGTAGAGATACCTGAGATATTGAAATGGAGATTGAACTCCTCTGAAAACCTGACCCGACTGTGAGCACAAGCCCTTTCTGACAAGTCCCATCTATCAGATCTGCTCTGATATCCTCTGGGGCTATTCCTGGGTCAGCCGAGCATCCCTAGCTGCTCTCAGCCTCCGCTGTTCACTGACAACAGTCAGCACATTGCAGGTGCACATCCATATTACAAAAAAACCCAATATACAGGATATACTGAATACTATTAAACCCTAATTCTCCTCATTGAAGTAAGGACGTGGTGTTTTATTCCTAAAGTACTACAGTCATTTCCAAATCTCCTCTCATACTAGTTCCTTCCAAGCACTTAAAAAGCCCCAAACAACAACCAAACCTGACAGACACTCTAACCACAAATATGACCTACATACCATATCTCTATCATCAGTATTTTGGTCTGTGACTGGTACTGCAAGAGCAGCTGCACAATGCAGCCTACCCAGAGCCTGGCCACCAGCCCATCTTTCAAAGGAATCAAGATGTTTCTCATTAATGGAGTCCTGACATACATGGGACACAAGGACACTGAATGACTCCAGTGACCAGTTTCCATTATGTGGATAATTAACAGAATTATCTTGAGTCTTGGTTTCAACAAGAGGGTTAAAAACAAATTCAGAAATAATAAACTAATGTGTCTCCTAGGCTCAAAACAGATTAATTCTGTGTGTTTTATTTTCAGGCTAGTTGTGAATCCATCGTTTCAAATAAAGTATCTGGAGATCATTCATTACGATAGAAAGAANTATCTGAGATATTGAAATGGAGATTGAACTCCTCTGAAAACCTGACCCGACTGTGAGCACAAGCCCTTTCTGACAAGTCCCATCTATCAGATCTGCTCTGATATCCTCTGGGGCTATTCCTGGGTCAGCCGAGCATCCCTAGCTGCTCTCAGCCTCCGCTGTTCACTGACAACAGTCAGCACATTGCAGGTGCACATCCATATTACAAAAAAACCCAATATACAGGATATACTGAATACTATTAAACCCTAATTCTCCTCATTGAAGTAAGGACGTGGTGTTTTATTCCTAAAGTACTACAGTCATTTCCAAATCTCCTCTCATACTAGTTCCTTCCAAGCACTTAAAAAGCCCCAAACAACAACCAAACCTGACAGACACTCTAACCACAAATATGACCTACATACCATATCTCTATCATCAGTATTTTGGTCTGTGACTGGTACTGCAAGAGCAGCTGCACAATGCAGCCTACCCAGAGCCTGGCCACCAGCCCATCTTTCAAAGGAATCAAGATGTTTCTCATTAATGGAGTCCTGACATACATGGGACACAAGGACACTGAATGACTCCAGTGACCAGTTTCCATTATGTGGATAATTAACAGAATCATCTTGAGTCTTGGTTTCAACAAGAGGGTTAAAAACAAATTCAGAAATAATAAACTAATGTGTCTCCTAGGCTCAAAACAGATTAATTCTGTGTGTTTTATTTTCAGGCTAGTTGTGAATCCATCGTTTCAAATAAAGTATCTGGAGATCATTCATTACGATAGAAAGAATTTCACTAATATTTGAGTATAACAGGGTGAGTTAGCTGTCAGTCTTAACGTTTTCATTGTTCTTCCCCTGACACTTTATAGATGAAGTGAAAAGTTTTCATACAGCTGTCTATATTTGGATGACATTAAACAACTGTCTATTTGTCATATGACATGCCAAGTACAAAACGCTTTGCTTAATGAAAAGCCATCTAAGTTCTATAAAAAGGCATCAGAGACAGTTCAGTCTTTTTTCTAAAAGTCATCTTACAGTCTCTTAAGTCTTATTAGGATGGGTACTTTTCCTTTCAAAGGTACAGATACAAACATCCTTCAACTAAAAGTGAAATGTATCTCCCAGACAAAGATATTTCCTTCTATTACACACTAAAGAGTGACTCCTGCTTTTCTTCAACAGGACTCACCCGAGGAGTTGCATTAGCTGACAGTCTCTTGGGTTGAGAAATCCCAAAGCTGAGCATTTATTATTTCATCACCTGCTTTCTATTTCTGTAACAAAAGGGAATAGTGTAACAGGGTCCCAGTACAACATGGGTGCAAACCTGGAGTAATTATAAAATGTAATCACTGAGTCAGAGCACACACACCTGAAACCTGAGTGCTGTAGAAGAGCCAGGACTGGAAGAACTGACCTGTTACTTTTGTCAGTGGCACAAAACCTCCCTCAGAACATTCTAACACTGTGATAGGAAGAATGATGTCAGGCAAAAGACCTCTAGCCCAGGTCCACAGTGAAAGGTAAGGCATGAATTTAAAATACAGCTGCAGCCTGAGCAGAAGTGATGGATAAGATACTGTTTATGGAGCTTCCAGCTCAAGCTGAGGAAAAAGGAGCAAGAACAAGCATGACATAGTGACTAGGGAATAAATTACAAGAGACACATGACTAAATCTACAGGCAACTATTTGTTATCTGAACATTTTATATGATTTTGCTTCCTCTTCAGTAAGAAAGGTATAAAAATGAATGAATGAATTTCATCTCTACAAAGCAGATTAGCTGGTTTCTTCCTAGTTTGACTCATCCCTTTGGACTTCATTGAACTGCCAATAAAACCTCACCAACACTCTTTTCCTATGTAGTGAGAATGGGAATGAATTACTCAAGGTGTGACATATATAATTCTTTTTGTACTCACTAGTCAAATGACAGGACTTGCCAGGCTTAAACCTTTCTTCACATCTTCCTCTCACAACACAGCAAATGAATTAGTGTAACTTCTGTTCAAATTGTAACCCCTGCTCAAGAGAAAAAGTGTGAAGATGCCACAGAATGATGTCAGCTTTGCAGGGGACAGGTAGCTGACAGTCACTCCAGGAGGCTGAGGTCTAAAGCAGTTACCAATGCTGAGGCTGAACCATCTCTACAAGACTGAACTAAACTGAATGGTCCCTAAAGATGGACATTATCAATACTAGGGTTCACACTATCACACTATTACTTCAATTAATGCTAAAGATTTTATGAGCACCAAGTACATAAGTAGCAGGGAAAATAATCTACAGAATGTCTGTATCATGCACAGCAGCAGATCCCAAAGGGTAGGAACATAATGTTTAAGTTGAAACCCAAAAGAGCAAAAGTATTTTTTAACCATGCTAAAACCAATTTTTTTTTTGTTGTGGGGATACTTGGTGAGGTCATAGTTCATGGCACAGAACCACAGCCTTCCAGGAACCCATCTGAGATGTAGCTGTCAATCCCTCCCCTCTTACTTTACAGTATTAAAATCCAATGTAAGCCAAAAGCTGCTGAAAAAAACAACAGTGGAAAAAAAAATAACACCAGGAATGCCAAGCCCTCCCCTGATATGCAATACTTGTCAGACCAGGCCAGCTCTGCGTTCCTTCCCCTGCTCCCTCCCATTCTTTACATGCAAACACCATGGCACCCTGCCAAGGCATTTTGGCCCAGAGAATTTGTGGTAAGGATCATTTCTCTCCACACCAGCTGAAGGAAAGCTGATAATTAACCCAGGGCAGGTAGCACAAGGTTGTGTCGACTTTGCTCAACAACTTCAGTAAAGAAGCCTGAAAAGAAATGAAAATGAACTGAGAGATCATAGATTTGTGCTATTCCTGGAGCATCCAGGCACCTTCCCCTGCCTGTTTACAGGTGTCCCCAGCAAGGCTTTTGAGATCACCACAGTTTTGCTTACAGCTGTAATGGATCTTCCCTATAAATGTTGGCTAGAGCCAATTAAATGTCAACAATTTAATGACTCAAGTCATTACAGCCTTTAAAATTTAGCATTTCAGTATCCTTACTACACACTGAATCCTCTTAACTGGCTCAGGTCCCAGAGAGGTGAGTCATTCACAAGAGAATACACACAGAGAAAAGGGGCTCTTTCACAAGTGGTTTTAACAAGAAGTTGCATCAGAATCTGAGAATGCATTAATAGAGATTGAGCACAGGAAATGTGAATTGTGCAGCAGATCAGGACAGCAACAAAACTGAAAAAGGTACATTCTGCTGACAGTGTTGTCAGCAGAAGTCAATTTCTACTTGTTTAATAATGCAAGATGACTGCAGACAGCCAGTGAATGCCTCTCAGAAAAACATGTTATCCATAACAGGATCAGGTATCCAGTCCTACCAGCCAGCCTCCAAAATGCACTGCTCTCACTCCATTCTCAGTTACCAAAGGGGAAACAGAAACCTCAAGAAGTCTCATGTGAGGCAGTGCCCATTCCCAGACACACCAAGGTGCAGAACTACCCATGGGTTACAGAAAGAGCAACACCTGGAAGAACAGGAAAATTTTACACAGCAACAAACATCATACAGGAACAGTTTCCACAAAGGCATCAACAGCCAACAACTGTATTTGCAGGCTGTCACAAGGAAAAAAATCTTTGTGAGAAGAAGTAAGAGAAACTTGACAAGTAGCTGTCATAATCTAAATCTGAAATGCCAGATTTGATCTACCTCAGTTCTTGAGTTTCCCTTTAGAGGTTAGTGGGTGAAATCTTCTAAACTGGTGCTGAAAATTAGTCAGACTACTTGACACCTGGGGAAATCACACATAGAGGAAATATTTTGCTAAGGAATGTCAGGGAGGTTCAGGTTCATATTTGTACCAATATGTTAAACATCCTTGCAGATATTTATGGGTGTGTGTAGATGCCAGTACATATATCCAGCTGCACGTGGATGTAAATGTAGACATATTTCCATTGCTTTGCATGTTAAATTCCTGCAGTATTTCTGGCCAATTTCAACGACACCCTGATAAAGCAATATTTTGAGTCTTCTTTTCCTTTTTATTCCAGTTCTGGAGCTAGGATCTCCTCTTTGCAAGAAAAAATAATTATGAAAGAGCTGTGTCTTATACCTGGAAGGGGTAGTAAAATGCAACTGGCTTTCCAGATGATGTTTTAAAGCATATTTATGGTTCCTGGGAAACCCAGATGAGCTCAGTCACTTGGTTTCCAGTGAATTCTTGTGGAACAGAACATACCGATCTCATTAGTGTCTCTCACACTTGGCACTATCGTTCACAAGAAAAATGAGACAGTAACGAGCCTGAATGCAAAGTGCAGCAACCTTTCTCAAACCTATAGCAGTCCTTTGATGTGACAGATCACAAAAAGCAGGCGCTGTCAAAAACTGATGTATGGGAGAGTAAAAGGGCCCCAAGGTCAGAGAGCTGTCCTTCAAAAGAAATCACTTTCCTTTTTCCTCTCCTAATTGGGGTGCATTAGCATCTTATGAACTGCTAAACTGTCAATTAGGTATTTTCAAGGATATATTTTTTTTTTTTTTAAGAAAGCTTTTATTAAAAAAATACTTTCTTGAATTTTCTGGCTGTGTAGAGAAGGCTTCTGGTCTAGATTAACTTCACATTAGCTTAAATTTTTACCCCACATCAGAAAGTGGTAAATGCTCACCAAGAAGAGAAGTTAGCTGAAAAAAGACAGTAAATTTGAGAGAATTCATATACAAGTCTCAAATAGCAAGCTCGAAATGACAACTTTATAAACATGCAGGAAGCTCTGAAACCTGCAGTCTGTCACATTTTCAATTCTGCTCTGAAAGCAGCAAACCTAATGAGTGGTATGTGGCATAAAACCACACACCAGTGTCCCCTCTGAAATGAAAAGCTCCACACTTGTTCTTCCCCAACAGAAACACCAGTGCTGGCAGGGGCCACCTGGCCTCTGACTTAAAGCCTCTCTTTTCTGAATATCATCACTCATTACACAGAAAAGCTCCAAACAACTGTTTTAGAGGGAAATCAAGATTTTTCTTTTCACATAAACCACAACAAGCAAACAGTGATGGACAGCTGGAGTAATGGTATGTGCTCTACTAGCACTAGGAAGGGATTGAAGATATGCAGGTATCATATGTAGTTATTGGGATATTAACTCTGACAATTGGGCAGGAATGTCAGTGACAATTCACAGAAAAACTCATCAAAACAGAGGCACTTCTTGTTGGAGCTGAACATTGTTCAACTCAAACTGTGCCACAACAGAATATAATGTTCAGGCCCTTCTACAGCTTTCACTGATTATGCCAAATTTCTTGGTATTTTTATTTTCCTAACTGATTTACTTGTTTTACTGTTGTACAGCAGCCTCATTCCTAATGCTGGCAATGTTCCATTCTGGGATTAGTAGCTTTTGTTCAGGTAACCTGCAAAGTTCAGAGCCTTGACACTAAATGCTGAGGAGATAATGGAAACTCTTAATATCTGAGAGTTTGCCTCCTCTACACTTCTGCACTGGCACCATCTCCAGCCTTGGATGTTGATCAACTCTGCAGGAACCCACAGAAAGCAACACACTTTTGTTGTTTTGGCTGAAAACTCAGGCCAAGTATTGAATTTCTCATTTTATGCATAAAAATAAATGGCCATTTCTGATGGAGCAGGGGGTGGCACAGCAGTCCTGCTGGCACCTTGGGTTCTCCCAGCCTCCAAACAAATAACACATCCCACAATTACTGGGAGAAGTTGTAGCACCTGTCTTCTGGTTTGGGCTTTAGAGACATCCTGAGCTTGTCAGTAAAATACCCAGGATGTGTATAAAAAGTAAGTTAGGTGATAATGACATTGTTTTTGACACCTTCCTACCGTTTCCAAGGCAAATTCAATAAGTCTAGAGATATTTAACCTTTATGTGGGAATAAAGAAATCAGTTGAAGCAGCCTGAGAAAACAAAGTACAGCTCTCTGTTACTTACATTCCAAGGATAACTGATATTTCACATTGGAGCTGGCAGAGCTTGATATAAAAATCAATAGATTTGTGAGAAATGGGAATGCCTGGAGCATTCTCAGTGCTTTTGGATGACACAGCATGGCACAGGCTGTCCCTGCTCTCTGATGTCCAGTGTAAGACTCTTTTTGGTTCCTGTCCAGCCTGATGGATAATAGCTGCTGTCACAAATAACATCAAGGAAGCACAGGAACATGATTAAACTACACAGCCTTGAGGGAAGTTTTCAGAAAGTGCTTGAACTGGGAGTTTGTAGGGACTGAATGGCAGAACTGAGAGAAAGGATTTGGAATGACTTCCAGGCTCCATTGAGAAAGTAATTTCACCTCAAATTTCCCATTTGCATACCAGACCCACCATGCAATGTTCTTTCTGAAAGGTATATGATCACATAAGAAGCTTTGAAATTCTCTGTGAAATTGCATGTTTTAAGCTTATTTGGTGTGCAAACCTCAAAGAAGCAGAATCTGAAAAGTCATTGATTTCCTACAATCCTGAACCTTAGGAGAAGAGAGTCCTAGTTTCTCATGAATATATAAATTTCTCTATTTAAACATTTTACAATATTTTATGTGCTATGTGGCTTCAAAGACTGAGTGGCTTTACAAGTGCATACATTAAAATCCACATTTTTCAAGGTTAGTGACATCTTCCTCCTGTTTTGCAGTTTTCCCAGCTCTTTCATCTATTAAGACATTAAAAACAATTCCAGAACTCAGTAGGCTTGGTTTTAACATAAACCCAAATTGCTACTTCAGGACTGCACACAGAAAAACATAACATTGTGGATAAGGAAGCTGGACACAAGACATTTATTTCTCCCTGCATGTCATTTCCCATTACGTGGGATTTCAAAACTGCCAAGCAGTTACAAAGCCAAACATCACAGCACAGAACTTCCAGCCAGAATCAGCCTCTCCAGTTCCACTGCCTCAACTCCCCTTGCCAGGGATGGATACACAAGATTGGCCTCATCCCCCTTGAAGTTGCTTGTGATTTACTGTGTGAGCTCCCAACAAGGCACAGAGGGGTAGTTCTGTCAGCAATAAGTCAGAAGGAATATTAACTCCACCAAGGGCAGCACACAAACAATTGTATTTAAACAGCCAGTCCTGAGGTCAATTATTTTTTACCTCCAGCATTTGGAACACGTGCTATTGCTCAAGGTCAATACACAAGTTATGGACAGTCACACCCAAAGAAGAAAGAAACCTAAGCTTTTTTATTTCCATACTTTGTTTCCTTTGGTTTCTCTTACACAACACTGTGATACCAACTGAGTACCACCAGAGTGTGGCTGGAACTAATGTAATATTTCAGTAAAATGATCAAATTGCTCACTTGAGTAGCAGACAAAGAAAGCTCAGCCTAAAAAGCACAAATAAGGTGAAGACATGATGCCTGAAGTCAAGACACGAAAGCACAGAATGGATGAAGGCCATCAGAGAAAGCAAAGAAAGTGGTTTCAGAATAAAATTTCCAAGATTGACACAGTTGGCTGTGTACACAAACATCTGCATTTCCCAGCTACTGGAATGTTCTCACTTGGATTAGCTCCACAGTCAGTTAGCATTGCATCTTGATCACAATCAGACTATTTGTGATGCCATTTAAATAAAGTATAGCAGTTGAAAATGTTCTCTCCTTTTCTACTTATGTTCCCTGGAACATGTTGTGCCCTCTGTCATACAGATTCTTCATTCTCCTCTCAGCAACAACACACTGAATTTCACTGGGCCTATTGATATTTTTTCACTGTGACAATGTAAAAGCAGCATTCAGCTTTTGTAACCTTGCTCACCAATATTAAGCACTTTTCAGTGGCCATGACAGTGACAAATTCTCAGGATACAGCTGAATTCCCAAGCACCCTTTTGGGCTATGGAACTACCATAAAAACACACATATAAGATACAAGTCTCTCTGTTCACATACCTATTATAGTCCCTGTAAGACCTAGGATGGTTCTTTCCAGGTTAAAAAGAATTTTAGAGGGGTAGAATATAATATTCTTATGTTAATCTACACAACACACACTTGTACTCCTTTCATTTAGCACTAATATTCCCATTCATACTGCTACAAATGCTGATGGAAAGCAATACATGAGGTTAGATCCAGTGATGTAATTTAAATTGGCAAAGCAATACCCAGATGTAACTTGATCTCCATAAACCATTTTACCCTTTGTATTTAAAGCAGTCACCATCATAAATCTTATCCCTCCTCCAATCCCAGTTATTATAGCTGCATGCAGAAGAGGGCTCTCTATTCCAGTGCTGGTATTTTTGTCTGACATACGTATTCCATTCTGGACTCCCTGCAGTGCTGTTTCCTTGGCTGCATTCCCAGAATCCTATGCTGCATCATCTGCACAGGTTTTCTCCCTCTGTGTTACTCCTCCCAAGCATCATGCCTCTTTTATTGGCTCGTGAATCTCAAATTCTTTTGGATACAACTAGTGACTATTAAATTTGAGGATTTACACACTGATTAAATGCAGAACAGGATCTGTCTTTGGGTTACTGTGAAGCATTTGTACTGTTACAAAACACATCATTTTCTTCTATGGGCAAAGTTGTTTTGTTTTTTTTTTTTTAAACAGAAATCTTTCTGGTTAGTAACATTGTTCTGTCACACAGCCAAAACCTGCAGAGGCTGTGACAAATAGAGAGGTCATGGTCAAATTTAATAAGACCTCACATTCCCTTGGAAATGCCACCAGGGAGCAGACAAAAGCAAGCGTTTGCACAGAAGCCCTTGGTATGCAGATGGTGTCGCTGCCTTTAGAAACAGGCTTAGGTCTGAAAGCAATGGGAACAAGCTGATGGGGCTGAGGGGGGAGTTGTGCCCCACGGGAGCTTTGGAGCACAAGCTCCACACGAGGATGGCCAGGGCTGGCTTTGTTCTCCCGTCTGCTCTGTCCCAGGACCAGCGGGGTGACCGCTGGGCGCGTTCAGCAGAGGGAAAAGAGAGAATGCTATGGATACATGGAGAGCTTGCTCAGGTTTTCACCGTGTGATGTATTGCTGTGGTGACGGTGGGCTGTGTCCCCAGCCTGGACCAGCCCAAGGGGACCGGCGCCACCGCCTGGCAGCCGTGGGGTGCCCAGGCCGGGCTCGTCTCCCCCGACAGCTCCTAAACCCCAAAGCTGCTCCCTTTCAACTTCGTTTTACTGCCTGAGCGTGACACGGCTGTCACAGCAGGGACTGGTGGCTGTGCTGCCACGGGGTGACAAGGAACACTCCGCTGGGATCTCTCTAAATCAAACGACACTCATAGCACACGTCACTGACTGTCCCCAGAACCTTGGTCTCTACCTGTGCAGGGCTTCAGTCGACTCTCAGCAAGCTCAGAAATGGCTCCTGTTGTGATGGTTTTCTTCAGCCTCGACACTGCGGACACCGCTGCTGCCCCGGGCTTTGTGAGCGTGTCCTCGCTGCTCGCCCGCTTCAGCTGCAAGAGACGGGAGTGACCACAGGAGGACCTCGGGTATCCCCACCAGGCAGCTCAAAATGCAACGTTCCTTGGAGAAAAGGAACATTTGCATAAAGGAGCTCCATGGGGAGATTGCTTTGATATATCAGCAGCAGAATTCTGAAGATCATTACTTTAACAGGCTTGGAAAAAGGCAAACTATTTGCTTTACAAGGTATTTTACAGTACGTGTTAAAAAATATTAGCAGATATCACTATAATTTACCCAGTTTTATTGTACATGAGAATACAGGGATCATTGTTGCTGTGTGGTCCTTTTTGGGAAGGCATTTCTGGTAATGCAAGTCTATTCTAAGTGCTGCTCAAGAAACCCATGCAACAGAAGCACAAGGAAGGTAAGATTCAAGGAGAAACACTAAAATTATGTTGCTTCAGCAGCAGGAGCAGCAGTTCATCTCAGAACTTTGGTCAGTTGATTTCCCAGCCTCTAATGAATCTCAGGAAAAATACTTGAAGCATTTTAAAATGCTTTGGAGAATCTCCCTAGAGCAGTATCTTTTCTATCCTTTTATGTTTGTGGACACCTAAAATGTTTTCACAAATGGAAACTCACTTCCTTTGAAGTTGTCCAATGACACCCAGAGGGTCCATGAACTACAGGCTGAAAACCATTGCTTGAGTTAAAAGAAAAGAGAGCACACAAGTACTGTCCCTATTTAGTGGTTCCTGAATGTGAAACATTTAAGCAAAATGAAATCTCTCAACTCCAATTCTTTCCCCCTTTCATCTTTTCCTCTGACTCAGTCTGTGGTTTCCTGGACCCTGTGAGCACATAATTTTCAATAGCTGAAGTGTTGATATGCTCCAGGATACCAAACAGAACGTTTGGCCTTCTGGCAGAGGTTTTGTCAGCTCACTCTTAGGAGGAGAATGGAACAATCTGACTTTCTGACCTTTAGAGACTTCTGCAGTTTCTCTAAAATAATTTCTTCAATGTGTCCTCTCCCACAGCAGCAATTATGGTACCTTTTCTACTCCCTTTCTTCAAGTAAACCACTTTGATGATCTTGCCTTTGCAGATGAACAACAATTTGAAGGTATTAGCAGTCATTAGGAAGAAATTTCTCTACACTTAACACTAAATTTAACAAATTAATCATATTAGATTTCCTGATTAGTCTCTTCAGAAGCATTCCCTCAGAGGTGTGTGCCTCAGCCACACAGCACACACTCCAACAGGGGACATAACCTGCCTGGAGCACTAGACTGAAATATCCCATTGATAAGTGCACCTAGGAGTCCACACAGCAAATTAAATTAATTATTCTCTTCTCAAGAAACTGTGACAATTACTGAAGTTTAAATCTCCTCCTGATTAAGATGCTGTACTCTGTTATGTACCATTCACTAAGCTTTACTACTGGAAACAGTTATAAGGAGGAAGCCCAGGGTCTATTTTCATTACTGGTACCTTGGTCTGTATTTGGATGATCAGGTTATTTCTGTTTGCTGCCTGCAAAGGTACAGATGCAGCAGCATTTCAGGTGTATTACTCCATTTTCTTATAAATGCTACTTTGGCAGAAGTTTCTGCTATTTTTTAAATATACCTGTATAGAAAGATAGGATTAATAAAATAATTTGTTCTATTGCAAGCAACATAATTTATTAATGTATTTTGCCTTGAAGGAAGAGGGGCACAGGTTTTTAGGAATTCTCAAAATTCATTAATAAATCTCTTTGAATTTCTTTACATGTGTAACCATCAGCTGAACTAAGAATTTGCCTTTTAATTCCCTCACAGAGTGGACAGATGCAGTGTCTCCACCAGCACATGCAAAATACTTTCAGAAATGTGCATTATTCTAATATAAAACGTAATTAAAGTCTCCCTACATTTGATATAGTGGGTGAGCCCACTCCAAAGCTTGGGGTGTAGTGATGTCTGAGGGCTAAACCAAAGCTTTAACCTGGAACAAGGCTGGAATTCTTGCACAGCCCCTCGGGGTTTGTACCTTGCTGAGCCGAGATTCAAAGGCAAGGGAAGTGGAGGACTTGGATGTCTTCATTCCTGTTGAGGTGCTGGAAAGAGATTTTCCTCTGTCAATCCCATGGCTCCCTTGCTTTGCCATTGCACTCCAAGGTCTGGCACTACTCTTCATTTTCTTCCCAAATAACAGTCTACAGGCACTAAAAAAACACCAAACAAGAAAATATTTATTAATATGTAATAGAACTATAGACCCCACAAAAATACAAGTTGTCTTTATGTTACCTGAAGGAGAGCAGTGGAGATACCTGGCACCAGTTTAAATGGCTGGAAAGGTTGTGCTAAACTTGATTTTCTCTCTTACACACATCAAAACTCAGCCTAGAGAGTCCTTCAGAACAGGCTGCAGCCACTTATATTTTTCATACCAACTGATAACATGAAGCACCACAGAAGAAACACTGACTTTTGTTGTGACTGTCTAGGCCAGGGACCTCTATCTGGCACAGCAGAACACCTGTGAAATAAAAGAGTAAGTGAGAACACTGCAGTCCACAGCCATTGAAAACAACCTTGGGATAAAAAGAAAAATATTTCTTTTACTGTTAGATCCAGCATCTTCAACTGAGTTAACAGTCACTATTCAGTCACATGAGAAGCAAGTTTCCTCATTTGGATGGAAAATATAATATCTCTAACTTATCAAAGTCTTCTAGAGAAGCAGCAGTTGATGTTGCCACAGCGATAAAAAGATGTTTCACAATACTAAGATTTACAAAATATGGTAAAAAAATATCAACTTCCTTGAAAACAAAGACCCAGATTCATTATTCCTCAGAGATGCACTTATGCAAGAGAGAAATCCTGCCAGGAATCAGCAAATAGACGTGATTTCCTTTTTTTGGATGTAGCTGCACACATTTAATCTGCCAGCAGGAACAACCAGCCTGTTTCTCTCAGCAGGCTGACAGCTGCCAATTAAACAGCTCTCTCAACTCCTGGAGATCTAAAGCCATAAATTTTCACCAGCCATTGCCCAATCCAAACCACAAGCAGAATGTAAGAATTATTTGGATATTTTTTTAAAGTCCCACCATCCTGCTGGGCTGGGAATGTGAGGGGGGGGAGATTGCCTGGTAACTCCTGCCCTCCTCCACTTCAGTATGAGCAACATTTTTCTCCATTTTCCAAAATAGACACAGGATGTAGCTGTGGATCAATCTTGTGTAGGCAGAGGTCAACCTGCTTCTTGTCTGTTAAACAGGTACCCAGAATATCTCCAGAGATGAGCCCAGTGCCTCAGCTGAGCAATGTGCTCACAGCCCTCTGACAGAGGTGCCCAAACAAGAAAAACCTGGCTGAGTCAGTAACAGGGTTTTGCTCACGTTTTACATCTCAGGCTGCTTTGTAGTCGATTTCCCATTTAAATAAGAACACCCAGTGAGCTCCCGGGACACAAACCCGCCTGGGGCCGAGGTGTATGTGACAGTGACAGCACCTTCCAGGTGCCACCACGGTCTATTTAGGGAGTGTTTGCTGCACAGAGGGAAAGGGAATGTCAAGTGCTCTGCTGCTGTTTCCCAGAGAACAAAGCTAACAAGTGACATTCCCTCTATTTGTCCTTGGTGCCTCTCGCAGGGGGGGCTGTCTGCTCTCTCCACAGCAATAACCTGTCAGCTCCTAAATAAAGAAATACAAGAGTTAGGAGTTATTGCTAAGTATAGTCATTACTCCATTAAAATTCTTAACACATACGGTGTGGAGCCATCCACTGATCTCATTAGAGCCTTTGGTGCTGATTATGCTGATCACTTGGCTGTTTTAAAGCCCTGACAGAAATGTAAACTATATTACAATAGATAATAATGTTTAGCATTCCCACAGCTCATGATCCACCTTGGCAAACTCTGGTGCTTTACAGTATTTAAAAACCTATCATTTAACAGGCTTTTTATCTTTTTAACAGGCTTTTAACATTCACTGTATTTATATGGGTGAATAAGCAACTACACAAGCAGACTCTCTTCCTGATTAGATCTCCAAATTATGCAGATTTTGGAGGTTTTTTATTTTCCAGATCCAGTGGTTGCTTGTACATTTTGCTTTATTATACTCTCTGGATTTTTTCATAACTATACCTCATTTTTTCCTGCCTTAAGCTGTACAGATGCTTCCTTGATATCCAAAAGAATTTAATTTTGAGTCATCCATGCCATTTTAAAGTTGCAGTGGAGTGATATGCTTATTAGACCATGATGTTAGAACTAGAAGAAATAGGTACTTAAAAAAAACCCAAATAAATGACAAGTCAAGAAATCCCAGCCAGTGGCCTGAGGCAAAATGTTTTTTTCATGTAACAATACCTGAATTATGTGCCATGCAGATTTAATAATATTTTACTACACCGAGCAGATTAAACTAAAATTGAGAAGAAATACCTGGATTTATTAGTGTTTATTATTAGTTTTCCATGTATTTCTATGAGAACTGGCATTTGTAAAAGATGGAGATAAGACTTCTCAGGTATTTGGCTAAGCTGAATTTCCCTTGTAGATAAAGATTTCCCTCTCTGAAGTGGGATTCCAAGACTTTCCACAAGCCTTATATGTACTTCAAAGAATAAAGCCAGGTTGCACACATCCTAAGCTGCTTTCATTCCTAAGTAGGTGACACATATTTGAGTTATTAGAAGTACTGCTTCAGGAGTAGTACTAAATAAAACCACTTCCAAAAAAACCAGAGAAGTCCTGCTGTTCTTTGATGAGAGCAGGAAATCTATTCCCAGAGTCAACATCAGCTTTTCTTCTGCTCCAAATTCAATTTATCGCATTACAGTAAAACAAACAAATCAAAAAAGCTCCATGGAAGTTGTGAGCAGCTGGGACAAGGGGAAACCCTGAAATTGAGCATCATGAAATGGTCCATGGACTGAGGCAGGAAAATAGCAGTGAACTGTCAACCAAAATACTAACTCAGATATCCCAAATGGCTGCAGCCAGTTAACAATGAGGAAACCCAACATTAGCAAAGAGCTTTCTCTAATCCTGGTGTGGAAACAGCACATTATAGGGACAGCTTATAGTAGATGGTGTTAAAAATATCATACACAACTTTTATCTATTTGTATTAGAAGCAAATCTACTGTATTTTAACTAAAAATCAGCATTTCCTTCCCTAAGGACCCCAGAGATTTGACTTGATCTTCAGGGACCCACAAAGAGACTTGAAAGAGAAGCATCTTTTCACAAGGGACACAACCAAGCTGCTTCTGCAAGAACAATGACAAAAATCAATAGTTTTACACCCCTTGTGTCAATACATTTCAGATGAGATGTGTTTCTGTCCACTCTCATGGAAAATGAGATAAATGATGGCTCATGATAACATGTTGCTTCAGAGCAGCAAAATCAGTTCTATTCCCAGTTACTTCCAAACTTCAGGTTTTTTGTTTTTTAGAATATTTTACACTCAAAAGTGGTATCTGAATACCCTTCTCCTCTAAAACAAGTGCTGCAAATGAGATAATCAGAGGGTTTGCCAAAATGTAAAGCTGCTCCTAAGAGAGCTTTTTCTCTCAGTAATCCTCTGAATTCCCTGCAGGCAGCAGTCTTTAAAAATTCAGGCCATGCTCTATAGTTCATCATTTCTCACTGGTATTTTTAAAGGGTATTTGGAATATTTTGATGTGGACTGTTTTGGCAGTTGGCACAAGTTTTACAGCCCTTTTTACTTGAAATTTTACTGTTTTATTAAATACTGAGAACCTAGACATTTCTTTATTAGTTAGTGCACATGCATTTATTAATAAAAGTCTTTAAAACCAGCCTAGAATGATTCCCATTTCATGGCTAGAAAAACTGGATTAAGACTTTATCCTAACTCACAGGCAGGCAGGAGCAGCAGAAACAACATCAGGTCTCTGGGCTTGGCTATCCATCAAAGAAGGAATTAACCAGTTCTGTAGGACAAACTTCTAGGATGCACATCCTGCTGACTATTAAAGACTACTTTATTCCAATTAATTAAAAAGGATAGGTTGATTTGAGTGATGATGTGCAGATTATTTCATAGCCAAGAAGCCTAAGTTACACTACTAAGTAAATAAAAATTATCAGCATATCTGCAGAAATTAAATTACATAGGAAAAATCCCTGTTGAGGGGCTAGAAATGGAAATTATCAGCACCCCACATAATTCACATAATTTAGGATTTGGTGCCCTGCCTGTGTGTGACAGTGCTCACTCCACAGAACAGTCAGATTAAAGCAGAGTCATGCAACAAGCTGTTTGGGAAAATCAACGAAATAAAGAATTATGAAAACTCATTACTAAAGCTGGAGGGTGATGTGCCAGATGG
The DNA here is from genome assembly GCA_013390005.1 of Calyptomena viridis. NCBI lineage: Eukaryota > Metazoa > Chordata > Aves > Passeriformes > Eurylaimidae > Calyptomena > Calyptomena viridis. The sequence continues at coordinate 244,499 of WEIV01021286.1, forward strand.
CTGGTTCATAGAGACCTGGCAATGCCCAGCACTTCTGAAGAATGAGGCCAAAAGTACCAACTTTGCAGCTAAGACTCTCAAAGGACAGAAGTCTGACTTTGGTGGGTTAAACCCCACAGTCCCCTGTGCCATTTTCCTGTAATTCAGTTATTTTTCATTACATCAAAAGGTCAGACCATTCCAGAAGCTTTATTACACATGCAAAGCACGATTTTCTCCTTTTTTTTTTTAATGTAAAATCTGCATCATGCTTATACTATTTTCCTTCTAATCAACCTCTGCTATTTTCAGACAAACTATCAACTGGAACATGGAAATATCTAACAAGTTCAGCAAACTGTAAAGCATTTTCTGGTGGCACGTAGGAAGTTCTATGGCAGGATAGACAGCTGGGCTAAAATAGAATTCTTTTCTGCCTTTCACATCAATTAACTTTAAACAACAATTTTTAGGCTTGACAGATGCTTCCATATGACTCATCTTGATTTCTTAACTGATATTAGGAATAAACCAGGGAAGCTGATAGTCCAAATACTAATGGGTAAGTTGCAGATGGATTTTTATCCTTGCCATCTATTTGGAAATAAGATCAGGCTAACAATAAAAATAAACTGTTTATTCTTTTGGTCATCTTTAGCAGTTTTCCTCAGGCACCTGCTCCTTTCACCTCAGTGTGTAATATTTCTGTAACTATCCATCCTCTCCTTCCCCTAGTTTCTGTTACTTTGCTTTTAGAGTCTTTGAGGCTCTCAGTGCAGCCTCCAAGCAGAGGCACTTGCTGGATTTTTGCTGGTTACAAAGCTTAGCATTCATTAAAATTGGATTAAAAACCCACAAAAAAAAAAAAAAAAAATCAAGCCAGTCCACCTCCTTCCACTCAAACTCAGAAAAAAAATACCCATTTCCCAAAACCTCATCTCTAAGGCTCCTCTTGCTTTTGCTGCCCAAAGAAAGAGACTCAATTATACACCTGAGTCCAAACACTGAAGTTTCCTCAGATTTACCTCAGCAGACTCACTTTCCAATCTCATTTGCAGCTGAATTTTCATGGTTTGCTGATAGAGTACCAGGAGACAAGACATCACTTGGAAATTTTCATGTCCAGACAGCAGGGCAGATTCTGCTGGGTTTCTGTGCACCTCAAGCAAAGGTGGCTTTAGAGTTATTATTATTTTTAACTTTTAAGACTGAAGAAAAATATACTATAGTAAAAGAGCAAGTAAAAGAGCAGGTGATTTTCAAGGAGTTAAAAATGTTGATAAGTTTTAGATACAAAACAACCACACAGAAACTGAGACACACACACCCCCAAGGTCACCCAACTGGTCATTGGGAAAATACAAACCAAAATAGCAGTCCCAGGATTTAACCACCAGTGCCTCTAACAGCTTGAGAGTCACATCCTCAAAACCTTCATTTTGCCTGAAGTTTGTACCCTCATATGAAAGTTACTCTTTTGGGTTGCACTTTGCTTTGCATTTTATTTGTGCTTGTGTAGAAATCTTAAACCTCAAAAGAGCACTTTCAATGTGACATCAGGTAAGAATTTTCTTTCCAGGGCACATGGCTCTACCTCTACTGTACAATCTACTCCTGCAGAGCCAGTTACTCTCCTTCCCCCTGTGGGATCAGATGGAAACACAGATAATGGAAACTCCCTCAAATCTCCAAAAGACAAAGTCACTTTATCTGTGGTTACAGTGGTAACAGCTCACATTTTTCTCTTAAGGCTTTTCTTGCTTATTTCCTTAGTTGTTTTCAATAATTCTCTAAGATCAGTATTTATTAAGTAGTCTATAAATGTACTAAAAGGTCACAAGGCTGTCTGAACTCCATCAAGAATGGCCCAGGTGAGGACAGTTCCAGGTTTCCAGACCATCCCAACATCACTGCCAGAGGCAACGTCAGCCACTGCCAAACTCCATCTCAACACTGCTCAAAATAAAATCCTCTTCCCACAGCAACAACTGGAGTCATTGATGACTTTTCCAGGCACGGAGAGCAGTGCAAAAGCTCCTGCCCACCCTCCTCCACACAAGTTCTCCCTGGAGTTTTGGATCTGTGTCTTTCACTCATACTTAGGTCACATGAGAAAAATGCAGAGATGACAACAAAATCCTCATGTGTGCATAGGGACAAAGAACTGATTGAGCTGCACTTCTCTTGTCCTAGTTCCATACCAGTGGCCATTTTTAAGACAGGAAAATACAGATATCTTTGCTTTTTCTCTCAAACTGTCATCCAGCACTGACACTGATGCTTAAAAACCAAGCCAAAGCTGTACTTGGAGATGTCTGGGAACATGCTCCTCCTGTAGTTTCAATTACACTGTTTGAACATGGATTCTCAATCTCCTCCTCCTCCTTCCTCACACTGATTATCTAACCAGTCACCACTGAGAAACTGTGCTACCTCCTTATGACCCCTGGTCTTACAAACATGAGGATAAGGAAAGTAAAATCCCAACCTCTCTGTCATTTTCTACACATTAGAAATGATGTGGCAATTCTGAGTCACAATCATCACGTTACCAATGGATGCACAAGAGGAAAAACAAAACTGGAAGGGTTGGGTGGCATTGGGAAGACAGGCAGGAGCAGCATTCTCCTACTGGGAAAGGGCACATGAAAGCTTGTGGTGGTGGGATGAATACACAGAGGTGCTGCCAGAAATTCCAAATTGTATCAGGTCACATCAAAACTACATCCAGAAAGGGATCCCACACTACAGAATTTTGAGAATGCATTTTTATAAGTTGTAGTTCCCTCAGTACTTTGATGTATGACAGGCAGGGAAAACATATCAATTTACATAGTGCTAAAATTCATCCTATGGAGACAGAAACCAAAGGAAAGATTCAGGAAGGCTAAAAATGATGCATTGATTCCAAACTCCCTTTTTGAAGTTAAAACCATGTTGTAACTGCAAAGAATTAGGTCACTCAGGGCTTTCCCCAATATGACTCTGCCCGAATAGATGGGTTTAATTTATGTTCAGTATATTGCAGTTGAGAACAAAATGTTTTAGAACCATTTCAAGGCAGCTATTGCTCATTAATCCAGGTTCTTTGAACTACTGTCCCAGGGAACACAGCACAAAGCAAGTGACACATATGGTCACTTCATGTTTTGCCAACCCACAAAAAGGAAGAAAAGAAGGTTTCATTTCAGATAGAGCAAGAGCTACATAATTGCTAAAGAAATTAAGAATAATTGCAAGTGGTTTGCCTAATAATTACCTGTCATTACATTTCTCTGTAGCATAGAGGGTAGATACATTACAAGAAAAGAAATGGTGTTTTTTTGGAATGGCAGAGATGCACAGCATGTGGCTACATGGTTATCCTGACTGGTACATGCACAGACTGGCAGCTTCCCTGTCCACTCAAAGTACAGAGAGATGCCATTGCAGGCAGTTCATTCCCATGGAATTCCACCTGATTCCACCCTCAGTTCCAGCACAAGGTTATTGTATCCTCTCAGCCATGTCATCTTCCTCTGCCTTAGTTTTTCCATTTGTAAAAATGGGATAGCAATTGTTCACTAAAGGCATATTTATGAAGATACACTCATTTATGTGCCTCAGAAAGGAACCCCACAGCAAAAAATGAAAACTAAGATCAATCAACATGTGTCACACAGCAGCAGAGAGCAGCCTCACAGATTGCCACATGCTGGGATGTTGCCCTGGCTCCCGTTTTCCATCCATCACAATGCAGAGAAATAATTAAGAGCTGGAAGCTATCCCTTAAGGAGATATTTATCTCCCATTAAAGTGCAGAGTAGCTCACTTGAAGTTAATAAACTGGGAACTTCTGAGCATTTATGAGTGACAGCATGAACTTCTAACAGAAAGGGTTCTTTGCAAAGATGGGGACAGGAGTCCAAAGTTGGAGGAGAAACCAGAGGATTTCTGCCTTTTAAAAATACTCATAATTAACAGGAAAAGAACAGATTTAAGCAACAGTATCAGCAGCTTACAACTGTGACTTTGGTGGCCACTGATGGACTGAATGACCCACCCTGGTGGGACACATAATGAAATTAAATTGGTTTAGAACTGAAGTAGAAAGGGAAGGGGTAGCACATACATGTGTTCATGTTTAGGGTGAGGTTCTCTCGTGTTGGTTACCTGTCAAACTGTGCAAAGAACCCTATTTCAGCAAATCAAATATCCTCTCTCCTGCTGAGAGAGGACAGAGAACACATTATAATTTACAGAGAGAAACATGCACAACAGAAAGGACTGGTAGGGGAAATCTAGAACTTGGACTGTGTACCAGAGAAAGGGGTAGAAAATCTGTTTTCAAACCAGTTCTACCAGTAATCCTTTACTGCTACAAATACAGGGCTTAATTAACATCCCTACAACTTTGCCATATTACCTGCTACATAAATGCTGCTATTATTACAATTGTTATTATGATCAAGCTCCAGTCCACAGCCCAATTTTAAGGACAACTGTTAAAGTGCTGTAATTAAAGGGTCCTGCTGAGAACCTGACCAGCTCTTTGCTGTAGTGCTGTAAGAGGGTACCTGTGCTCCCCAATGCTTTCACTGATCCCCTGCAGGGACATGAGCTGCCAAACCTATTCTCTTGGCAGCTCATTCCCTTCTGCCCTTTCTCCACTGGACTATGTGCACATGCAGCACCAGAGGAGAGGCTGCTCGTGCTCCTGCTTCATTTAACTGTTGGAGAACAACCGTAAATTGCCAGAGGAAAAAGCAGAAATGGGCACAGAAGTAGCTTCAACCCTTCTGTTGCTAAATCTATGTAGCTGAGCAGAAGTGAAATACAGTAGCCAGCTCTCATGGAGGGATTTCTTTTTGTGGTTGTAATGGCTTTCAGACCCCCCCCAGCTCATTTTCAACTAATGCAGAATTGTTTACACTACATTTTTTGATTCATATTCATTTTAGAGATACTATGAAAAAAGTGACGTTGAGCAAAGCAGGTCCATTCACTCCAAAAACACATTACTGACCCAAGAATCCTTCTAGAGATAACACAACTCCCACCTTAAAAATAAAATAAAAGATATTAAAATACTTACAGTAAAATCTTGTCCTCTTTTCTGCGTTAGAAAGAAAACTGTCTCCCACTAGCTTGTGACAGCATGTGCAAGCCAGACTGAAAATTCAGAGCTTGAGTGCTTCCCTGAGTGGAAAACCACATTGCAGTGAGACACAGAGAGCTGCTTGAGAAATGATTCACACACGGAAGCAGGCTGGCTCCACCAGTGCCTCGGCGTTCAGCACACACACATGCACTCTGCTTACTCAGGGGAATGACAAATATTATATTTTCATCAAAGCAAGGAGGATTTATGCAACAAAGTAATTTGTATCTTATGTACAAAGCACTGGGATGCTTCAATCCTTAAAGCAGATGAAGAGTTTCTTTCAGGATCTCATCATCCCCAACAGAACTGGACACCGGGCAGAGCATAAACCCCAGACTGGTCTGCATGATCCAATGAGGGAAAAACATGTGGCACATGCCATGGAGGAAGGGCAAGGAGGTGGCATAGAGAGAAGGCATTTGTCAGAGGAAAACACAGAAACAGCTTTCAGCAGCTTTTATATTCCCACAATAATCCTCTCCCCGCCCCCGAGTGCCAGCAGTCACAGCCAGGACACTTTGTGACATTTCTCTTGCCTCCATCACTGCTCGAAAAAGTGGAAAACTGTGTGTGCAGGGAAGGAAGATACATTAAAACAGAAGCTTTTACAAGTAACTAGAATGAGTCCTGAAAGACTTCTCTTGAGCAGCCCAAAAAGTGTCAAGCAGTTCTTTATTTAGAAGAGAACAAATAAGGGACAAGACTGAACAATGCTCGAGAATGTTCCTCTTTCTTAAAATTTCTGAAGAGAATTTAGTGTTTGAAAACAGGAAGAAAAAGGCCAGAGGTTTTAACAGAGTTAAAGCAGACAGATAGCATCAAGTTGAAGGAGACAGAGAGGGTGCAAAAAGACATTAAATCCACATTTCAAAGACAGAAACCTAACGTTTTTAGAACTGGGCTTTTTGGCTGACTGTCCAGCTGGTCACCCTCTGGTGTCCCTGACCAAACACATCCAGACTGTGACAACAGATCAGGAATTCTCTCCTGAATTGCAGAGGGAGATCCCTTCCAGCAGTGTGAACCTTGTATATAAGCAATGTTGATACTACAGTAGTAGCTTCTAGGAGAGACACAGGGAGATTTACAGGATTAAAAAAGGTGTTGCTGGATCTCTTACCACATCTTCTGGAGCTCCTTAGTCCAAGTGCCAAAAGGGCCTGAAGGAAGCTGATGTTATGCCAAGAGTCAATTTATGTTTCAGTTCAATGTTGGCACCAGTAACTGTTACCACAGGGCAACCAAACCTTAAGAAACAGAGTGAGCCCAAACCAAATCCCCTCCGAAGATCATGGATTTGGGATCCAACTTTCTGATATCCTTAAGGGTGAGGAACTCTCGCCTCCAGATCTCAAAACACCAGAAGAAAGAGCACACCACGACTTGTTTAGCACATGATAATGCTCTGTGTTTGGCAGGGCTCGAGCACATATTATTAGTTATTAGTCCCTCAACACTGAGCCAGGTGCTATTCCAACTTTGCCAACACACCAAGTACCAACTCTTCTATCCAGCCTGCTTTGCCAGTTCCTTCCATACCCAAGGACAGACTGTAGAACTCACCCATTCTGCATTTGACACATTTAACTTTTGGAGGTTTTGAGATTATTCACGGCTCAGATAAGGAGGAAGCTCTGGTAGATACTTGATCTGCATGGACTGTTTCTCCTCCCTGAGGAAGTGACTCTACATTCCCTAACACATGTATGGGCAGTGAGGTCACTGAAGTGGTGGAGGGACTGCAAGTCACTCCCTCTGCTTTGATTATGGACCACCTTCAAAACTGAGCAGACACAGCTTAAAAATGCTGGTCCCCAAACTCACAGATGGGAGGGACTCACTTGCAGACACCTCACAGAAAAGCTGCTTTGTCTGAAGAAACAAACACTCTGTGGCTGCTCTGCCACTGCTGCTGAGTTTGGAAGGGCTCAGAGGGACAGCAGCGTTGGCAGCTCCAGAGGTTTTCCAAGACAAATAAAGAACCAAAATGAAGGGAGTGGGGAGGGAAGATGAGCTACTGTATTTCACTCTCAAATATATTTTTTGCTACATTTGATAAATATAACTTGACCCAAACCTAACAACTAAATGCTTGGCCATAAGGAGACAGTCACAGCATTTGAATACTTCAGCTTGGGTAGACAGCCTAGAATAGTGGTGGAGAATTTGCCCAAACCCAACAAGACCAGACAGTATATTTGTTTATTTAGAGGTTTTCTGCTAGCACTTATGGCTATAATTATCTGATCTCTTTACTTAGACCGAAGAATTATTCGGCACAAAACCTTCTAAATTGAAAAATTGCCTTTCTGTTTAATGAACAGAAAACAAACAGCTAAAATGAGTTGGCCAGGCTCAAAGAAAGCCTGTGGCCTGTCCAGGGCCTGAACCATAATTACTTTCACACAGCTTGGGTGAGAAAACAATTTCAAGTAGCAATATAAACTTTTAAAAAGTATCTGCCAGGTTCTCACCCAGCTGGTAAATTTGGTTGACAGACAAAATAACAGTGAACATATTGCTTGCATTCTGCTCAATCCACTTGCTCCCACAGCTCTGCAACAAGGTATAGGAGAATAAGAGCAAACCCCACTAAATCAATACACCTTTAAAATACTGCATTTGAGGAATTTAAAGGCTTTATGTTGCAATTTCACATGAACAAAAATGGATGAGACAACTTAATGAAATGGGCAGAGGGCAGAATTGAGTGGCACAGCTCATCTGAGAAGCAAATGCACAGAGAGTGGAAAAAAGGCTCACACAAGGAACAACATGTAAAACATCATTGCATTTACAGATATTTATGCCATATTTAACTGCTTTTGTGCATGAAACAATCTTAATTACAAAGCAGAGAAATTCCATAAACAAGGCTATTATGTCAATAACAATGTCTTTTTAAAGCAAGCCTCTAATTCAGTTATAAGGCTTGGAACATTGCTGTCTGGAGCTGTCACAAAACCAAAAGTAATTACAAAGGAAAGTCTGCATCAGACAGTGGGTATTAGTGGAGTCAGGCCATGGCTTTGGGACAGCATTTACTCTGTGCTTTCCTCCTTTTTGGACACAACTGATCCAAACTTGTTTATTTTCTCAGTTGCAGGGCAGATGTGGGAAGCCCACGCTGTCAGTGGACATTTGCAGAATGAATCACAGGGCACCACTTTCCACTTTGACAAAAACAGCTGCTGCTCAGTCAACAGGAGGATGCTGATCAAATGGGTGGATGGAACCAGTGAACTCCAGCAGCTGCTGCCAAAAAGGCTCCACCAGCACAAGAAATCTGTGTGTGCTCACTTGAAGGACTCAGATTTATTTTTATTTCCCTGTTTCATGTTCCCACTCCTACACCTGAGGGGTTTGACTTGCAACTAGAGAAGATACTTGTTGCTGGAAAAGACTGGATTAAATAAATTGGGGAAAAAGGCAAATAATGTTTTATGGAACATGAAGTGCTACAGGAGACAAGAAAAACAGCTTCCTCTGGTGCCTATTGCCAAAATTTCAGAAGACCAGACAACAACTTTAAAATTTCCAAGGGAACAGCCACTAAGTCAGTCAAAAATAGAATTAGGAAACTGACTGTTTCAAAAGTAAGAGTCTGCAAGATGTGCCAGCATTTTTCAGTATTTCTGTCATTTCTGAGAACACTGAAGAGTTAACACAACATCTATCTACAAAAAAAAAAAAAAAGCCAACCCACAGAAAAAGGCAAAATGAGAAGGGAAATCTATGTAATGAAGGAATACTCATAGCATTTCATGTATTTAAATAAAAGTCTCTGATCGCTTTTGCACACGTTCGTCCAAAATTTATTTTTCTCTGCAATTTGCAAAGCTCTGCACTTCCTTAGGCATCAGAAACAGCAACAAACCAAGGACAGCTTCACTGCAGACAACCTGCTCTTCAAAATGTAGATAGATCTAAACATGCAAAAAAGGCAACACTTAATGCTCTTCCTTGAAAGAGTAAAATAAGATTTATATGTGCTCTTTTTTTATTTAACTGGATCTCTTTTTATTTCAATGACTAAATGAAAGACTTAAAGGGAGTCTCTTTATATTTTATTATTCCTCACTGTTAGTTTTCTGATATAGAGCTTATAATGTGGCAGTCATTAACAATTCATAGGTAATTACCATATTCAAGTAGCACAGCAAGTTTGTACTACCTACACAGGCAAAATACTGCACAGCCCTACTTGTTCCCTTTCCTTTTTGTCCCACAGGGATCACATGCTGGAAAAGCTCACATTTTATCACCTAACAGGGAAGGAATTCCACCAGGTATCCATTAGAAACACTGAGGAGCCTTGAGCAGAAAACCACTTCATTAAATTTTTGCTGATCACTGACAATGCAGAGCTGCACAGGAAAATTAAGTGTGCTGGAGGCTGCCTTGGAATTGAAAACCCCAATGGGATGGTGGGGGAATGTCCCACTGCTTTGAACTTTTTGGGATGTTTGAAGGTGATGCAAATAAAAGACCTGAGGTATCAGCTTTGTTTCTGGGGGACACAGGAAGTGCCTGGATGGAGGCAGAGCTGCAGGGTCTGCCCAGATGCACAGGGAGCACCACGGGGAGCCCAAAAGCACCAAAACTGGGGCAAATTCACAGGGGGAACTGATGGAGCACAAGGAGCTCAAGTCCCAGAAGACAAACCAACCCTCTAATGTAAATCAGGATTTCAGAAAGAAAGGCTAAGGTTTGATTTCCCTCACAGCAATGTTGCAGAGTTTCCATCTTGTTCTTCCTCTCAGCACCTTTTACTTGAGCAGTGAGTTGATCATTGCAGCAGCTCAGTAACTCTATTGCAGCACATTGATGGCAAGGACTCGAGTGCAGATGGAAGACTTGACGACCCTTTATTAGCAAGTTATCAGCATATTTATACTCACTTTTAGCCAATAAGAGCATAAAGCACAAAGCATATTACAAATTACTTTTTTCTACTGTTTTCTGCCAAGATTTCTTAGTTCCATGCTCTCACAACATGTTCCAACAACAGTTACAAACAAACTGTTTCACTCATCCTGTTCCTTCTTTCTGATGACAAAACTATTTTCTGTTTCACTGTTCCCAAGGCTTCCTTCCCACCAGCTGTACAATGTCTCTTTCATCCACATTATCACTCTGTTCAAACACAATCTATTTTACAGGTCAGGAAACAAATGCACCTGAATTACTGACTACATATCACAAGTTAATAAGAGTCCATTGATTTTAGCTCCCATATAATAAGTCAGCAGTTTTGAGAAAATCATGCACACTGTTACACAGAGGCACTCAGGAACTCTGCATAAAAGTTTGGCTTTGATGATGTAAACAAATCCAGAAAAGAGAGAATCTAAATTAATGCTCAGCAATTCCTTCCTTCTAGACAGCTTGTATGAACAAACACGTTTGCTGCTGTTTAAACTTTTAAATCACCCCAGCAGACTTGAGGATTTTAACCATACAGCTGAAGTCAGAGCACCCAAACACTGAGCTCCTCCCAGCATCAACCACAACTCTGCAGTGATATAATGCAGGCAAATTCCATTCTGAGACCCAGGTTGTGTTTTCAAGACTTCTCATGAAATTATTTCCTTGGACCTCTTGGGTGGCAATCATAATTACTGCAGATTTTAAACCCTCACTCCAAATTTGGCACACAATAAACCTTAAAGTCAATTATAAGCATCTTTAAGCTCAGCAAAAAAAATCTCAGTATGTGGCTCCTGTTGCCTAAGAGTCAGGTAAGGACAAATATCAACCTTTTTCAGCAAGAGCTCATCCTCCAGGCAGAGCTCTTACATCAAAGGTGCACAGTGCCTCTCACTGTGGCTCTGCCATGTCAGTTGTGTCCACACACCCAGAGAAATGTTTCCATAAAAGCAAGTGATAATTTAAAACCTCCAGCAGATATTAAAGGAGGAGAGTAATGAAGCAAGAGAACAGATTGCATGGAAAATAAGAAGTGCCCTATGGAGTTGGTGACCTGTTTACCATAAGTAAATAAATAAATGAAAGCAAAACAACCCCCTGAGGAGACACAGTTTGCAGGAGGGACGTTGGTAAATGTGCCTCGAGGAAGCTGATAGAAATAACTGTCATTCCAGAGGAAAGGAGGATTGATTGGCCACACAACAGGAACTTGGGAAAGAAAGCAGATGTGAGAGAAGGAAAGAGGAAGACTGGGAAATCTAAGACAGCAGGAAAGCCACTCTGACTATCAGCCAACTCACACCACTGGCCTGGGGCACAGCAAGTGAAGGCCTAGAGAGGAGGTGGTTTGGGAATACAGAGAAATGAGAAGGAAACACAAACCAGCTCAATTTTTTTCTATTCCACACTGAATAGCTCAGCAACTCTGCCTGCTGCTGTGGGGAGTGGGATGTCACAATTTTGCATCCCTCACTAGGATTAATTAATTAAACAGGATCAAAAGAAAAGCCAAGTGTTGGCTCAGTTAAAGGGAGTGACATTTTTCTGTTCCTGCAGGATCTTGCACACTGTCCAGGGGAAGTTTGGCCTGTGTATCTGTCCTCTGTTCTCTGATCTGAGGACATACTCCAGCATCAGTCTTACTCCTTTCAGCACCACTAACATTCACTGTTATTAAAAATCAGAAATGTTATTTTTTCCCCTCTTTGATCTCATTCAAACCATGAAAACAACAGCCTAAGCATTTTGTCCTGTTGTATCTCAGAGAGCTGGAAACCTTCTGCCAGCAAGAAACTCTTAGAGCAGTTACCATGGTGATACTGATAATAGATATTTAAAGGCAGTTCACTCATAATCACATCTATTAGACATTAGGAGGCTTTAAGAAAGGGAGGCACAAAGAGCCTGAAACCAGGGGACCAACCAGTCTTGGTGATGGCATAAGTGGCCAAGAAATTTATGGAGAGGGATCTGATTACACCATCATTTATCTGGACACAAAAGGCTCCTGTTCAAATCTGAAATGGCACTGAAGCTTGCAGAATAAACTACTTTCAATTAGTCATTTAAAAAAGTGGTTCTGAAAGTCTCATTTCAATAGTGGCAGCTCTATAAATCCTTTCAGAGTGGTCATTGCCAGAAATATAAGAACAGGCTGTGCTGCAGCTCATCCCCCATTAGAACCAGGCTCCTGGAAATCCCCTGACCTGCCAAAGTTACCTGGAAGGGGTTCCCTCCAGGGAAGAGACTGTGATAACACTGCTCCCTGTGCCCATCCCAAAGGCCTGACACCAGGGGAGGACTCCAAAGGGACCCATCTGGAGGGCTGGGTATCCCAGGAATACTGCCATACTCCCTTTTAAACATTATTATGCAGTGAGGAAACCAGAGTGTGGCTAAAGCTCACCCAGTTGAAGAGGTATGTTTGGTTACATAAATGTTAAATACTTTATTTCTTTAGGTTCTAGTCCATAGCTTTCCAGTCCACTGGAGAAGAGAAGCTGCAGAATCAGATCTCCAGATATGAAGCCACTCCAACTTGGCCAAGACTATGTAAGAGTCATCAAATTGAGATTTCCTTTCTTTCTTTGCTGTGTATTTCCCCGACAACTTTCCTGCAGCATCAACTTCTTTATATTGGAAAGGTCTCTCAAAGACAGTTTAGGCTTCTATAGCAACAGCTCAAATCCCTGGGAGATGATGATGCCTGAAACTTTACACAGATCTTTTTTTAGACCACACAAGTGCATTTTGAATTTTACAGGTGAAAACAACAGTAGGTGTAATATTAGGGATATTGTGAAGAGGAGAAGTAGTAACTTGTTGAAGTGGAACAAACACAAAGAGTCCACCCGAGTTTCAAAAAGGACGTGCACTCTGAGATCTCAAACATTAAAAGAGAGCAGACAGGATCAAACACTCATCTTGAAAAGCCACATCCTGTTCCTCCTCTCTGAGTTACAGAACACAGTCACAAGGAACAAGGCTGCTGATCCTAAAAGGAGATTTTGTTGAAAGATCTCCCTCTGCATTCTATTTTATACTGACCTAAAGAAAGAATTTAAAAAAACAAACAGTGAGTCAGGATGCCTTTTGAGTTTTAATTCCCATACACCTGCAATTTAGCTGCCATCTAACCTTTTTTCAGTGCTTTAGCTGTTTGCCATGGTAGTGACAGTTCTCCAACACTGAAAGCCTTGCTGCCTCAGAAGAAAAGACTAACTGCAACAAATCTCAAACAAATAATTAGGTTAAACTCAAAAGCCAAGGGAAGTACAGAAGCTAAATCAGCTTTTCTTCACTGAATTTAGTGAAGAATTATTTCACAAAGCACTTGTCCAATGTGCTTTTAAACCTAAAATCTTTCAAAGAAAAAAAGATAAACTACTACAGTCACAACCTGGATGAGAAATAGGAAAGAACCAGACAATGATGAGGATAAAATAGGATGGAAACAGAGCCCAGCAGGCCCCAGCATCCTTCTTTTTGTGGCCACTGGAAACCTCTCTGCTACGGCCCAGGGGAGGCTGGCAGTGTGAGCCACACTTCCTTCTGCTTGTGGTGATTGAAAGCTTTTCCTTTTATCTTTAAAATATCCATTAATTTATCTCCTCTTCCTCTCATTCCCCTACATCATCACAGTCCTGGTAAGGGGGAAAAGGTATCCAGAGGTAGGCATAAGTGAAAAAGAATAGATTTTACCTAATTCTTGTTGACTTCCACCTTCAGTCACTTCCTGCCCAGTTGAATAACTTCAGAAAAGACTCTGGAACTGGCAGCTTGACAAAATAAAGTTGAGTGCTATGAAAACTTACTTTAACTTTTGTAATAGCAACGCCAAAAACGACAGCTAGAGCCTATTCACAACCTGGGAACTCCACAGCTCAGACACATGCAAACCCAGGATTTCAGACAAACCCCGCATTATTTCCAAGGGTTATCCAGTCTGGAGAACACTGAAGTGTGGGAGAGAGACTGAGTCACTGTAAAGGTCAAGTGAGACGCAAAGATTTGGTGTCGCCACGTGCTGCCCTCTGCTGAAACACAGCTGAGCTCCCTGAGCAGCACAAAAACTCGGGATCTTCTGCACCCGCTGCTGCCTCGCACAGGAAAGAGACGCTCACCCGCAATGAAAACGTTTCATTTCACGGCACCAGGCAAGGATAAAAATAACCTAAGCTCTTGGACTGGACAGCTCCAGGATGAAGGAGTGGTTTCGGGGACAGCAATCAGACTGGAATAATGAAGGTTCACAGGTTTATAAAAAAGAAACAGCTGAAAGTTACATTTGAGTAACTTATTTATCAAAGATGTGTTGAACTCTCATTCCCTGTCAAGTCCTTAATCCCCCATCTGATTTCACCCACACAAAAAATCTGTTCAGGCAGATGAGATTATTCAAATACTCGAGCACAAGTATTTGTTCCTGGGTAGAACATGGAACAGCACAAATGGGAAAAGGAGAAAACTATTTAAACATCTAAGGGGTGAAAATATAACATAATTATATATGAATATGTATAAATAAATATGTTTTATATAAACTTATTTACAAAAATACTTATACAAATACCATATTTACAAACAAATAGTAACCCAGCATTTTCTTCAAAACCCAGGAACTGAGAAAAGTCAAAATATTCCAACTATACACATAAGCTTCCAATGCTGAAAATTCAAGGACAACATATCCTTTTCTACCTTATGCCTTTGGAAATTCGGCTTTGCACTGTGACTCCGAGATCAGCCCAGCAAGGTTATTTTGGACCAAGGAGAAGACACAAATCTAAAGTTCAGGGCTCCTTAGGGAGATCATCCTGCCAGCAACCTCCTGTACCTTGCAGAGATCCTGCTGTAGTACATTTTAACAACATGCTTTGCGACGGCTTCTGACATTACAAAAAAAGGGAAAAAAACCCAAACCCAAACAACGAAAAAAAGGACTAAAAACACCTTGAAGAGCACTGGGCAGGTGGCCCCGCTGGTGCAGCCAGTAGAGGGCAGTGGAATTTAGAGGAAAGTTGTTGAACTTCGTGTAATTAAATATTTCAAGGGATAAACCCACCAATTTAAATCGTTGTTTGAATCTTCCTGTGCCGGCCTAAACTAAGACAGAAGCAGGATAGAGAGCAAAGGATAAAAAAAGCAACGAAAACGTATTACTTTGGGACCTCTAAAGAGTTGTGCTTGGGAGTATCAAGAAGATTTCACATTTACAGCATCGTTTAAGTGTTTAATACCTTAAATAATTTTCAATTATTGAAATACACTAATTATTGAAATAGACTAATTCAATGCATCATATTAAAACCAACACAGCTATTTCTCATGGGTTTAAAATCCCATAGGTAACTTTAAAAGAGAAAAAAACACCTTTCTTTCTTTTTGATATTTAAGGCAGACCTATGGTCTCTTGTGAAGATGAAAACTGGTTCCAGACCACAAGAACAAGAAAGTAAAACAGGTTAAGCAAAAACCAACGCAAGCACAGCAAGGAGAAGACTTTTTTTAATGCTCACAGCACTGTGTTTACCGGGGGGAAACCCAACATTTCTCGTGTCATCACCAAACAAAATCAAAATCATGCGTGCTTTGATATGAGCCAAGTTGGCATTTTGGGATGGAAAGAGAGATTTTGGTTATTGTCCGAACATCACACAGGTCCTGGAGTAACAGCGGCCGCTTTGCACCAGAGGAGAGCGGGGTTTTCCCAGGGAGGTGCCAGCGGTGCCCCGGGGTGTTCGCCCGCCCGGGGGACACGGAGCCGCCGAGACACCTTTTCGCGGCTCCGGTGCCTCGGGCTCAGACGCCGCTCGGAGGCTGCGGGGACGAACCGCCCCGTCAGAGCCCCGCGGCTCCCGCCCGCCCGGCCGGGACCTGTTGCCCTCAGACACCGCGGTCGGTTGGGCGGGAGGACACAGCGGCGACACCTCCGAGCCTCCCG
>WEIV01021286.1:260658-282695 GCA_013390005.1 Calyptomena viridis
GCCGCGGCCGCCGCCGCTGCAGTACAGCGTCCTGCTGGAGCACCTCGTGGGCGACAAGCGGCGGCCCCGCGTCTGGGACCCCGCCGCTCTCGGCGGCATCCCCTGCCCGCCCAAGAGCGAGGAGCAGAAGATGGTGGAGCGGGTCATGGAGAGCTGCCCCTTCAAGGCAGCGCTGGCCTGTGTGGGAGGTGCGGTGGCTGAGGGGCCCGGGGGCTGTTCGGGGGTGAGGGGGACCCATGGAGTCGGGAAAGGGGCGGATGGAGAAGAGGCTGCAGCCCCCGTGTTTGGGTTTCCTCCTGCTAAGCCTCATCCAGCGCTTATCACAAGCCCCAGGGAGGGATCGCTGTCTGTCTGCCTTCCTTGGAGAGACAGAGGTGCTCATGGCCTTAGCACAGCACAGGCTGGCAGCAATAGTACCAACAGCCCGGCATTCCTGCTCCTGCACTCCCCCAGTGACACCGCAGCGCTCCAGACTGTGAGAGCAGAGATGCTCTGGAGCCTGCAGGGAATGTGCCCCTCGAATCCAGCCAAACTCCTTTGACACCTTTGTCTCCTACAGGGTTTGTTCTGGGAGGCGCGTTTGGCATCTTCACAGCGGGTATTGACACCAACGTTGGGTTCGATCCCAAGGACCCCTATCGCACACCCACGGCAAAAGAGGTCCTGAAGGACATGGGGCAACGAGGCATCTCCTATGCCAAGAACTTCGCCATCGTGGGGGCCATGTTCTCCTGCACGGAATGCGTGGTGGAATCTGTGAGTGACAACCTCTTAACCACTGAGAAATGTTTTTTTAGTACACTTAATAATCTTGTGCGAGATCCACATAAGTATGTGTATCCCCTTTGCAGTAGCACAATAGAATTGTGCTACTCTCTTGGTTTGAGACCTGTCTTCAGAGCTGCTGTTCTCTGGCAGAGTGAACCAAAAAACGTGCAATAGCCAAGTCCTTTACAGTTTTAAGTCCTGAATGTATTGACAAGTTATAGGCATTACTTTTAAAACCCCAGCTACAAGTACTTGTTACTTTAGAACATCAAACCATGACTTGCAACGTGGTAATTTGAGTGTCTAAAAATTCCATATGCAGAAAGGGATCCTTTGGTTAAAGTTCTTAAGTAACAGGCCTCTTTTCATCTTGTCTCTACAGCAAAAAAATGATCCTGTAGCTCAGAGGTAAATCTATCATCTGTTTTCTTAAATAGGAAAATTACCCTGTTATGAATCTGAGTCCTGCCTTTTAATTGAAAGACAGTTATTTCTTAACTCATCCAGAAGAAAAGTGTATCTGCTTTGCATAATGGAGCAGAACAAAGAGGTCTCTGCACTGGTGAAAATCCAGCATGTCCTGGCTATGGAAATAGTACATCTTTGTCAGCAGGTGCTGTGACTCTCACCTCTGCCAAGAACCAGCTGCATGGCTGAGCTCAGGGCTGCACTCCTGTTGTTATTGCACCTTTAAACCCTCTGAGCAGGTGCTCGTGCTCTGGGCTGTGTTCTGGGGCTGTATCAGCTCACCTGAGGATCCCTCCCATAGCACTGCATTGCACCATATGGATTTGTCTTACTTCTCCCAGTGACCTGTTCCTTCTCTCCCGGCCCTGCAAGTTTGGGAGTGCAGGGCCATCTGCTGAGAACAGAGGGAAGAACATCCTCAGCTGAGAAGAGGCTGGAAGGTCGTTTAATCTTTCTTGCTGTCAGTACAGATACTGTTTATTTAGTTGTTGACTCTGATTTTTAATTCCACAGTATCGTGGGAAGTCAGACTGGAAGAACAGTGTTATTAGTGGCTGCATCACGGGAGGAGCAATCGGCTTCAGAGGTTGGTGGTGCCTGCTGGGAACTGTTTCTGTGATAAGACTTGAATTTGGTTATGCAGCACATGGTGTTCTGTATGGAACCCACACTACAAACAGCTTTGCCTGGGGATTATGGTGAAACCAATGTGAGAGTGTGCTCCAGACTGGCAGAACTGCACCCTCACTTTTGATATATGTGGGTAGGGAAGGCTTGGTTGTATAGGATAGTGAGATTGGAGGAAAATCAACAGAATTCACTTGAAAATGAGAAGATGGGGTTGGGTATCCACACTCTTCTGTGGTGTCGTAGGGAAGGAGCCAAAAATACGTACAGAGCAACTCAGAAGCTACAGCTCTTGTGTGAACAGAGCTTTACCTATATCTACTATTTCACTGTCTCTACTACTCTACTTTGAAGTTAGAACTTAAAAACTCTGTTCTTTTGCACACTATGTAAAATGCTTTCCTCCTTTCTCACTTATTGATTCAAACAGACAATTCAGATGTGAAGGAGCAGGAGCACTGGGGTTTTACTCCAACAGCACTAGTGGGGACTTTGAGAAGCCTTTAGTAGCAGCAACATCTGGAAAAAGCCCCGAGCAGGAAGAGAGCTGCTCTGCTCATCAGAAATATCAAACTCCTCACGCCTCTTAAGTAAAAAGCCTGTTCATAGAGCATAAAAGAAAGCTCTCCTGAAAGTGCTTCTAATTGAGCTTGTTAAGTTGTGTCTGTCCTCGACCTAATCCTCTTAGAACTTTTAGAGCAGGAGCTGCTCTTTCTATCCCTCCCTAGTCCCACAGAGCCACTTGAGGTGCCCTGAAATCAGCAGTGGCCACTGGCATGTTTTCTTCTGTCCCTTGGGGCAGACTGAGCAACACAGCACCCACCCAGCGTGTCCTGCTGCTGCTGCCGTGGGGGTTGTACATCGGTGCCAGTGTTCCTGGGAGCTCTTCAAGCCAGCACAGCATAAGCAAGTCACTGGGAAAATAAGTTTTTGTCCTGTTTTGTCTCATTTTTCCCACCCCTCCTGTGTTGCAGCTGGTCTGAAGGCCGGGGTGATCGGCTGCGGAGGATTTGCCGCTTTCTCCGCGGCGGTTGATTATTACCTACGGTAACAGCCGGACCCCTCAGGAGCAACCTGCCCGTGTGTTGCAGTGCTGCTGCTGGAGCTGCATCACAGCAGAACCACCAGGCTTACCTTTCCACTGCCTCTGGAGCCCTGATCAGTGCGAGCTGGACGGCGTTGGCCGCTTTTCTGAATGACTAACAACACTCTGGCCCCGAGCCCTGGCGAGCTGCTTCAGCAGATTTGCGGGAGTATGCGAGGATGGAGCCAGGGGCAGAGCAGCACCTCCAGGATGGATCAGCTGACTGTCAGTTTCCAGGAAACACGCCTGGACTGTGAGCTTTTTCTATCCTTTGGGTCTGACTTTGATTAAGTCTGTTGCCAGCATCAGAAGAGGCAGGAGGACAATCTTCGAACAGAAATGCACCGATTTAGGTTCCCCCGTGTTTGAATGTGCTGCAAGTGTTTAACAGTTACCAGTTTGCAGCTTGCTGTTCTGCTGGGGAGAGGTAAGATCCTGTGGAGAATTAAGTTTGTTCCAGGCTTTTCTTAAAATACCATCTGAAGACAAACCACCATCTGTACAACTTGTCTTCTTTCATAAGTACAGAGATGAGGGCCAGATCTCTTTACCATGTCTTAAAGGGAAAAGCAGAAAGGAATCCTTAGCCTTCGAGCCATGTGGTTACTGGCAGATGAACAAAACAGTTTAAGGGGAAAGAAAAGAGGTTGTTGCTGAAGTATAATTCTCTGTAGCCACTTGGCTAGCCTGATTTAACCTCGCTGTGGGAGTACAAATAGTCTTGCTACTGCTTTAACTGCCCCAGGCTCACCCCATTAGTTCTAGCAGCTTGATAGTGAGACTAGAAAGCAGAGTTGTGAGAATAAACCACTGTTTGACAGATAACTGGGCATTCACTCAGCACAGTCTGCTTTCTGTCACATCCCTGTGTCACCTCAGAGTGCCCCAATATTACACTGGGGGACATGAAGTGTTATTCTGCAGAACACTGGTGCTTAAGGGAAAACATCTGCTTGTTAGCTCAAGAAGCTGCTGCCTTTTTGATTTGTCTTCCTAGTTGCCCTCCTGCTCTTCTAACCAAGCTGTTCTCAACCTCAGGGGGGTAATTTTTAACCTTCACTGAGCCACTCTGTAAAGGCAAACACCCACCACCATCTTTTTGAGACAGTGGGATTTCAGATGCAGTGCACACATGTGACAGGGGTTCTCCCACCCACTTCCCCTCCTTTGACTCCACAGTTTGACTTCCCGGAGCAGTGACAGCACTTCTGGAAGAGCAGTACTAGCAGGACAGTTTGACTGATACAGTGTTCAGTTTGGAGGCACATTATCTCCCATTTCCACATGGAAAGAAGTGGGGAGACAGCACCATGTGATCTATCAGGTGAGGTTTCCAGATCTTCTGATGTCCCTTGCTGTGCCTGTTCAGTATCCTCAGGCCAGAAGCTGTGCAAGTCAGCTGAATTTTAAGCTTGAGTAATTCCAGGCTGATTAAACAGGCTGGCTCCAAACAGTCCAGTTTTCTCCAAAATGCAAGGATGTAGCCCAAACCATAAGAAATGTCTTCAAATATTGCCTGGCACAATGCCTGTGCTTATACCACTGGCCTGATGTGCAATTAGCAAGAATTCCACAACAAAAAGAGAAGCTGTGATGCCAAGGTGATCAGTTAGTGCAAACAGCAACAGCACAGGGCTTCTTTTGTGCAAATATTGGGGCTTTGCATTTTTATTAACATTTTTTTTCTCCTCACATGGTTTTACAGCCATTTAAAGTTTATAATCTACAGAAATTGAAACGGAACACAAACAAAAATATATCCTTAACAACTTTTGAAGGTCAAATATTAATTAACAGTTCTATTCTACCTGTAGCTGCAAGAGTCCACCCCCCATGTTTTCCTTCCTGTAGGGACAAGCAAAAGCCAGTCACAGGGACCAGGCCTCCAGCCACTGTCACACAGGGGGAGATTTGGCTGTACAGAGTCTCCATCTGGAATGACGGTGTTGTGGACAGAGACTTGGACACATGTAACAAATCAGACACACACAGGGATCCGTTGTGCAGTCAGATCTAAAGCTCGGCCTCCTTACTGGGTCCAGAGCCAAGACAGGCGCCTGGTTATTTTCTGCAATGCTGTTTCCCTTCTGTTTAGCTGGTAGTCAAGAGGAGCAGGGTCTGGAGTGTGAGCCCTTTGGAGGGGGATTGAGAGACCTCCCCTCAGTTGCTTTGCTGGTGCAGGGCTGGCAGGTGCTGCCTTCCCCAGGGAGGTGGGCTGAGGACATACCTGGTGTGTTGGGGGCAGGTGGCCGGGCTCTACCTGGAACAGTCCGTTAGTAGGGAGGGTAAAGGCAACGCTGCTGTTTGGGATATGCTTGGTCACTTCTCATCCATCTCCATTTGGCACAGGAGAGCACAGGGCCAATGCAATCGGGGAGGTGTGGGGGGCTTTTCCCACAAGAACACGGACTCAGCTCACAGAGCGAAAGGTTTCGTGTCCCAACAGGTACCAACACCTACCTGGGAGGGTGGGGGACATCCCGGGAGCCAGGCACTCAGGTGGCCAGAGCACAGCTTGGCAGCGAGTGCAGGCATGTGGCCATCCTGCCTTGAGACATGGTGTGACAACTCCAGTCATTAGCCTGGGAGAGGTCAAGAACTGGAGCCACTGAGACAGACCTGAGCTGGCCGGGCGCGGCTAATCCAGTGGCAACCACTTCATGAGAAAGAGAGGACAAAGCACTTCTGCCTTCAGTCATGAGGGCCATAAAGGCTTTCCTTCTCCTGTCCCTCTGTGCTGGTTTCCAGGCTGGGTGACCATCCAGCTGCTGCAGAACACTTGCCTCTGGCAGCCACTGAGACAGGGCCATGTGCTGCCATGTGCCTGGTGCAGTGGGGAAGGCCAACGAGGGAAACAAAAACCTCCTCATTCCCCTGGCCTCAGCAGGAATGCTGGTGCCCTGGCAGGCTCTGCCACAGGATGCATGCAATGCTTATGGCAGTGCTGGGTTGGCAGAGGCCTGAGTGCCTCACTATGGCAGAGATACAGGTGCACAGCCCTGTTGCCTGCCAAACTTCCAAACTGGGGAAATTTGGGATCTACATGCCCTGATGGGACCCCATCAGTGCCCAAGCACAAACGTGGGGTCAGCCCATGGTGCAGGAAGCAGACCTGCCTGGCTGGCTGTCCCTCCAGCCTGCCATGGATCGAGACCAGCACAGCACCTCTCGCTCCAGCCTTGTGTGAGGGGTTATCCCAAAATGAGGCGAGATCCAGCAAGGGAAGTAACCGCCATGCTACACACACACAGGCAAAGCACAGGATTAGGGCTGTAGAGGGGACTGGCCTGAAAACACCCAGAAGAGCCGTGGCGAGGAGGAAGCAGCACTTGCTCTTCTGCTCTTGTGGTCGCAGGTTTGCTTGGGTCAGAGCAGGATCCAGGCACAGGGTCCAACGTTTGCGCAGGCAGCAAGTCAAAGCAGAGCTGGTCGTCACCATCATCAGGGAGGGAGGCCCATGAGCTCCCAGGCTCTGAGCGAGCCAGTGCTGCACATGCAGGTGTGGGGCAAAGGGAGCCGGGCAGCAAAACAGGCACTCGTGGGGCACTGCAGGCTTCAGGAGTGCCTGGAAGGAGTGAGCGGGTGGAAAGGAGTCCAGGAGAAAACTAGCCATGGGAGAAGCCTGTGTCCACAGCCCTTGTCAGTCACTACCTCTTCCGTTGAGCAAATATACATAAAAACAATTCTTGAACACAAAGAAGGGACATAAGACACGACTACTTTACAGAGAGGCACGGCCTGGTGGGACCGGGCCGCTGGAACACGATTGTACAGGAGCTGCAGGCGGCACCGTCCTGGGTCCAGGCTGGGCTCCCTGGGGGGCTGTGATCCAGTCCGTGTCCCCCAGCAGGGAGTGGGAGTGTTTGCAGCTGGTGCCTTCTCCCCGCAGGCTACACGTCCGTGGAGAAGTAAAGTGTGTTGCGTTTCAGCTCGGTGAAGGAGATGGGAGGATGCTGCAGGTAGTAGAGAAGGACCTGGACCTGTGGAAGGCAAATGGGATTGTTAAGCCATAAAAGGGGCAGAGCTGCCACCTCCCTGCTTGCCCCTGTGCAGCAAAGAGTGACAAATCTACCCAGACATGCAGGTGAACCCCTCCATTCCCCATCCAGAGGTGCTGCTGGCAATTGCAGCCCCGCACTGCCAGCACTGCTCTTACCTGGGCCATCACATCATGGGACCAGATGTCAGAGGCCAAGGTGAGATGTGCCTTGCTCTCCCCCTCTGAGGGTCTCAGCAGTGTTGGCCCAAAGACCGTGGCCAGGTTATGGAGAGACATTTTGTTGATAGGCTCCTTTTCAGCCACCCTGTGGGGTACAGGGAGAGAGGGAGTGTCAGCCCCAAATGCTGTTCTGGAGCAGGGTGGCCATGGGGTAATGTGGGGGACGAGGGCTTCCCTCCCTTCTCTCAGCCCCAGTGGGGCACCTCCAGCTTGCCATTGCCCTTCACAGCCCTCAGAAAACCCAGGTGGAGGGCAGGGAGCTCTGCCCCCTTCATGGCCTCTGCCGGAGCCTCTGGGCCTGGCCAGGAGCCCCGGGTGTGATGTGGCAGCAACCAAGCCCTCACTTGCTTATGTGCTGCAGGGCCTCCACCCTTCCCGAGCCTGGCAGGGTATGGGGAGCTCTGTGCCCCCTGCACCCACTCCCCACAAAGCTCCCTGCCCCAACAACCCTGTGGGATCCCTGCCAGCATCGAGGGAACCAGGACCACAACATTGCCATGTTAGGAGGCAGCTGTGCTCTCCGGCACAGGCTGCTCGGTTGAGCCCCGGCCAGGGGAGCAGATGTGGGAACTGGCTGTGCCCAGTTCTCAGGATGGAAAGGGATTTTTCCTCCCCCATCCCCCAGCATCAATCACTTTTTCTGTTCGGTTTTAGCCAAACCAGAGGAAAAAAAAAAGCTTCATGATGCAAGTAACATGAGCCATGAGCCCCAGTCCCAAGCTCACAGCCAGCTCTGGCCAGGCTCTGTGTGCTGCTCTGCTGCTCTCCCACAGCCCCGTGCCCTCCACAATTTTCAGGCCTCCATGACCCTCAGAACTGTCTATCCCCAAGTTTGGATGGGCTTCATCTGGGCCAAGGTAAAGCCTGTCAAACCACACACTGCTGCACTCGCCCTGGGACGGATGACACGGAGTGTCACCTGCAGCTTTAGGACATGTCCACAGAGCTGAATTGCTGGCCCTGGTTGTTGCCCATAGCCCCACTCTGCACCAGCACAACACCATCTGCCTCCAGTTTGGAATTGACCTGTGCAGGCACCACAGGAATCAAAGAGCAGCTGTAACTCTGTTTATGTCCCATCCCTATGGCAAAGCACCTCCACCGTGCAGCCCCTGAGCTGTTACCTTTTCAAGTGCTCCAGCAGGAAGAGGAAGGTGATGAGGTTGGGGTCAGGCAGCGACCGGAGAAGGTGCATCATGCAGTTCTCCTTGGCAGCAGGATCCGAGAGGGCTGGAGACAAGGAGGGAGAAGGCTCAGGACAGGGTCTGGTGCAGCAGCAGGACCCACCATGGCCAGATGCCTCTGGGCAGCCAGTGCTTGAGCACTGGGGAGCAGCCCCATGGCAAGAACAGCCAGGATTAAGTGGGTTGAGCTGGGAAGGACCCTTGGGAATCTCCCATCCCAGAGCAGGCAGTGCCAAACAGCCACATTTGGGCATCAACTGCTTCCCCCCATGCTCAAGCCCTTACCAATCCCCTCCATGAAGGCGGGGTAGAGTCTGTCAGTGAGGAGGGGCTCAGGCAGCTCACGGAAGTACAGCTTCAGTGTGCCAGCAATGGCATTGATGTCCATGTCACTCAGCATGACCAGGATGTCCTTGTTATCTGTTGAGAGACCCCACATGTGACACCTCCTGCCCTTCTTCCCCTCTGGGTCTCAACCCACCGTGTCACTCCAGCTCTCCAGTCAGGCTGCCAGCTGGAGGGCAGGGATAGCACTGCTGGGTTCACAGCCCCTTTAGCCAGGCTGAGGCTGGGAAAAGCAGAGTAGTTCGCGCCTGGCTGGGCAACAGAACGCGGAACAATTTGCAAATCCATTTGCAAGGTTTCCCTGACTCAGTGTCTCCCAGAAGCCAGCCAGGAGCAGCGGCAGCTCAAAGGCACCGAGGCACAAACAAGGCTGGGATCTCCAGGCATTTCCTTTCCCAGCAACACCCTCCTGTTCACCCCCAGCCCCTTCCTGGGCACAGCAGCATGTTGTGCACACGTGAAGCCCTGCACCTGGGCTTGCAGGGCCGGGAGGCCCCAGTGCCTCTCCACCCTCCCATGGGAACATGACACAAAGGGCAGATGTTCCCCCAGGACACTCACTTGCATCAAAGACAGCTTTCAATGCCTGGATGTCAGTGGCGACACCAGAGATCCTGTAGATGCCGACCTCCTCAATGCCCCTCTTCTCCACCTCCTCGATGCACTGGCGCACGATGTAAGGCACCTTGGAGCGCTCGCGCCTGGCTCGGAAAACAGATCCGTGAGAAAAGATTCCCAGGAGACCCCATGGCAGTCAGCCCAGCCCTGCAAACCCCAGGATGGGCATGCCAGGTGCAAAGGATGGGGCTGGCAAAGGGAATGGGCAAGTCCCCCAGCAGAGAGCAAAGGCCAGGCTCTCTGGTGTTGGTGGGAGCAAGGGGTCCACACAGTGTAAGGACAGAGCAAGAGGACCTGGTGCAACCCCACAGCCACAGGGACCGGAGCAGATCAGGCCCCCCAGCCCCTGCACTTACTTTGTCACGACACTGATTTTGACTCCAAAGACTCCAGTTTGCTTTTTGGATGGGGTCCTCTTCAGGCTCATGTCCCTGCTTGTGAACTTCATGGAGAACTCCACCTTGATCTATGGGAGACAAGAGATGAGTCCTGGCTGGTATGAAGGCACAAGGAAGGGGCTGCAACCACTGAGGGGCTGTAGGTCCCCCAGCCCCACTTACCCCATTCATCTCAATCACGTCCATGTGCCAGTTTTTTGTCTGCACAGCCTGTGGGTCCAGCTGTGGGAAGAGATGGTGTGTGAGCTCCACAGGGACACAGCCCCATGCCAGCCTGGTGTCCCCCAAAGCCCCTAATCCACAGATGGCGTAGGACATAGGGCATGCTCTTCGTGGACAACATGACAAGAGGATGCAGAGGTTCCCCTCTGGGGTCCCTCTGGCCATGCCCTGAGGCCAGGTGGGAACAGCCTCCATATCCTGCCCTCCGTAGAGCCCCTGCGAGGCAGAGCTTTAACCCACACCCCAACAGCAAGAAATTTCCAAGAAATTAGGACTATTTCTGGCAGCAGATTGATGAAACAGAACTAGGGCAGCATTTTCCATGCACAAAAACAACATCTCCCCATAGCCAAGGCTATTTATAACCCCTGGGAATGACAGGCTCCGCTATTTCTGGCTTTGGGGCTAGCGGGGGACTCTGCGACGCTGCACCGGCGCCCGGCTGCCGTGGTGAGGTGATGGCATTCCCAAGGCCCCGGCACGTGCCACGGTGGATTCCGGGCCCCAGGGCTGGGCAGAGGTGGGTGCAGTTGCCTTTCAGGGCTTTTTGGTCCCCAGCTGGTGGTATCGATCCAGCCCCATCGATCCCTGTAATGCACAGGGCGGGCAGCGGGGCAGAGCCCGGCACTAATGTCCCCTTGGGGAAGAGGACAGGATGCAGGAGCTGGCGGGGGCTCCCAGGGCTGAGGGCACGCAGCTGCCAGGCGACATGCACACCAAGCATGTGGGGTCACTCTGCAAGGACACAGGAGCTTCCTACAGCTGCTGGGTTGGGAGATGCTCCAGGTGAGCATAAAGATGTCCAGAGCTGCTGTTCCAGCCATGGAGCTGCTGTTCCCCTGCACATGAAGTCACACATCATGATGGGGGGGGACCCTGGGGTCCCTCATGTCCCTTCTTGCACAAGACCCCAGAGTCCCAAGGGCAAGCTCAAGCTGCCCTGGCTCTCATGACAGACCCAGCACAGTATCACTGCCACATGCCCAGCCCCATGTCCCAGCAGCTCCTCGGCCACCAGGGTGCCATGGGAAACACTGTGGTCTCCAGCAAGGCAGAAACGCTGCTGTCTCCAGCATGGCCCAGGAATGGCTCCTGACACAGAGCCCTCCCTGGTGCTCCAGCCCAGTGCATGGAGAGCTCAGTGAGTGTCACATTGCTTCCTCCAGGCCAGCCCTGCGGCTGCTGCTGCAGGGGGAGTGGTGGAAGGAGGAGGAGGAAGGCTGCAGCTGCCCTGGGCTCCCATGGGACCCTGCAGCAGGTCTGGACACCAGGATCATGAGACTGCAGCAAGACCACTGCCAACCCCAGCCCTGCTGCTCCACGTTCTCTGTGTACCCCCCCAGCATCAGATCCCCTGCAGCACTACCATGTACTCATTACAGCCAATGCCAACCCAACACCACCTGTCCCAGGGTCTTTCATCCCTTTTCCTCACACATTCTGATTCTGCTCTTTGCCCCTCAGTCAGGTCAGGAGCCATGGGCCTCCTCGCTCTGCAATGTGATTTTAACTGCAACCACCACATCCTCATCCCCTGGGTCCCTCTGGCTCTGATGGCCCTGGCAGCTCACATCTGGAAGGGCTTTAGCAGGGCTCTGGAAAAAGCTTTAATAAAAGCCAGGTTGGCTGCAGCCAGTGCTACAGACCTTCCCTGAGCATGTCACCTCCCTGCAGCCCCTTCCCCTGAATGGGCAGAATCATTCCCACCCAGCTCCCTACAGCAGCCAGCATGGCCCAAATTTGGGCTACTTCTGCTGGCACCACCAGCCTGAGCCCCCTTTCAGCTGGGGCAGGTCCCTGTGCACCTCTAGGGCTGTGGCCTGGCCCTGGTGCTCCTCTAACCTACCACACCACACTCCACACAGCAGGCAGCACACCGCACTGCCCACTCCCTAATGGAAGCAAAACCACGTCCAATGCTTCATCTCCAGGTGTGGGAGGATGGATGGGAGCATCAGAGCAAGAGGCAGCTCCTGCCCACACAGCACTGGCAAACACCCCATCTCAGCTACCACCACCATCTCCTTCTTCTCCCAAGGGAGCTGCCTTGCTCCAGCATGATGCAGGGACATCCCAGGTCAGTGGGGAACTGCTGGGCTGGGAGCCCCTAGGGAACATCCTCCATGCCAGCGCTGTGCAGGATGAGATGTCAGCTCCTCTTTGACAGGTCAGATGGCTTTCAGCACCGACCTGTGCTTGGGAAACAACTCAGCCAGGTTACCAGCACCTCTCTGGGCTGCTCCCTCCTGCATCTCAGGGACTCTCAGTCGTGGTGATATCCATGCCCAGGTCAGCATCCACTGCAGTGTCATTCTCATCCATGTTGAGGTGAAACATGCTGTGCTCCCAGCACAGGGCTGTGCCATCATCCTGGTTTCCCAAATTGTCCCAAAGTGTTTGTTTATAGGACAAGGCCCCAGCTTGTGGAGGGACAGGCAGCAGCATGGCCGGCCATGAATATCCCAGCAGCCCCACAGCACTTGTGTGTCCTGGGGAGGTTCCAGTGGCAGAGGGACACACCACTCCTGCTGGTGCTGGCCCCAGTGCCTACTGCTTGTCTTGTGTATGGAGCGACTCCAGACTTGAGGAGATGTGGCCACTTCTTGAAATTCTGTCCTCAAGACACCTCCAGGCTGTGGCACTGTGGATACAGTTCCTACATGGGCAATGGCAGCCAAGACAGACTCAGGCAGTGCTGGATCCCCAGAGCTTCCAGGTAAGGAGCTGAGAGGGCTCCAAACCCTAATGGTGGCTCTCCAGGGCTCCAAGTGCCAGGATGCTGCAGCAGGGCAAGGGCTGCCAGCCTGGGCATGTCCCTTCCTCACACCTCACACCCATGAGGTCACCCAACTGTCAGCCTGCAGTGAAGCCATCAGGAGCAAACTGGTGACTCAGCCAGCGAGGTCATCTCTGCCACAGCCCTGGGGAGCAGGATCCCAGAGGTGCTGCCACAGCCAGCATTGCTTCCCATCAGCACTGCACCCATGGACACCCCAGCTTGCCTCCCGTGGCTTCCCTGGCTCCAACAAAAAGATCCCCCATCAGACTTCCATGCCAGCAGCTCCCTCCCCAGGGAATAGACAGTCCCTGAGCTGGTCAGTGCCATGGGGCAGAGCAGCCCTCACACCAAAACGCTGCCAGTGGTAAAGCACAGCCCTCCAAAAAGCAGCGATTCACAGCCCCATCTGAGAGTGACCTGAGAAGCAGCTGCAGCACCCATGACACACCAGGATCATGCTGGGGTCACATCCTGCCCTGCAAACCAGAGCTCCCAGGCAGGAGCCGGCAGGGAAAGGAGCGGCTGCAAAAGGGATGTGTGGGGCTGAGAAAAGAAACCCCCTCTTGTTTTGACCCAGCAACAGCCGGCGGCAGCCCCCGGGCAGCCTCCCCACACAGCCCTTGCTGCCCCTTAATCCCCTGTGCGGGAGCAGCGGCACAGAATCGAGGTTAATGCCGCTGCGTCACAGGCGGCCCCGCTGCTGCCAAACCGAACCCTCACGGGCCCAGGCAGCTCCTGCCCGTGGTCACAGCTGAGCCCTGGGCCAGCAGAGCCCTGCACAGGGAAAGCCCACGGAGGGAAATCCCCAGAGCCCCCCTTGGGGCTTTTGTGACAGTCCGTGAGGGTGCTGTCCCCCTCCCTTGCTCACCCCTGCCCTCCATCCTCCCGCTAAGACAGGCACCACTGGCTGATGTGGCTGCGACACAGCTGCGAGCTGGAGGAAGCCTGGATGGACCCAGGAGGAGGGTTTGCAAACCAAGCAAGAGGGGGTACGCAGGCACTGGGTGCGGCAGCACTCCAGGAGCCCACCCCTGGTCAGCCCTTCAGCATCTCTGCCTCCTGGGCAAGCCCCAGGTCCAGGCACGGGGGCTCCCTGCCCTCTCTCTGCAAGATCCCCCCTGTGTAAACAGCTCAGCCCCGCCGGCTCCCCAGCACGCAGAGGGAGAGGGAAGGAGGAAAACAAGCACCTCACAGGCTGCCAACTGCATCTAAGAGCTCCCAAAGCACCCAAACAGCTCCGTGCATGGACCACACAGCACTCTCCCCACAAGCCCCACGTACCAGAGCCCCCCCCACCAAACTGTCCACCATAAAGCCACAGCCACCACGCACAGCAGAGCCCGGCGACACGGCGAAGCCACCCCAGAGCCCACCACCGTCCCCTCCAGCCATCCCCGCATGCACCCGAGAGGCACCTTCTGCCGGAGCAGTTTGCTGCGCACTCTGCCCCACAGGCGGGCGCCCGTGTTGGGGGGTCGCTTCCCCTCGGGCTCCTCCACGCCGCGCTCCGGCTGCTCGCCCACGGGGCCGGGGCTGCCCTCCGGCTGCACCAACACCTCCGTCATCGCGACGACCGCTTCGGCTCCGGGGAGGCGAGAGGGTGCCCGGGGCTGGGTTAGGACAGCACCCGCATCCCTTCGGCTGGGGAGGGAGGTCAGCGGGGGCCGGCGAGGGGAGCCCGGCTGGGGCGGCGGGGAGGCGAACGGGCAGGGCTCATCTTCAGGGTGTGAGCCAGGCTGTCGAGGCAGCTCGGCAGCCCCAAAAACCTCCCTCCCCCTGCGAGGAAGTGACTCAAAGGCAGCCCCCCCCCGGCGGCCCCCACGCGTTTAACTCTCGCCCTGCCATCCGCCGCCGCTCGCGAAGGCTGGGGGGGCTGCCCGCCGCCGTTATCCGTCGTTATCCGCTGTTATCCCTCATCCGTTATCCGCTTCGCAGCGGCAGCCGCGGCCCTGGAGGCATCGCCGCTGGTGGCTGCAGCATTCCCGGCTCCGCGGAGGAGCCAGGCTGGCTCTCCTGCTCCCAAGGGGCACAGGGACGGGACTTTCGGGGTCTCCTGCCAGGCCGAGGGACAGGTGGGGACCCCCTATGACCCCTCAGCGTGCTCTGGCCCTTGTAAGCACCACTGCCAGGGGGTGATGTGGGCAGTGGGATGGAAGCCCTGGAAAACTCCCTGCCTGCTGCTTCTCCTGACAGGCACGGACAGAGCGAGGTGTGGACTTGGAGGAGACTTGCACTGCCTCCCAGTTCATCCCTCAGCAGCTCCTGGAGTCCATATGGATCACCCTGTGGACCCCTGCAGGTCTGGGGAGCCCCAACACCACAAATCTCCCCCTCCAGAGCCTCTGCCAGCCCAGGAAGGGGAACAGACGGACAGGCTGCTATTCCCCGAGGGTACAGCAGGCATCGTGCCCATGACAACACAGACTCCGCTTCAACAGCCACATCCCCCTGTGCATCAAATGAGCTGAGAAAGGGGCTGTTCCCTCCTGCTCATCACTCTGAGACCCCCTTCATGCACCCACTGTCTGTCTCCTCACGTGCCCCAGGCCCAAATCCAGCCTCTCTCCTCTGCAATACAGGCACAAGCACTCAGACTGCTTTGCCAACCCCAGCATCCGTCTGCCACCCTGCCACAGCACCACACACCCCTGCCAGCACCCACCAGACAGCCCAGCTGCTGGCAGAGAGTCCTGCTCAGAGCAGGACTGAGCCCTGCAGCACAGGGGACACAAGACTCTCTGGGGATACAAGCCCCCCAGGGCAGCTCTACCCCAACCACAGCATGTTCCGGCCTTAAAAACCACAGACAAAACAAGAGTAACAACAAAACAGGGTTAATCCCAATCAGCAGTTGAACCTTTTCACTCTGCAGCACAGCATAGGGTGCCCCCACTCCACCAGCCATGGGGACAGGGCTTGGGGTAGGAATCCAACACTCATCACACTGCAGACCCCTCAGAACTCATTGCCAAGATGCTTGAGATGAGGTTGATGACAATCCCAGCCCCTCCATGGACCCAGCCACATCCTTTGTGCTGGCAGGATGTGACTAGCACCCACGGCATCTCTGCAGATTTGGGAGGCCCCCACCGTCCCTCACAGAGGGGCTACAACACCCCCCCTCCACACATCAACCCACTCCCACCAGTCTGTGGTGCTGTTAAGCCGCTTTCATGGCCAACTCAAGTGCCTGGGTGGTCAGATTAGAGCTGGGCAGTGGGCACAGGGCTGGCTGCTGGGGAATTAACCCATTCTGGCAGCCCCTGAAACACCATGGGCCTTTGCCAAGCTGCTGATACCAGTGCTGGCATCTGGAACCAGCAGCAGCTCAGGATGTGCCCAGAGACCAGTCAGGGTAAGGACCACCCAGGTCCTTCAACATCTCTGCCTGAAGAGCTCAGGGAGAGGGCAGGAGGGCAGTGCTGGCATGTGGCTATGACCCACAGCCTCAGCAGCAGCACTGCCCATCCTGCTTGTAGTCATCCTACCCTACAACCCATCCCACGCCTGGGGCAGAGGCTGAGCTGTGGCTCTGGGTGCCAGCAGGACAGCCCCAACCCTGATACTGCTCTGACCAGCCAGGTCCTCCTTAGGATAAGCAGCCCCAGGGCCTTCTC
Organism: Calyptomena viridis; assembly: GCA_013390005.1. Classification (NCBI taxonomy): domain Eukaryota; kingdom Metazoa; phylum Chordata; class Aves; order Passeriformes; family Eurylaimidae; genus Calyptomena; species Calyptomena viridis. The sequence continues at coordinate 276,988 of WEIV01021286.1, forward strand.
TCTCTCTCCCTTCCTTCCCCCACAACTTTTGCACAGCGGGTACGAGCTGTGCTGTCCCTGTCCCGACCCCCGCATCTCCCAGCATGACTCATGTTTGTTGATCCAGGCTATTTCCGAGAGCGCAGCTGGACTGATCCCTGTGGGACATCGAGCCCCTTCCCTGCCCCAGCCCTCCTGCTTGGCCCAATGCCACCCTCACAACACTGTTTTCCAGGGGGAGGGCAACAGATGGGTGATTTCAGGTAAGAACAGGCCACTAGTGAAGCCAAGGCCTCATCTCCTACCCTGTGCCCAGTGCACTGCTGTCCCCCACAGTGTCCCCTTCCCAGCAGCAGTTCCACGCTGTTCCCCTGGGACCTGCCCTTAGTTGCTTTCCCACGGAGCAGGCAGCCACACTGGGCCCTTTGAAATGGCCTGGGGTTGAGGGCTGTGTCCCAGGCGTGATGCTGTCCCCAGCACAGATGAAGAGGCAGCCAACTCCGGGGGTCCCCACTAGGAAAACAGGAGCACCCCCATCCTGAACTGTCCCCTGATGCCCTGGGTGTCCCTGCAGCCTGGCCAAGGTGGGTGCTGGGAGGACAAGGGGTCTAGGGGCTACCTGCCCCTTGCTCTATCCTCCCAGACCTGCTCACCTGGGAGCATCTCAGGGCAGTCCAAGCCTCCATCCATCCCTGCCTGGCAACCACCAATCAGAAGCAGCTCAGCTGTTGCCCTGGAAACCCCCGTTGCCATAACAGCAGCTGATGGAGGCACAGGGAAGGCAGATGGTGGCAGAGGGGGACAGGGGAGGGATGGGGGGCTGCACGCTCAGAGCCCTCCCTGGGGCAGCTGCCAACACCCTCTCCACTGCCCCCTGGGGCAGCAGCATGGGAGGCAGTGGAACAGAAACACTTCTGGCCCAGCTGGGGCTGGTTGCATGTCTGGGGAGTGGGTCTGGCTTTGCCACCTCCACAAGAGCCCCTTTCACTTTGTTCAACCTTCTTCTGCAGACACTGTGCTCCAGGGCTGACATCCACATCCCTGATGCCCACCCACCTCTCTGCCTTCAACCCTGAGCCACAATCCCTAAACCCTGTTCCCAAAAGTGGGGTTATGTGTCCATGCTGCCAAGCCTCTCCCATCCCAGGCATCACTCCAGAGCAACCCTCCCAGCTCAGGTGTCTGGCCTCAACAGGTTCACTGTTGGGTGAGAAAATTCCCAAAAGCCCCAGCACATACCTGGATCTGCCCCTTGCCCATGATCTTGTCCACAATTTCATTGTTGTCCTTGTTGAGTTTGGTCTTGTCATAGCACTTCTCATAGCAGAGGATACGCAGGGACTGGGAGCCCTCCAGCTCAATCTCAAACTCCTGGGGTGGAGAGGGAGGATGGCTCAACCCCAGCACCCCAGAGCAGCTCCAAAACTGGGGTTGAAGAGAAATGGGGAGCACAGTCCCCTCCCTGCATCCCACCCTCCCTCACCTCATTCCACTGTGGCTCCGTGGTATCCCGGAAAACTCTGGTCTTGGCTTTGCTGACAAAGTAGCCGAAGGAGTCCACCTCCAGTGTGCAGTAAAGGTCTGGGGGAGCAGACACCACTCAGAGCCCAAGAACATCCCCACCAGCTCCCAGGGGACCACTGTGGGCAGAGCGGAGCCACATGCTGGACCCCAACTCTTCTGATCACACCAGCCCCTCCAAGCAGGGGTGGGAACACACACTTACTGGCAGACTGCTTGAAGCCCTTGGCAGAGTGGACAATGACATGCAGGAACCCGTAGAGCCCAGGGGACTCATCATCTATGGCAGGAGAACAGAGGCTGTGTCACCTCCCGTGCTCCAGGGCTGGCTGTCCTCAAGGCAGCCTTTGCCACAGCAAGCACTGGGTGCCTGCGGTGACATCCCAATGTCCCCAACCCCCTTGAGGGCCGTCCCTAAGTTCTGTATTCCCTGCTGACAGACATCCCAAGCTCTCCTGCTGCTGTACAGCCCTGGGGGAAGTTCTCAGTAGGGCTGGCTGGGTCTCGCCCTGGGGATACTCTGGTCCTGCCCAATCCATTGGGGTGCTGGAGAGACCCCAAAAGCAGCCCTGTGTTGCAGTCGGGATGGCTCTGCCTGGGAACTCAGCGCTGCTCCAGCAGTGCCACCTGGTGGGAAGCTGTCCCCTGCACAGCAGCGTCCCCAGTAGGGACCCAGCTCCAGCCTGGAAACCTCACAGCTCCTCTTGGCATCATGCAGAGCAAAGTGGACAGCCCAGTGGACACTCACCGTCCTTGTTGCTGGTGACTGGGATGTTGTGGACAGTACGTAGCTTGAAGCAGGATCCTGTAAGCACCTGCAATTCCACTGAGCTCAGGACAAAGGCCTGGAGGTCTGGGAGAAGACAGGAGAGGAGCTTCAGTGCTGGCCATGGGGACCAGAAAGCAGCAGGCTGGGATCCTGCAGGACCTTCCTGTGGCCCCTGGAGGGGTCAGGAGCCCCATGAGGGCCTTGGCAGCCCCAAACTTACCCTTTTTCTGCAGTTTCTGGATGGCCTCCCTCCACTCAGACCGCTCATAGTCGGAGGACAGTAGGAAGAGGTAGCTCTGTAAGAGAGAGCGGGGTGTGGCAGGCTGTGTGCAGGCAGGGCTGAGCCCAGCCCCCAGCCCACCCTCCTCACCTTCCCATTGCGGTTGTGGATGCGGAAGGGGATGGCAGGTGAGTTGAGAAGCAGCCAGAATTCGTTCTCAAACATCTTCTTCTTGAGGCGCTCGATGGCCCGGCTCTGCCCCTTGTTGGCTTTCTGCAGACAGGGAGCAGAGAGTTTTCACAGGTGCCCCTGTCCCCCCGCCACATCCCTGATCCAGAGGAAGGCACCCACCCCCCCAGCAGCAGGTCCTCCTCTCACCTCCTTCTGCACCTCACTCTTGATGGCCGAGATCTTCATCTTCATGTCCTCCAGCTCGTGGTCGGGGATGACATGGACCTGTGGGCAGTGCTCTGACTCCTCCGGCGAGGGGAACACCAGGTCGGCCAGGGGCACGTACCACTTGCAGTCGTACTGCTGGTGCTTCCTGTGGGCAGGGCACGGGTGCTGACTGATGCCTGACCCCTCTCTGGCACATCCCCTGGCCCACTGCAGAACAGGGGGTTGTGATATGTTCCCCCCTTGCCCAGCACCCCCCTTACCCCACCGCTGCCTTCTTCAGTTTGGCACAGAGCAGCACATCAGTGAAGAGGAAAACGTGCCGCAGCTTCCGCGAGCCCTCCGACAGCTCCACCAAGAATCCATCCTTGACAAGCTGCCGGGTCTGTGGGACAGTGGGGCTGCTGTGAGAGCGGGCAGGGAGCAAAGACCAACAAACTGTCCCTCTCTGCGACTCAGCCATCAGGAGCATGGGAAGGTCCATGTCCTCTGGGTGCTATTTTGAGTCACATACGCTCAATAAGGCACCAGCAAACAGCAAAGATCAGGCAGACCTTTAACGTTTTACTCAGAACTGCATCTAGAAGAACCCTTCCATCTCCTGGCCAAGCACCATGGAGCTGCTCAGGAGAGACACACCAGCCAGGGGCTGGCAGAGGGCTCAGCTCTCACCCTGTGCCCAGCCACTGCCCACCCTGCTGGCTCACCTCGCCTTTGGGGGTGGTGACCGCTGTCCTCCGGGGATCGATGTCCTCATTGATGCTGGAGAGGAAGTTCTGTGAGATGCGGAGAGCATCCTGGAGCAGCGGGTAGTCGGGGTGGTCAGCTGGGGTGTGCTTGAGGAGGTCCTGGAAGGAGACGGGCAGGTGAGCAGCTCGAAAGCACCCACTCTGGAGACCACCCCCATCAGCCCTCCCCAAGGCTGCAGGTCCCCAGGAGCAACAGAGACAGAGCCCCCCATCACTCCCCTGCCCCAGGACTGGTGTCACACTCACGTGCAGGACAAGGGTGCTCCGCGTCACCCGGTCAATGGGTTTGTACAGCAGCGCTGAGGAGAGAGAGAAGGTGTCAGCAGCCACCCATTGCTGGAGCTTTGACAGGTGGGAGAGGGGCCAGAGCCAGCACTCCATCCCACGAGGGAAAGGAGGGGGACCCAGATGCCCAGAGAGCCATCCCACAGTGAAATCTGCATGAAGCCATGGGTGAGCATCTGGAATCTGTTCTGCACAGAGCCAGCAACAGCTGGACCATCATGTCACTGCCAGCAGTGGTGAGCCTCCAGTGCCACAGCCCTGTTCCCTGCTGCACTGGGGGCTCCAGCAACCATGGCCTGGCTGGTGTGTGGTCACAGCCATGGTGACACTGCTCCACCCTGACTGTGGGATGGGACACCCCACCACAACTGTGCCAGCACATCCCCATGGCAAAGGACCTCCCCAAGCGCGGTGCACCAACACTTGCCGTGCAGTGGCTGTGGAGAGGAAGAGCTGCTCATCACCCACAGCAGCTTTTTCAGTTTCCCTTTTGGCTCAGCAGTGGGTCCCATCCCTGTCCTGCTCTCTCTGGGCTCTGCCACCCCATGGGACATCCTGTATCCAGCACCCCAGCCAGCCCTGGTTGCAAGGGGAACCCGGACTGCTCCAGCAGCAGCAAACACCCACCTACAGAGAATGCCTGGGCCAAGACACCATCCCAATGCCACTGCTCTGTGTTCCCTCCCTGCAGCCCTCCATGACTGCATGTGAGGCTCTGTCTGGGCCAGGGGGCAGAGCTGCCTCAAACACGGGGCACAGACACTCCCTTTCTCCTGCCATGCACCCTCCCAGTAGGAAATCAGCCCCAGAGGCTCTTCAGAGGCACACTTCACTGGAAACAGCTGGATCCTCCTCCCTAGCTTTTTGGGCAGGCAAAGGCACAAAGCCCACTTGCAGTGCTGTTCCCCATGCCTGGCCACTGGCGTGTTTCCCCAGGCTGGTTCCAGACAGGCTGATGCTTCTGGGTTTTCCCTTCACTTTGGAGCACTTCCCCAAACTGCCAGGGCCAAGAGGGGCCAGGTTTGGGGCACGAGGAGAGGAGGGAAAGCTGCCGCCTCCTCATGCTGTGCTGAGTTGTGGAGGACTCCCATGTCATTTCTCCCAAAGGGTGCTGCTTTGTGGCACTGAGTCCTGAGAAAGGGACCCCCATCCTGGTGAACAGGAGGTCTCTGTTCAGGACGTGAGGATGTCAGCCTGGACACTAACTGGAGGCTGCAATCCCCCACAACTCCATGCCACTAGGCAAAAAACAGGTAAAACCAGAGCTGCAGTCCCTGTGACAGCCAGCAAGAACTCAGCTCTGGGATCAAGGGGGACAGGCAGGGCGTTCCCTCTTTTCCACCACCCAAGACCCACAGATAGGATGGACGCTCCTGCTGCCATCACTACAAGCACATGCAAAGCACTGGGGAGCCCTCGGAGGGGCACAATGCAGGAGCACCCAGGATCCTCACCGGCACAGTCCTGCCAGCCTGGGACCAAGGCACAGGCAGCAGCAGGCAGGGATGCCCGGCGCCTTTTCTTCCCAACCATGGAGAGATGGTCATTCCAGCCCCACGATGCTCACAGCCTCCAGCAGCCAAATGGAGCCCCCTCCCTATCACAGCCCAGGCAGAGGGGTTTCCCCCAGCCCAGGATCCCCCGGCCCATCCCAGCTCCTGGCCCATCCCAGCTCCTCGCCGTCCCGCCGCCGGCACGAGCCCCTGCCCCGCGGGAACGGCGAGCGCGTGGCCGCATGTGCCGGAGCCAAGATGATTCAATCGAGCCTGGAACAAAGACGCTCCCAACT
>WEIV01021286.1:288501-305454 GCA_013390005.1 Calyptomena viridis
CCTGCCAGCACAGGAGTTTCCCCAGGTCCACTCCCAGCTACGGGGTTTGGGACTGTTTAGGTGTTGCTGGTGGCCATGTGCTCGGGGCAGAGGAACAGTGTTAACCATCCCCTTCCTGTGCATCCGGTGCTGCTGAGCTACCCCCCAGCAACATGCATGGCCTCAGGAGCCCACTTTCTCCTGGGGTGGTCACTCCACTCTGTGCCTTTCACACCCGATGCCTGGCACAGCCCTGCCCTGTGCCCCCGGACACAGGCAGTCCTGGGGGAGCGGTGGGGTTGCAGTGATGCCCCCGCTGCCCCCCCAGCTCTGCCCCCCACCAGCACCCGCTGCATCAACCCAGGAGCTGCCCTGGCACCTGGGCATCGCCAGGACCCGCAAGGTGCCCCTTGTCCCCCTCGTCACCCCACCCACTGCCCAGCACGGGAGCAGGGTGCCCCCGCTGCCCACCTTCTCGCCGGCCGAAAACGGAGACCCAGGGCTGGTGGGGGTTCCTGGCTCAGAGTCATCTTCATCCTCCAGCACTTTATCCAGGTACCCTATGGCCTCCTCTTCCTCCTCCATGGCCAGCCGGGCAGCGGGGAGCAGAGGGGACCCCACAAGGCTCCAGGCAAGGGGCTCACGCGGCTGAGCTGTCCCAGCCTGACTCAGCTCTGGACGCCGGCCACCAGCGCGGGATGAAAGGAACCATTATGGGATTCCCCGGTGCTCCCGCCTTGCCCCAGCCCCGGCCTTCGTCCCGCGGCGTCCCGGGCGCTCCCGGGGCGGCTGCTCAGCCACCTCCGAGCGGCGGCAGCGGCANCGCAGGCACAGCCTGGCGTGTCCAGCAAGACCCGTGGGGAAGGGTCCCCTGCCCATTGCCAGGACCCCCTGACCCCTCGCCCGGCAATGGGAGAGCACCTATCCCGCCTGCTGGCAGCAGCATCATCCGGTTCCTTAGAGAGACCTGGCTCTGCACCCTCAAGAGGTACCAGACCTCTCCCAGTCCAGAAGGGACATGGGGCAGGGTCATACAGCTGAGCCGCCTGCCTGCCCGCATATCTGCCCCACATCCCATGGGGATCAGAGCTGGCACATCACTGCTGCTCCAGCCTGACCGCAACCCCAGAGCAGCCAGGACACAGGGACACAAGCAGTGGTGTCACGCTTGTGAGGGACACTGTGGGCCTTGGCAAATGTGGCAAGATCAGGCTGGAGGAGGGGACACTAACGCAAGAGCAGCAGCAGCTTCCCTCCAGCTCCTCAGAAGTAAAAGGGGAAGCAGTGGCTGCGTGTGCTCTGCCCACAGGAGCCATCTCTCCTGCCTGCACCCGTCTGAGCATGGAACAAACTCCTGCTGTGAGAAGTGGGCAGGGAGACAGACACGGGGACTTTCCAGAGCCTGTGTCAAACCCTGTGTCCACGTCACAGCTCAGGCTTTGCTAAGAGGGGTCTGTGCCAGGACACCGCGACTCCACCTGCCATGGCCAGGTCCACAGAGTGGGGAATCGTCACTGTCCAAGGGAATCCCAAGCAGGAGCTGGTGCAACACCCAACACCATGACCATGCTGCTTGTTTCCCAGGTGGGAGAGGGTCAAGATGCATCTGCACCCAGCAGTCACAGGCCCCAAATGTGGTCACAGCTGCCCAAGGAGCTCGCAAGATGAGACACCTCAACAGAAACCTCCTCCAGCCCTCTCAAAGGCAGTGACACCACTCCTGCCTCACTGGAGAAGAGCAGTGGGGTGAATCTGGCACCCACATGCAAACCTGTGCCCCTCGCAAGGCTGACTCAAAGTGCCAGAATTTGGAGAGTGCTCTGCCAAGCCCTGGCACAAGCACCTCTAGATAAAGAGATGGAGGCAGAGCCGGTGCTGAGCTCCAACACTTCCCAATTCTGTTTGTGACAACCAAGTCGGTATCCCTGCCTGTGCTCAGATCCAGAGTGCTCCACCAGCCTCCAAGGTCACCACTTTGCCAGCATCTCCCCCCAGCCCTGCTCCCCAGGGCCATCCTCTGCTATTCCTGATGGTCCCGGTGACGAGCCCAGCGCTCGTAGATCCGGCACAGGAATGTCAGGACTGGGGCTGGAAGGGCTGTGCTGAAGGCCAAGAGCCCTTAGCCCGAGTGGTTTGGAGCCAGTCCTGGGAGAGGTTCTTTCCCACAGCGGCGAAGGGCAGCAATTCCCTCTCCCTCCCCAAGGGCCGCCGGGGCAGCTGGGTGCCAGGAGGATGATGCTGCGCAGGGCGACCCTGGCGAGGAAGCCACACCTCTCCCTCTTTTGCCTCAGCATCCGGGTCAGGAGCTTAACTCTTTCCACGACAAAAAAAAAAACAAAACACCTTCACTTTGCCCAGCCCGGGCAGCGGCAGCACCGGGGGATCCCGGGGCCGGGCAGCCGCTCCCCGCACCAGCCCCGAGGGGCCAAGGCACCCGCTGTCCTGCCTGGACCCCATCGCTCCCGGGCTTTATGGAAAGTTTCATTCCGGAATAAAAAAAAACTTTTTTTCCCTTTGGATACTGCCCGGCAGCTCTTCAGGTATCCCTTCTGTGAAACACCTTGGGAAACTCAAGGGCTTCCCGGGGATGCCCTCGGAAGAACACGGGTTAAATCTAAGTTCTCCAGAGAGGGAGGGCACCTTGTGTCCCCCCAGCTGGTGACGGTCCCCGAGTGCCGCTAGATGGAGCCGGCAGCCCGGCGGAGCGGGCTGTCCCCAAGGGCTTCCGGAGCTGGGGACACCGGGAACCCCTCGCTTCCACCAAGCCTGGCTGGGCTTTAGCCCCGGGACCCCGTTCTCCAGCCAGCCCGTGCCCTTCCAGCTCTGCCACCGGCATGGCACTGCGGGGCAGGGACACGGCGTGCCCCACCGGCACGGCATCCCCGGAGCTGCAGCTCACCAGACGGCCACGGCCAGCAGGTTTTACGATGCCAGGGACAGTCCCGCAGGTCACGGCAGCACCAGAGCACCACCGACACCACCGACACAACGAGCCGGACCCGCCGCAGCCCCCACTTCACCTCGCCCGGTGCAGAGCTCCGTGCCCCGAGCACCTACCCCTGTGCCGAGGCCATCGGTGGGTGTGGGCGAGACACCGTCCCCGCTCTCCTGGCCGCGGGCGCTGAGCTGGGGGGACATGGTGGGCGACTCATCGATGTAGGGCATGGTTTCTGAGCCCTCTGGCAGCGCCTTGGGCTCCTCGTTGCCCTCCGCGTCGTACTCGTCCGCACCATAGTTGAAGTCTGCCAAGGTAAGAGAGGGTGGCCGTGAGCATCCAGGGACTGGCACGGCCAAGGGTCACCGCATGGCACCACAACTGCCCCAGCCTGTGGTTACCTGCAGGCAGCTGAGCCCGTGTCCGATACCCAGGGCCAGGCACGGACACATGCCCATCCCCACAGCTCAGCCCATCCCTGCTGTGTGCTCAGCCAAGCAGGCAGGGCATCACACATCACACCGAGCATCCTCGGCCCCGCAGGCATCCTCTGCTCGACACACTTCCCTATATTTGAATAATTAACGGAACGAAGAGGCCGAGGGCCTCGTCTGCGCAGGGACAGCTGCTCTGCCAGACGTTCCAGCCCCATGCGAGCGGCTCTGCCCTGCCTGCCCCCCCGGCCACCACCCCCGTGCCATCTTCATGCCATCCGAGGGGAGGGAAGGAGCTGGGCTGGCAGCCACAGCCGCTGTCCTCCCTGCTTCCTCGTGCCCACACTCCTCAGAGCGTGGGAATGGGTGCCAGGATGCCTGGATCTGCAGCACAGACAGAGCCACCCCCCTGGAAGAAGGAGGATGGTGGCAGCTCCACAGCGGGTGGGCAGCTCAGCCCACGATAGGAGACTAAAAGGGGCTGCTTTCCCCAGCGCAGGATGAGGCCCCCACCGCGCCAGGACAGCACCCATTTTTGGATGCCCCACACTGACCCACGACCCCCCCATCACTCGAGGCCCTGGGGAAGCCATTTTGGGGAGCCAGAGCTCCAAGTGGTAGTGGGGGGACTCCAGGGTCTGCGGTGGGTCCCTGGGGCGCAGCGGGGGACCGGGGTACAGCCTAACCTGTTACCATGGGAACAGCAGCGGCTCGGTGGCAGCGGGAAGAGGTGGCTGCAGCAGCCCCGAGATGCTGACAAAGGGGAGGGGGAAGGGAGCCTGGCTGCGGCAGGGGTGGCCGTGGGGTGCAGCCAGCACCCCCACCCTGAGCTGCAGCCAGGACCCCCTCAGCAGCTCTCAAAGAGGCAGGGAACACAGCTTGTCCAACACAACCCTGATCCCATGCCAGCTGCTTATTCCCTTCCCATCCAGCAGCCCCATGGATCCCTGGACTCCACATCCTCACAGGCTTCCTGGGCATGCACAGTAGGCAGACCCCAGCTAAGACTCTAGCTGATAACCTGGCCAAAATGGGGTGCATTGGGGTTGGAGCAGCCATCCCAGACCAAACCCCACACTGCTAACACTTCATGTCTCCACAGCCCTGCCATCCTGGTCAAGGACTCCCCTGGCTCCCACCAACACTGCTCAGGGTATTAATATTGCATTCAGCTTCCTAGTGAAAGTGGATAAACCTTTAAATCAAAGAGCACTGCAAAGCACACTCAAGCCAGGAGCCCTGCCAGTGCCAATGGGGAGGGATGTGGGTCCCATTCTGCACCTGAGGGGGGGCAGAAGAGAACTCTGACATGGGCCAGATGCATCCCATCTCTGCCAGAATACCACAGCCCCTCTCAACCCTTGCTTCATTAGCAATTAACAGCTAATAACCGTCTCTCAGAGGCTGTGGGGCCACTCTTCACAAGGCTACCACAGCCCATGTTCAACCCAGGAGCTGACTGGATGGGCAGAGAAGGGGGAGCACATAATTCCTGCTGCTGGTCCTCAGCTTCCAGGGAAATGGGATCCCTGGCTCCAACCTGTCCTGCCTTCTCATGGTGGGATGTTCATCATCTCCCCTGCCTTTGACAGGTGCCAGCTGTGACCTTTCCAGCATTATCCAGGAGTATGGCAGCATGAAGTTTGTAAGCACTGGTGTCCCGCATGATGGCCACGTCCCCAGAACACCCAGCCCATTCCCCCTGAGACCCCTCAGCTGAGCACTGTCCCCAGGCTGGGGATGTCCCAGAGAGACCCAAACCTCTCACCCAAGTGCCCTTTCCCATCAGGTGGAGTCTAAGGGGGGGCCAAGGCAACAGAGAGGGGACAAATCTGAGAGTCCCCACCAGGCACAGCAGCTTGGAGGTCATCAGTCTGCACCACCTTCCCTCCACCATGGCCAAGGTCTGTAGCTCCAGGCTTAACCACAGGGCAGGCAACAGGGACACAAAGAGTGGCATCATTACCACAGGAGTCCTGGCACCCCATGTGGGGTGGCTCAGCAGTCAGGTAATGAGGAACACAGAGTTAATGAGGCAGCTGGGGACACTGGGAGGTGAAACCCTCAGCAGTGCAGGGAAGAACTTGGCATCAGTGGCACAGAGGGGGAAGGGACTGGCTTGCGGGGACACAGGAATGACCTGGTTCTCCCACTGCTACCAGTTGGAGCAAATCTGCATCCCAGTCCCAGACTGGAGCAGGGGATGAGATCTACAGGCAGTGCCCCAACAGGGACCCAAGGAAAAGGAACCTGCACTGCCTGCAAGAGGGAGGACAGACCTATGTCCCCATGGCTCCAGCTGTGCCACCCATGGCCATGCAGTATTTATTGGGTTCTCACCTGGGGAGCTTGGGAAGAGGAACCTTCCCAGCACTCCCAGAAGCCGCTGTAGGAAGAGAACCAAGCACCACTATGCACCCAGGGTGGGCAAGGGGGACCTTTCTGGGTGAAGGGACATGGAGGGGCTGGCCCCTGCATCTCCCTGGCTGTGGGGTGCTTGTGCCACCCAGGCAGCCCAAACCCAGCAGCTCCCTCCCTCCTCCCCCACAGCTGCATTGCCCCTGCAGCCTGTTCCTGTGCCCGTGCCAAAACCCAGCGCTATTTTTGCTCCTGCTTTTTAGCAGCAGTGGAAATCCTCCTGCTCCACCCCAGGGGTGGGGACCAAGGAGAGGGAGACAGCCTGGCCCAGGGGAGCCACTCCGGGGGGCAAAGACACTGCGACCTGAAACAAGCTTGTAACCCTGACCCCATACACAGCCCTGAGACCCTGCACTGGATCCAACCCCACACTGCCTCAAGGGCTGACACCCATGGGATGCTGATACCCGTAAGGGCAGGGGCCCTGTGGGCTGGCATGTGGACCCAGCAAGGTGACGGGGCCAGAAACACATCCTCATGGAGGATTATTTTCAAAAAAAATGTCTGCTTTGCCACATCTTTCCAGGACCAACCCAGACCAATGCCAGCATGATGGTCCCCAAGAGGGAGCTCAGCCAAGGGCAGCAGCCCTTGTCCTGCCTGGACAGAAGAAGCAAGTGGCATTTTCTTTCCTTTTCAGCCGGACATGTGCTATTCCCTGACACCTCAGCATTGCACTGGCACACCTCAATGGTCACCCATTCTATCCCACTTCCAGGAGAATCCAAACATCTACATGAAGCCTGTGAGACTTTGGGGAAGCGCCATGGTTTCCCTGGGTGAAAATTCACCATGACAACACAGATGCGTGAGCTGTCCTCGGACCTGCCTCCGTGGGCCTCCTCCAAAGGGTGGCTCAACACAAACATCTCCTCCACATCATCATTGCCTTGCCCAGTGTGATGAAGGCTGAACCCTGCCTTGCACACTCCAAAACACAGGCACCAAGCAGCCTCCCCCACACCTCGGTGAAGGCAGCTGGAAGAGGATTTGGGATGGCAGAGCCATGGCTTTGCAGAGATACCGTGGCTGAGAAGGAGGGTGCAGAAGCTGGGGCTCAGTGTGGCCCAAATGCCTGCACAGGCTGCACAGCCATGCCAGACCCTGGGACCGCTGCTGCTGGATGCAGCCTCCAGCTGTGGATGTCAGAGGCTTTGGGTTGGAAAACATGGGGAGGGGGCTCAGCCCTACGCAATGTCCCCCCCGGCAGCCCTTGCTCCCTCTAGGGCATTACAGATGCCAGATCCACACATGGAGCATGATCCAGAGCATCCCACCTTCCCACACACCCGTGCCAAACCTCGCTGCCCCACAAGCACCAGACTCCAAGCTCAACACAGCACCCCAAAAGCCACCCCCGGGGTGGCCACGCAGCTCAACGCTCCCCCAGAATGAACAACGGGGACTCCATGACCGAGCCCCCTCATCCCCATGCCATATCCCTGGCTCTCTGAGCCAAGACAGCTGCCATGGGACCGGGACCAACACGGTTTCGGGGTTCATTCCTCCCTGCTTCCCGTCCGTGGGACCGGGGGGATTCACACTCCTCGGCTCCTGCAGGACGCCCCCGGCCCCGCCGGCTGCCAGCCCCCGGGTACCGGCACCGCGTTGCCACAGCATCCTCGGCACAGCGCCTCGGAGCTCGCTGCGAAAATCACGGCTGGGGGAGAAGTGCCTTCCCACCACCACGGAGGGACGGGAATGGGACCTGAGGCAAAAAGCGTCCACATCCCTAAGGACCCCTGTGGGCAATGCCAACTGTCAGGTTGCTCCAGCCCCAATGAGCCCCACCGCGCTGGGGCCACCGTCACCGTCACCCATCGTGCTCACGCAGCCCCCGGAGCGGGCAGCGGGTCCCCAGAGCCCGGGGGAGGCTGGACCGATTCCGGCCAGCGCCGTCCTGCCACCGGGGCATGCGAGATGCTCATGGAGGGGAGCGCAACCCCCTGCCCGCATCGCCAGCCCTCTGCCCGGTCTCGGCTCAGCCCGGGACCCCCAGCACAGGATCTCCGGCACAGCATCCCTCCCCAGCGCGACGCAGCGTTACACAACAGGTAGGGGGGACCCAGCCCGCCGCCCCCCTCGCCCGCCCCCAGCNGCTGGATGGCAGAGCCGGCCACAGCCGCCTGCCCGGGCACACGGCCGCTCTTGTGCCAAAGGTGCCCAGGGAAGGAGGTGCCGCCTGGCAATGGAAGCGCGTCCCGCCTCCCGCCCCTGCCTTGCCGGGGGAAGACGAGCTCAGCGTCCCCCCGCACGCAGCCACGCCGACCCTCCCCAGGGGTCTTGGGGACCGCGGAGGAAGAGGAGGGGATGTTGGTGGCACAGCGGCTTATGAGGATGCTCCCCAGGCAACCCCAAGGAGAGCTGGGGGGAAAGGGGAACTGGCTCCATCACCCCTTTTACCATGGACTTACATCCTTCCTATGATCCAGGGATGCCCACTCCCTAGCAAAGCCTCCCCAATCCCTCAAGCCACTACAGCTGAAGGACACATGTTCTTCCTGGCCCCTCTCCCCCTGGGTCTGGGAATCAGGGCCTCCTGGAGCCAGGAGCAGCTCTGCCCATACAACTGGGGTCGGCAGAGCGGCACATGAGCAGGCAGGGGTTAAACCACCCTTCCCAGCTGCATGTAGCCAAAGGAAACACAAAGTGCCAGAGTCATCAACCTCAATATGTCAGGGCGCCAGCCAAGCGTTCAAGTGTAGAGACTGCCCTGGCTCAGCCTGTGCTGGCACCGCTGTCCCATCCCAGAGGATTGGGCAGCATCCCCCACCAGTGCCCTCAGCTGCATCCTGCCTGTGGCTCAGTGTGTAGAGAAGGGCCTGGACCTGGCACTGGGGCCAGATGGGAACTGGACAGGAGGGATCTGCTCTGTCAGTCACAAGGGGAAGGTAGAGCCATTGGAGCACGAAGTGCCTGGACATGAGCGGCATCAGCAACTGCTCAAACCCGGAGACCTGAGGGGACCTGTCATGGCACTGCCACCATCTGATTCCTGCTCCAGAGGATGTCCACACCAGGCTCGGATGCAGCATTTTGGGGGAATGTAGCAATGCCAAGGCTGTAGCTCGGCATGGCTTGGATACATAGAACCATCACCACCTGGGATCCAGGACGAGGAGCCCCTGCCACAGCCCTGCCTGCCTGGAGGGGCTGCATCCAGCCCCAGCATGGCAAGGACCCACATCCACAGCCCACTGCACCCACAGACTGTGAGTCACTGGGTGCTGAATCAGTGGCACAAGGTGCAGCCCTACAGCTGTCATTTCCCAACCCTTGCCTGCCCCACTCCTAGGTATTTTGGGGAGCCAACACTCCCCTTGTCCCCACACTGCTACCATGGCTAGTACCAGACCTGCCCAAGAGTGGCCACCACAATGTGAGTCTTTGCTGCTGTTCATCCTCCACCAACTCTCCCATTTAATCCTGCCTTGGCTCCAGCTTAGCATGTCCTTGCTTTGTCTCTTAAAGGTTCCAACAGAGAGCCCCCCTCATAATCCACTGCAAATCCCACACCCCCATAAGCCCCTTCAGCCCCTCACACCACAAGGCCCTGCCAGGAAGGCAACAGTGGTTCAGCTGAGCACATCAACCCTGTTCATGACAGGAAACCGTGCTCCATTCGTGGCTTGGGGAGCCCTGCAGCAGCACCAGCACAACATGCAGCTGCTCCCCCTTGGCACAGTGGCTGCAGAGCCACGGGGGCAGCAGGAAGCTGGTTTTCCATGCAGGGCTCTCTGCATAAATGCAGCGGTTTTTCCACATGCTTTTCCTGGCCAGACACACTTCCTGGCCACTCCTGCCCATGGCACCAGCCTCTCTATGCCACCATGTCCCCTTTGCACATCTTCCTCTTTATCCAACACAGGGATAAGCACTTGGATAAGTTGGCAGACCCTCTGGAGCTCTCTGCAGGCTGGCCACCCAAACAGAAGGTCCTGGCAGAGCCATGGGCAGGAGGAACATGCAGGCAAGTGCCCCACAGACCCGAGGGCCACCCTGTGTTGCACCCATTGGCTGCACACGCCAACCCAGGCAGATGCCCTTGCACATCCCACACAAAAAAAAACCCACCAAACCACTGGGTTTTATTTTTACTTCGGTTTTTGTGCTCTTTTCACCTTTGCAAAAACAACAAAACCTCAAAACCTGCAAAGCAGCTGAACCTTCCTCCTCTCCCCAAGGCTTGGAGGAGCACCTACCCACACCGAGGCACCTTGGCACCCTTCAGTGACAGATAACCCCTGGGTGAGGTGCTGCCAACCATGTTCCCAATCCCCATCAACTGCCTCCAGCTCCAGCTGGGAGCATCCCTGCAGCAAGAGCCAAAAGCCGAGTTCCACAGTTCCTCCCCACCACCAGCCAGCCCCGCACAGCCTGCCTGGTGTCTGGCTGTCTGCCTGGCATCTGCCCAGCCCCTGCCCGCCAGCCCACGCATCGCTATTTCTGGGCTCTTGTGCAAGAGTCCTCCAGTCACAGCCACAGGAGCTGCAGGAGCCTCGGCGCTCGTCCAGGGCTGGGCAGGGGCTGGTGGTGGGAACCCAGGACTGACAGCAACCAGAGAGCAGCTCCAGAGCCACCTGCATCCCTAACACTGGCACAGGGCAAAGGAGGTGTTTTACAGGGGAAAGAGTAGAATGGGAGAGGTGCCACCAAGTTACAGCGTTAATCAAGGACTAAGAGAGCAGCCAGAGCACTTTAGTTAGGAGAGTTAGCCTGTGTGTCCTGGAGCCATGGCAGGGACACAACCAGGGCTGCAGAACCTGGGGCTGCAGTGGGAGATGCCAGCCAAGAGCCTGGCTTTCCCAGCTCCTCCAGTGCCTGCTCTGCCAGGCTCTCCAGGAGGTCCAGGCTCTCCCTTGCTGGTGCAGAGAGCAGCTATCCCCTTGCCAGAGGTTGCAGAGAGAGACCAGAGGAACAAATGAAAATGTTTCCACCCTTCCCGCCAAGGAGCACAGCAAGTCCTTCCTGCCGGGTGTCCTGAACACGCTGCTCCTCAGCCCAGCATTAAACTTTTCCCCCAGTATCACGTGCCTGTGGGATGGAAGCCCTGAAGTCTGCACTGCATTAGCCCCAGGCTGTGCTCACAGACCTGGGGCACCTGAGAGGTGCCTGGAGCACAGGGTGGCCACTCAGGAATGCCATGCAGGGTGCCAGAGCCAGGCAGGTTGCCCCCAGCAAGCGTGGGGAGGAGGGCAGAGCCAAAGCAGCACTGCCCCTGGTCTCCCCAAATACCCCATGGAGAAGGAATAGGTGGTGTCTGCTCATAGGAAAAAGGCTCTAAATCCGGATAAAAGCCAGCTATAGCATCACATCTCTCTTCTGAGAGGGAGGTGACTGTGGCCGTACCTGACAGTGCCACAGGCCCTGGCTGCTCCTCTCCCACCCAACCCCACAGTCGTTTCTCATCACAGGAGCTGCAAAGAAGGAAGAGGTGTTGGTTCACAGCCTCAGAACAAAAACTGCCCATGGAACAAAAACCATCCATGGCAGAAAGCCCTGTCCCAGCACAAAGGTCTCCTTATCTGCCAGATCTTCAAACAATCCCTGAACTTTACAGCTGGGACTTATCTTGAGGCAGATCTGCAGGAGTCCTCTGGGATTCTGCTTAGGCTGGCCAGGCCCTGCTCAGGCTACAGCACTAAGTGCTGCCGCTACTGATCTACATACGGCAATTATCCTGCTTAGCAAACACTGATAAAGTAACTCGGGATGGGACAGCCAAGCCTGTTTGAAGACGTCTCTTGAGGACGGGGTGAGTTCTGTGTGCTCCCTCCTGCTGGCTCCAGGTGACCTCAGTGCAAGGAAAAAGCCAGCGATGCCATGAATCAAGGGCATAGGTGCCGTTTTCCTGGGATGGATGCACACTTAGTGAACTGCCCTGGATAACCCAGGCTCCCCTCTCTAACCCAAGGGAATATTAATTCCCTGCCAGCTCAGAGGAAAAGTCCCTCCGATCACTGCTGCAGGGTTGGCCCCAGCAGAACACAGAGCAGAGCCATCCACTGGGATCCCAACTGGCGGCATCGATGGGCAGGAGGGGAGGAGGAACCAGCGGAACAAAGAGCCCCGCTGCACAGAAGTGTCTTTCCAGGGAAAAAAAAAAACAACAAACCGAAACCAGATTTCAATAGGCTTACAATGCAAATTTATTCAGGCCCCGCAGGGCACTTCTGGCTCTATCCAGCCACCTAATGAGGGCTCCTTGCCTGCCCTGCTGCCGCCGCTGCTCCTACCTGGGGCCACCTCTGTGCCAAAGTGCTCGTCCCCATGGTGGGCACAGCCCGTGACACCGCTGGCACCCAAAGGCAAACTCCATCCCCTCCTTTCCTTGCCCAGGGCACCAGGGCAGCCCTAGAAATGCTCCCAAGCTGAGGGAGCTCAGTATTGTCTCTGCCTCAAATTCTGCGGGGCAAAAACCCATCCAGTGGGACTGTGCTCAGCTGATGGAACACAAGGATGTGCATCCACAAAGGGATGCACAGGGATGCTACAGCCAAACCCACCTCCTCCAGGTGAGATGTTGGCATCTCTGTGCCAAGGAGAGCAGGAACCACAGCTGTGCCAGGGGAGTACCCCTGCCTGGTGAGAGAGACGGGGACCCCCAACCCACTGTGCATCTCTTCTGCTTGGTAGTCAGAGGGTGCAGACACCTGGAAGGGCTGTTTCCCCACCAGCAGAACAGCCTGGTGGTGCCCATGGACACAGCTGGTCACAGGTTTTCCCTTTGCTCTTCCAGCTCCTTTACAAGCCCTCCACTATTTACCCATCACAGGGCAAACTCCAACCACCAGCACCTACTGCTCCCCAAAGCTATGCTTTAAACAGCAACTCTTCTACTCAGAGGCTTTTTAACCTCAGAAACCTTGCATTTATTTATGACCTTCTTTATCAGTGCCAACCTGCCCCAGCATTAACCCCACAGTCCCCATCTTGGGCAGCCCCACATCACACAGGGGTTGCTGTCACAATGCCATCAGGGGGGTTTGTGGAGAGAAACCACCTCCTGCAACATCACTGGGCCCCAGAGCAGATGGAGACGGTTCAAAGGTCCCCAGCAGGCGCAGGCACACACACACATGCTGTGGTTTTGTCCTCGCCTGAGCAGTTAAAATTAAATACTGAGACTCTGCCTGGCCTTCCCCGGGCAGAGGAGGAACTTACAGCATCTTCAGAGCCTTTCCAACAGTGGGGAAACAAGCACTTTCCAATAGTGGGGAAATATGACTAAATAAAAATTAAAAAGATGGATATGAGGACAAAGAGGTGCTGGTTGGGCTCTCAGGGAGGGGACAACTCCCCCCACTACACCTGTCCACTGTGGCACTAACCCCCAGATCCCCTCTTCACACTAAAGAGAGGGGGGATGGATGCACAAACCATGCAACACTTCACCTTCCTGAGAGCTCCTCTGCCTCCTACAAACCATGACCTACCCCAAATAGAAAGAGATGCACCAGGATAAACCCTGGACTTTGGCCATTTCCTGTTTTCTTGGTGAGGTTTTAGAGAATATTCCAAGAAAGAGATGAGGAGCCAGCAGGGTCCAAGGGTGGCTCAGGCCAGCAGGACACAGCTCTACCTGTAGTGCTGCCCCATCACCTCCCTGACTGCAGGGAGTTTCTCCAGGACAGAGATGCCACTTTTGCAGTATCATGTATTTGCCAGCAGCAGCACAAGCTGCAAGCAGGGACAGAGCAGCAAGAACAAGTCCTGCCTTTACCCAAACCATGCCAGGAGCCCCCAGCATGACACCCATGGGAATCCAGCTCCAAGCCAGGCACACAGGGATGAGGCAGAAAATGCCCCAGGAACTCCAGGTGTTCCAGGGCCCCTTCTCCACCTCAGCCCTTTGGTGCACACCCCAACACTGCTGCCTTTCTGAGCTCACCACCCTCCAAGGCAGGGACCCTGCTGCTGCCGGCAGCTCCCTTCCCATTTCCCAAGGTACTGGTGAAGGCAGTGCAGTGGGGCGAGAGGAAGAGCCCACGTGACTCCAGAATCTTTCCTTGAGAGAAACTGTAATTCCAGCTAAACAGAGGGCTGGGGATTCATTTACAGCACAGCTCGCAGCCGCAGCATCCTGCCGTAACCAGATCCGCCAGCCAACGCCATCATGGACTATTCCAGCTATGCCAGCACTCCCCACCCCAGAGCTCACGTTTCTGGGGTGCAGGGCACTGCACAGGACAGGTCAGGGGCTCCCAAACCCCACAGCCTTCATGAGGAGCTTCAGGAGCTCCCACAGCATCCCAGTTCCATGGCAAAGCCAGCCTCTTTCTCCACTTCCCAAGGACAAACCGAGGAACCCCAGCACCGAGTTAGTTCCACCTCTGCTACCTGGCTGCCGGGCACAAAGCATCTCCGACGAGCATCACCGTGTCCCTCCTCTTGGCCACCAGCACAGCTCAGCTCAGCTCGCCCTCTCCTCGCTGGTACCAACACACAGCACCAGATTCTTCATCCCTTCTGTGACAAAAGGGAGGTGGAAGCAGCACCCAGCCCAAGCACCGCGTGCCCTGGCACACCCCGGCCACCTCCCGGCACGGCACCGCGCACGCTCAGCTGCAAGGCCAGCTGTGTGTTTGGCCACAGGGACAGGTGACGGCCAAGATGAAGGGAATTTTAGTCCTTTCCACACTTCGCTTTTAGCCATCTGCTCGCTGACGCTCAGATTTTGTTGGTCCCGGGTGAGCTGGCACAGGCGTTATCTCAGATGCCAGGATCATGTATCTGGCTGTCACACGCGCTGCTCTCATGCAATAGCCACAGACAAGGGCATCTTGCAGATTTCCTCGCTTTAAATCAGATTAATCACAAGCTACTTAAAGGAAACCACTGCATTTCCCTGGTAATTCCCATAAAGACCATGTTCAATGCTCCTTCACTTGCTGTCCAGATAGTGCTTCCATTGGTTATGGTGATACAGCTGGGGACTGACTGCATTGAGCCATAGCCACAGCACCATTAAGCTCCAAAATTCACATTAAAATACTGAGGGACTCTGGCAGAGCAGCACTAACTGAGTTACACACCACCAGTGTGCTGGCAGGAGAAGCAAACAGCACTCCAATAAGGAATTTCCAATTATACCTGAAAAATAGAGAGAAGTGAGAAGAAAACACAGGAGCACTAAGTCAACCAACTGTCCATGAAAAAGGGATCCAGGCAACGACCTCATGTGTCTTATTGTGCTCTCAAATTCAGCTTTTAAATGTCAGAGCCATCATTGGACACAGGCACCCTTATGAAGCCCAACAAAGAAAAGTGCTGATGCTTGGGAAAGGCTTGGGACAGGCTCAGGACAAGGCTGGGGAGGGCTCATCAGCCGTTGTCAGCTGACCTCTGCATAGCCCAGCCTTGTCATGGGGCAAGGAGCTGGGAGCTTGGCAGAGGGGATGCTTCCTCCTCTGATGAGTGCTGGAGCTGGTGATCCTGATGAAGACTCATTTAAAGAAAGAGGAAGAGGTCACATTTAAACACAGCAGATGTAACCTTGTACTTCAAGGTCTTGTCCAAAACACTCACCACAACCAGCAGCAAAGGTCTTGAAGGGTGGTACTGAGCTGGAGGATCTTACAAAGCTGGGACCCTCAGAGGCTTATGCTGTGCTCCAGGGAAACCCCTTTAAAAACACCCCCTGGCCTGAGAGCAGCCTTGCACAGTCCTGGGTTTGGAAACATTCAGGAGCTTTACCCAGATATAAATAAAATGCAGTTCCAAGTGTAAATCAGAAGGATTTGCGCTTGGTCGCTCCGACGCACTCGAGCCACTTCAGCTGCTGAGCAGCTCTCCAAGAACTACAGCCAGCGCCTGCTGATGGGAGCTGGAGAAGGGCTTGGAGTGGCCCTTTGAAGGCAACACATCAGCTGCCCTCGGTCCTCACTGCAGGACTGGGACCGGGCTCCCACGGGCAGTCCCTGCCGACCGGGGAGTGGAACAAACACACACGTGTGAGCCTGGCACCGTACGGCGACAACACCAAGAGCAGCCACGTACTTTGGACATTTCACCTCCAGACATCTCAGGAAGGTGAAGTGGAAACCATGCTGTTCCCCAGCAGCGCAGACTAATGCAATAAGTATAAATTAACTAAATATTAAGCAGAATTCTACATCAGAGCACTTGCTACCCAGGCAATCTTAAACTAGTATGATACAGCCTTAGGGGAAAACCACCACCCCAAACAATCAAGTAAGAACAAAATTAACTCAAGTCAGCTGCAGAATTAGCAGCATTAAAAGTGACATTCCCTAGCTGCTGGGACTGTGTTTGAACCGGGTTTAAAGCTGATGCAATAACAACTTCCAGGCCGCTGGAAGTAGGACAGCATGACAGTGACAGCACTAGCTGGCTGTGCCTTCAGTGCCACAAAACAGCCAGGCAAAATAACATTGTCCTCAATACACCCAGAAAAATGCCCCAGGATATCTCACCACCCTGGCAAGCTTCTGCTTTAGCACCTCCAGGCCTTCCCCAGATGAGGTCACAGGGTGTCACCTGAGCAGAGATGTCCCTGTGAGCCAGGTCACGCCCGGGGAGGAAGTGGCTTTTCTGAAGTATCCCAGCCCCAAAGGTGGCTCCTGGGCCACCAGCACATCAACAAGAACCAACTGCAGAGGACCAGTCAGCCACCCTCCCTCTTGTGCACCCAAGGATGGGGCCTTGGCATAGGATGTCCTTGGAGGTGGGACAGGAAGGAGATAGGAGCTTAGGGTGACCTTAACGGTGGGACAGCACAAGGGTTGGGGGTGGCATTAGCTGTTTGATGGGGATGGCAGCAGGAGTTGGGGCATCTTCTGCTATATGACAGCATGAGGTGCTCCTGGCTGCATGATGGGGACACCCTGGGGATATCACCAGGTCCCCTGCTGTGCCACAGCACGGGATGCATCAGCTGTGTAGCAGGGGCTTGGGATTGCCTTAGCAGTGGCACAGCATGGGGACACGGGGACGGGGTGGCACGGGATGCCATGGGTATGGCTTGGAAGCGCAGGGCAGGCAGCGCGAGAGCTGGGGATGCCCTCGGCCATGCAACGGCTCAGGATGCCCTTGACCATGCGACGGGGACGGCGCAGGGGGCTGGGGACACCCTCGTCCCTGGGGCGCGGGGTGGGGACGGCTCCCCCTCGGCCACCCACCTGCCGAGGAAGCGTCCTCCGCGTCGGAGCTGCCGCCGCTGCCTCG
>WEIV01021286.1:313213-362373 GCA_013390005.1 Calyptomena viridis
GGATGGAGGTGGAAATGGGTATGGGATCCCAGGGCAGGGCTCCGGGAAGCCCGATAGCTCCGAGAAGCCCGGTCCCTGCCGCCAGGCAGCGGTCCAGAACGACTCGCCGGGCTTTCCCGGGAAGGAGCTGCGAGGCGAAGCAATGACAAGGGATCTCCCTCCGCCCCTCCTAGCCCAGCCCTGCAGCACTGGGGGGACCCTGGCTGGAGGCTGGTTCCAGTCCTCTGGCACTTCAAAGGGTCAGGTGCACCTGCAGCTCTTTTAGTTGCCCTGGAGAAGCAATTTTCTCTACTAAACATCCCCCACACCTCAGCAAATACACCAACCGCCGAGCAGGGGAGAATGAAACCAGCCAGCCTCCCACCCATCTCGGTACAGGTGGCTCACTCAGCACAGCCCTACAAGCACAGCCACCCCCTTACCCAACAGATGTTGCTCTCTTTTACAGCCCCCCCAGCACCTTTTGTGCCTTTGATTTGCAACAAAGGCAAATATTTTCTTTAAAAGTAATCTCAATTACCTGCTTACCACACAGAAACACACTGAGGGGCACCTGCAGCCAGCACTTCCCCAAAAACCAACAGCAACTCGGAGGCAGACACTGGCAGTTGCCACAGAAAGCCCTCTAGAGAGACCAATTTCCATTTTGAGGAGGAATCATCGTTTCTGCCAGTGCCAGCTGTCATCTGCGTAGTACAGTTGTGTGGCAGAGCCTGTTTAGGCAGCACACAGGGAAGCCAGCCAGCCTTGTTTGGCTTTGCACTGCAACGAGAGGGAAAGCAGCTGGATATTGCATATCCATGGTAATAAACAAGGTCTCTCACGGGGATTTTCCAACCACGTTAGCCTTCATGCAAAATAGATTCTCACACTCTCCCTTGCAGGCATTAGAGCCTCCAGGGCAGTGGGGGTGTGCCTTGGGCCACACAAGCCCCATGGAGTAGAAGAGTGAAAAGCAGTGGAGAAAGAACAGGAGTTAGTTAATCCTGCCAGACAGCGAGTGTAGTGACTGTGTCACACCAAAGGGAGGTAGGACCAACAAGGCAGTAAGACTATTTGACTGCCCTCTGCTTCCAAGGCCCTTGGCAGTGTTGATTAGAGCCCACTGAGGGCTGGGAAAGGGGTTGCCCAACCCCAGCCACGGAGGCAGAAGATGCACTTCCCCAAGACAGGGTTTACAGCACACACAGCCCATTAGTAGCCTGTGAGCATCCTCGGGCCCCTTCACAGTCACCCTGCACTCCCTATTCTGTGGTTCACTTAATTTATTACTGCCCTTTCTGGGCCTGGCCCTGCCTGCACCATCATCCCCTCCACACACACACACCTGCCCACCAGGGACCTCCACACAGCACCAGGGGAGGAGGATGAGGAGTGATCCTTCCTCTGTGCTGACCCTGGGGAACCAGGAAACATCTGTCTGGGTCCTTCTGCCAGCAGTAACAGCTCTCAGGGCATTGGCTGAGGTTTCACCTGATTACAGGAGGGAAGAATTTAGCTCCCAGTGACCCCCAACATTCCCACAGGTATAGGTCTTCTCACAGAGCAAAACCCAGGAGTGCCTGATCATGCACAAACCTGAGCAGGAGCCAGGTTTTTGTGATTCCTGTCACCTGGGGGAACAGGAGGACCTTTCCACAATGTGCTGACATTCCTTTAGCTCTGCATTTGTGCTTTTCTTTCCTAAGTCAATGCTTTTGCATATGAAAGCTTTTTTCTGGGTAATAAACAGCATCCAGCGAGGAAAGCAAATGAATGCTTCTGAGCTTAGTGTCTCATAAATCATTTTCCAAAAGCTGCTCTCAGATCCCAGCAGGGCCAATGGCCAGAGGTGGAAAAAAACCCAACCCTGCTGTAGCCTCCAGCCTGTTCCTGCTAACACTGGTCTTGTGGAAACAAGTTACCTGGAGGGTCCTCCACTGACCCTTGGATTTGTTTTCTTGACCAAATGAGGATCTGGCTGCACTACAGGGTTCAGGTCTATCCCCAAGCCAGAGAGTGGGACTGATGGACACGAGGACAGTGCAGCCCCATGGAATCCATCCCAAAGGAGTGTGGGGCAGGGCTGGGTAACACACACACACACACACACTGCATTAATGCTGTGAATCCCTTCCCCTTCCCACCAAAGTGCAGCCACATCATGGGAGAGCAGAGAGGTCACATACCAGAGCAGAAAACTCCAAACAAATGAAGGGAAGTGAAAAAATCCAGCCAGATCCACTATATAGTAGCATCAAGGGCAATTCTGCACAGCACTTGGTGTCCAAAATAAGTACTGTCATTCCTAAAAGATGTGGGATAAGTCAGACCATCCTTACTAATTTTAAATGCTACAGTTATCTATCTAAGTCTGGAATTGACTTATACCCCTCTTGGAATGTTTCCTTCAACAAAACGCAAGTGTCAGGATTAATGACTTACTCTGAGTAACTGGTGGAAGGCAGCAAAGAGCATCCAAAGCCAGTTCATAAATTGGGAAAGATTGCAGGGAAAAGGAGTGATGATTTGTCTTCCTCATCCCTGGGACCAGCACAGAAAAGTAATTGCCTTCATTTGCGACAAGGCCACTTAGGGAAAAAAAACCCATTTTGAACAGTAACTGGAACAGATAGCAGTGAGAAACAGGTAAGATGAATAACTTCTGGATCACTCAGCCCTACCTGGCCCCATGGGTGCTGCAGCACAGCACCCACTTCCAAGGTCCTTCAGGTTTTCCAGCACTGGGCTGTAATACAGAGTCCCTTGGCACACACACAGTGACTCACTCCCCTGTAGCCCTCGAGCCTTTCTGAGATGTTCTGCCTCGCTGAGTCTTGATTAATAAACAAGATGTTAATGTTTTTATGTGGAAAGCAAAACACAGGATTAGTGATACTAGAGAACTATAATCAAACTGTTCCACACCAATGAATAATATATGTACAGTACCAAATGCTTGCTAAACACCCCATGCCAGTGCTGATGTGTTTTTCATAATTGTTCAGCATAAATGAGCAATAAACACTTGCAGAAAGCTGTAGTGATAAAATATATCGAATTCGTTAGCCTATATATTTTCCTTAGAAGACAGCTAAAACTGCATATTTCACTGCAATCTAACCCACACCCTGCCAAAATATTATACTTGTCACAAAAACCAGAGCCGAAAAAGGCAAATCCTCAAAGTTGGGGCTGTTGGTGAGCAGGGCAGGAATCTTGTCATTCCCTGGGCTACTGCATCCCCCCCATCTCTTGCCACCAACCCATGAGGCTTCATTTTGTCACCTCCTGTTCTGTAACGAAAATAGCTCTTGGCTGCATCCCGTTGCTGTTGGAGCCAGTCTGGCAAACCTGCTGTTGAGACCAGGAGGAACAAGGTCTGAGCTCTGCTGGTGTCTGTGCTGGGGATGTTCATGTACAGGGTGGCACTGAGTGGAGCAGGATGTTTGCAGGGATGCAGTGGAAGCAGTTGCCAGCCTGTTTGAGGCTCTGCTGTTATTTACGTGGTGGTACAAACTAAAAGCAGTACATGGAAACCTCCAAAGCTGCATTTTACCTAAGGAGCAGCTGCCAGGAGGCACAGCATGGGCTGGGGATGTTTTGGTCATGGTGCTGCCATGAGGCAGTGGCATTAAAAAGGAGAATTAATGGGAAATGGGGCAGTAACATGAAATGGGTTTTTGTTTTACTTCTCAATGATGTTTCGTGTTAGTGTTGGAGCTGGACTAGGTCTCCCTGCTCTTAATTTATTATTCATTTTTTTAAAAAAACATGTGGCAGGGGACCCTTTCCAGCACATTTTTTGAAAGGAAAATGACATACACATTGACATACACATTTTTTGAAAGGAAAGTGGGATTGCTTTAATCCACTTTCACCTTTAACTCTTGTTAACTGGTTCACTTAATTTCTTAACTCTGAGTTTCCCTGGTTTTAGCAGCCACACTCCAAAGGGAGAAGCTGGCACAGGGCTGTGGGAGCTGCTGGTCCCACAGCCTATCCCAGATCCTCCTCTTCTCCTGAGATCTGGCTCAGCCAAGGCAGCATGGCTGGAGATGGATGGGGCAGGGAAAGAAGCCTTTAACCCATGTTAAATCATTAAATACCTAAAAGCATCTCTAAATAAAGAGTAACTGCTCGAAACAGTTGAAGTATCTACAAAACCCTGTTCCTAGTGAAGTCAAGGGGTGTTTTGCCCGACTCCTTCACTGGATTAAGGATGTTGGGCTCCCTTCTTGCCTTGATTCTCTCCCCCCCTCACTCCAAGCCTTCTCAACCAGGTGAAAACATTACCCATGGGCCTTAAACCCCCTCATCCAGTTTTCCTCCCTCAGAACCTCCTTCCCAATGGGTTTCACAGGAGGCAGAAGGGCTCTGCATGAATCTGGGGAGAATTTTCAGTCGGGAGAGCCGGGCTGGTCACGGCCCATCTGCCTCTTCCCGAGCAGGGAGCTCCCGTTCTGCTGATGGAGGGGCTCCAGCCTCTCCACCACACAGGCAGCAAATGCTGACACACGGTGAGTAATTCCCCCATAATAACCTCGGGTGGTGCTGCACAGCTGCCCTTCTGCTGAGTGCTGGGAGCTCCCTCAGCCAAGGGCAGGAGGCCCAGCACACCCTTTCCGGCAGGATCGGGAGCGCTGCCGGCCCTTCTCTCAGCAGTGATGCTTCTCCCTCACCAGGAATTCTTACTTCCAGTATTTTTCACTTGGGAACCAAATGATTGCCAATTAGAAGAGCAAGAAAGAAGATGGGTAATCACTTGCTCTCAAAGTTTATGGTGCCTCCGTGTGAGATGTTTCCTGATGAGCTGCTCTGTGTGGTTGGTGAGGGTGGAGGTTTCTCTTGCCCAGCGCTGCTGAGCTCAGGGCTGTAAGAGAGCTGGCACTGAAGATCAGAGGACTCAGGCCACAGCATCACCCTCACTGCTCCTTCAAACACAAGTCAAGGTCCTGGGGAGCCCATGCTCATCTCATCTTACATCTTTCCCCTTGGGGTGTGACCCCAAATCCTGCTCAACCCACCCAGCCCCAGCAGCACAGCTGGGCAGACCCCCCTCAGGAATAATCCCAAAGTCTGGATCTTAGTCAAGCCCATGGGTGGCCAAGTAGTGGAAAGCAAAATTTCAAAGGGAACTTCCAAACTGTCTTTTCCATCCCCCCTGTGTGGCCACTTGTGCTTGAAGACAAGAATTACTGAGATTTAGCCCACTGAGAGCCTCCCATAAAGATGCTGGTGCCCATCAACATCATGGAATCACAAAATCATTTAGGTTGGAAAAGCCCTCTAAGATCATCAAGGCCAACCATTAACTTCACACTGCCATGTTACCACTAAACCTTCTATCCAGGTGTCACATCTACATATTTTTTGAACACTTCCATGGTTAGTGACTCCACCACTTCCCTGGGCAGCCTGTTCCAATGCCTGACCACTCTTTCAGTGAAGTAATTTTTCCTAATATCCAGCCTAAACCTCCCCTGGTGCAACTTGAGGCCAATTCCTCTTGTCCTATCACTAATTACTTGGGAGAAGAGTCTATTCCCCACCTGGCTACATCCTCCTTTCAGGGAGTTGTAGAGAACAAGAAGGTCCCTCCTGAGCCTCCTTTTCTCCAAGCTGAGCCTCCCCAGCTCCCTCAGCTGGTCCCCATAGGACCTGTGCTCCAGATCCTTCCCTAGTTCCATTATCCTTCTCTGGACATACTCCAGCATTCATCAGCACCAGGCAAATCCTGTTGTAGCTCCAGCTCTTGGGGATCTCTCCTCATCCCTTAACGAGTCCACACGATTTCCAGGCACCCACTTGTGCTCCCCATCCCTTAGCCCTGCCACAGCCAGGGAGCCCCTGCTTTTCATTACAGTGCAGAGGAAAGCTCTCACTGCACTGCCTGAGGAAATCAATAGAACAGCAGGAAAATCACAATGAAACCAGGAGCAGAATAGAAAAGCTCTGTGGGCTGTTCCTTCCCTCACTATAGCTCACACAAGACCCTGATTTCACTGTACAAAAGCTGCAGAGGGGCAGTGGTACCCCGTAGGGATGCAGTTCCCCTGCACAGCCCCATAGAATTGAGCTGCTCAGGAAACTGAAGTCAAGAATTTCAGAGTTTTCCATTAAATATCCAGAGAAGGGCTGGTGCTGGCTGTGCCTGCTGTCCCATGCCAGGGTTATTTCTTAGTCACTCCAACAAAAGATGGGCTTAAGTCATTCGAGCTCCTACCCAGGGAAGCAGAGCAGCTTCCCAAATGGATTCTCCAGGCACATCAGCTTAGCAGGACCTGTCAAAGCCATAGGGTCACCGAGGGGATTCATGTGCCATCCTGTGAGAACCCAGGATGGTGAGTTCAGCCTCCATGGTCACAGAGCTCTCAGTTTGGGGCTGTACAGCCAGGGAGTCCCCCCAGAGCTGCATCTGTTCTCAAGAGTCTCTTTCTGTGTCTCCCCCAGTCGAGGAACAGTGGGCAGCAAGGGGACACGGACGGGGCCCGGCGACTCGGACGCATGGCCAGGCTGCTCAGCATCGTCTCCATCGTGCTGGGGACCATCATCATCGTGCTCTACATTTCACTCAGCGTCAGAGGTAACACCCCCCCTTCTCTTTTCCCCAGCCCTACAGCAGGAGCTTCACCTGGCTCCTGGCTCCAGCCCAGTGGACAGGACACACCTGCCCACATCCACTACCCCCCTTGAGCACGAGGTGCTCCATTCCCACCCTGACTGCACTGGGAGAGCACTAAGCACCTGTGAGGTCCAGGCTGGTTTGACCATCACCAGCTCAAACAGACATGTAAAACACCTCAGGGAATGGGCTCCTTGCAGTAACAACACACATTGTCCCAATGACCAGCATGGAAAGCCCTTCCTGTGCTGTCCATAGTGCAGTGGTGACCTTACAAGGTCCCCCTGCTGAAAGGTCTTGCCCTCGTAAAGGCTGTGGTGGGTTTAGAAGAGTAGAGTGGGGTAAAACCAGAAGCGTTTCAGGGCACAAATCAACCTACCCAGCAACACAATCCCAAAATGTTTGGGGAACCCCCCAAGCCACCTGTCAAACCAGCATGATCAGCACAGCTCAGTCAAACAGGGACCTCAAAAACACCCAAAGCTCAAACCAGGAGCACAAGGGAAACATCTGTGACCACTGGAAGCTGCCCTAAGACTCTCTCTCTTTTCCAGTTTCCTAGAAGACGTTTCAGCATGCAAATACCTTGAAGAGGAGGAAAACAACTTTCCTTTTGGGGTTTTTACTTTCAGCCTTGCAACAAAAACAAAATTGTCACAGTGTAGGTGGGCAGCCCTAGACAGCCTGCTCTGGAGTGCTGTTGGAAGGAACGCATGCTTCTATTCACTCTTGGAAATGAGTCTGTACAAGTGATGGGATAAAAAACATCGGGAGAAGGAATGGGAAAGGACATCGGACGCCAAGCGGAGCGGAGAAGGGGGAAATCCACTACCTCATTCCCCTCCAGCAAAACTCACGGAGTGGGGAGACAACTAAAGTGAAAGAGGAGGAGAGAGTTTCAAGAACGAAGCTTGTTTTAAAAGATAAATCTAAAGCGAGAACAGGACATTTTGAGGAATCCTCCTGAGAATTTTGGCACAAGTCGCTGGACTTTTGGGGGGTTGTTGGTTTTTAAATCGTCAAATTCTCTGTCTCTACAAAACAAAATGAAACAAAACGAAGCTCAAACTGCCATCAGGAGCTGAGAGCTGTTCCACAGAGGAGGAGGGAGAGCAGAGCTGCAGCAGGACCACGGCTCTGCTCCGAAACAAACAGACACAAAAGCTGGAGGATGTGGTGGGTGCTTTTGTATTTTTGATGAAAAAAAAAACAAAAAAGAGACAATGACCATTTGCATGCCTTTGGGAATGTTCTCCATGTCTGTTCCTACGAGCTCTTTTATCACTTAGGGCAGATCTCAGAGCTGGCAGAGCAGGATGTTGCTGCATGAGAACCCCAGGCTCCTCCTCCCCCTGATCCCATGGTGGGCTTTTTAATGGAAGGAAAGATAACGTGTTCCCTGTGAACCCACACATTTCTCTCTGTGCACCCAAAGGGAGGTAACACTCATGGCACCGAGACAAGAGCCTGGTTTACCTGTAGCAGCAGCACCAAGGCACAGAGAGCCCATTCTATCCTCTTACACCTTGATGTCACATCATGTCCCTCACGCAGAAGCTTCAGCGTGATCCAGCCCCTGCCATTGTCACTGCTCATCTCCCCAGCCCTTTGGGGCTTCAGCTTAGGGCCTTCCATGAGATTTTCAGGGGCATAAAGGAGTTTTAGATCCCTGCATCCCTCACACACTCCTCTGCATCTCTGAAAACCTTGAGTCCCTGGAGCTGGTGGGGGTCAGTTCCACAAGTTTTATTATTTTTTAATGTTTTATATTTAACATACCAAGAAAATAGACTTTGCTCCTCCCACTCTGCCTACAGGCACCACACACCCCACCACGTCTTCCACGCCACACAGCTCCCTTGGCCATTTCCAGGGGGATACAGTCATGACACACTCCCTCAAGCCTCCATCCACCCCCATCCCTTCTCCTTCCCCCTCACCCCACCCTTGCTGTGGGTTGTTCCCAAGGTTGGCCCTCTAACCATCCACCCAGACTATGCAAAGTTTCATTGCCTGTTGTTTTAGTCAGGCTTTGTAGATGACTTCTGGCCATGTCCACTGGCTCCCTATGACCTGAGTCTCTTTTATCCAAACTTTGTGGACATGGATACATGACCAAGAGCTGCACTTCCCAGCCCTTCTGACAACCTGGGACCTGGAAATACAGATTGATTGAGAAATATGGTCCTTCAGGGCACTTCTGCTCCCTAACATCCTGGAGAACACTCCAAACTTTAGACCCAATTTAATGCTCCCGAGGGCTTGTCTACATGGAGAAACCATTACACACCTTTAGAAACTTCACAACTACTTGGCACTAACTTCTTCCCTGGGCTGTGAGTGGGCACTTGGGGTTAGCACAGGGTAGAGGTGAACTGTAAATCCAAGCTGTAGTTACTCTGTAGTAACTAATGTCAAAGCCACAGGCATCACTGTGGCAATTCTCTTGTCACCTGTTTGATTGCTCCTCTTTAAAGTGTTTTCTTTTGGTAGACATTATTTGAATCCAGGGGGTGGAAAAGCCAAATCCCCCTGACACACTGTTAACAATTTTCTCTACACTAAAAGGGACTCCAGGGACTCACAGCAATAGCACATCACTGCAGCACTTTCTTGGGCTCCATTCCCATCCACCCCTTTGCCAGCACTTTATTACAAACAACTGGCTTCTAAAATGGACCAAAATCTGCAATTTTTCTCTTCCAATTTATCCTGTGTGAGTTCAGCAAACAGGGACCCACTGAGGGCTGCTGGGTGGGAGCTCCCACCTGCATCCTCTGTCCAGGTGCCCCTTGGCACTGGATCTCTTCCTCTCAAGCTCTTCAGAAACCCTCCCTTGAACATTCCAACTTTCATCTTATGGTTGTTGAAATCCCATCAGATCCCCCAACCTTCTTTAACTCTCAAACCCAAAAGCTGCCTTGCTGGCTGCTTGTTATCTTTTGGGAGTTACATAAAGGCAGTGCTGCCTGTCCCTGCATCTTCTCCCTTTGCTCTTTGAGCTGCTGGAATTCAGCTGATGGGAAGAGCTCAGCAAGCTCCTCCTCGGGCAGGAAGAGCCAGCATTCAGGGAAAAGTGAGTTATAGAACTTGAGAGCTCCAAGTGTTTATTAAGTAAGAATTTAAATGCTCTTTTATCATTATGTAAAGCCTTTCATCTAAAGTGCTTTCCTGCATCCAAAGGATTAAACCCTGCCACCCTCCATGAGGTGGGTTCACATTACACTGCTCTAATTGCATGGATGGCAAATGCTCAGTCACAGGCACTGAACAGCTCCAAAAACAACCCCTTTTTCCTTTTTTCCCCTCAACAGAACCATAAAAGAACACAGATTTCCTTTGAATCTGATTTTTCCAAAGGGATCTGTTTTGGACACTATAGTTCAAAATGGACAGGGATACCTGC
Organism: Calyptomena viridis; assembly: GCA_013390005.1. Taxonomy (NCBI): domain Eukaryota; kingdom Metazoa; phylum Chordata; class Aves; order Passeriformes; family Eurylaimidae; genus Calyptomena; species Calyptomena viridis. The sequence continues at coordinate 323,224 of WEIV01021286.1, forward strand.
AGTCATAGGAAGGAGGAGGCTCTGTGAGGCAGGAGAAGTCCCAAGCCATGGAAGCACAGAGCAGTGGAGGTACCAGGATTCACCTGGATGCAGGAGAATGTAGAAGCTTTCCCCTAAAACCCCATGGTGATGGTTTGTTGTGTGCACCCAAACAGGGTTTGTGCCTCCTGGCCTGTCCTGTTTCATCAGGCAGCTGAGGTGATGCTTCTCACCTCACTATTAAGTATAATAAAAAAGAAAAACTAAGACACTTAAATCCCTTTCATTCTAAAATCTTTTTTTCTGATTAGATACAGCAGTACTGTGTTCTTGAACACAGCTTTTTTTCTTATCCTGCATTTAAATCCAGAAGAAAGCCTCTACAGTTACCCCTGACAAAATATTTCCTCTGGTTGCAACCTGACTCTCCAGAGCTGGAGAAACAAACTCTCCAGGGATATCTGGAAATTCCCCTCTCCTGCTCCCCATCAGCTTCTCCTCACATTTTGCAGCCTTTTTTGTGAAGGTTTTGCCATTTTGCTCTCCACATCACACATGGTTTTATCCCAGCTCAGCTGCCTCTGGCTGTTTTGGGGTGGAATTAGCTTCCATTTGTGAAGGAAGAGGTCGCAGAGCCCCCAGCCCTTGGCACACACCTCACCTGTGCTGTGTTACAAGGAGGGAGATGATGGCAGAATTTCACCATCAGCAGCCACAGTCACTGCTTTGGTTTCCACCTGGGGAAAAACAGCATTCCTCATGATATTTTGCTGATTTAGTGTTCACCTTAGCACAAGCATCCCATTTTCCACATCCAGGCACAGCTGCTCCTTTCCTTGACTTGGCTTTTAGCACATGGGAGGGCGCTCACAAAAACTGCCTTGTGACAAGACCTCCCCTCTCCATCCCCACAAACAAACCCTGTCACTTATCCCCCAGCTCTTTGCCACCTGCTGCAGCCTCCTCTAAACACACACGTCAGATTTCTGTGTTTGCAACTATAACAGTCATGAAACACTCAGGATTTTCCCGAGTTGTGCCCCCCTGTGAAGGAGATCTGAGCAGAGTGGTGACAATCCAGCCTTACCTGACAGCAAAGCTGGTAGGAGGAGAGCTCACTGAAGGGATGGAGAAGGTGGGGAACGTCTCTAAATGCAATCTGAAGTAGGAGTTACGATCGACAAGTGTGAGGTCCTGGTGGGATATAAATACACAGTTTGCACTGCTGGGGAAGAGCCTCTGAGCAGAGCACGTGGCTGGTGGCACCTCTCTGGCACTGGTGACCCTGGGCTGCTCTCCCAGGGGCTGGGCAGAGCTGGGCTCTGTGGGGAGGCACAGAAGGGCTCTGGGTGCAGCAAGGCTGGATCAAAGCTCAGGCTGAAGCAGATCAGTTTGCTGCTGCTGAGCAGATAAACTGGGTTGGTTCGTACCAGCTCCTCGTAGGATGGAGTGACTGAGGGTCAGGAAAGGTCTGGCACGAGTCAGTGGGTCACAGCAACATGCTGGCTGGTGCCTGCAGAGGAGACCAAAGGGATCTGAGCATAGAGGGAGGAAAGAAAGACACAAAAGGATTTCAAAGTTTGCTGTGTTAATGATGGTTAATGCTTTTTTTCTGGCCAGGATTTCACCCCATTCCAGTGTAACCCTCTCTCCCCATCTCTGCTGGTTTATTGTGGTTTCCCCTCAGCATTCCCACCCCCAGAGCAATGTGTGAGTCCCACAGGCTCTTTCTTCCCATCCTCTGCCTCTCCTTTAACCTGGACTCCTCTGGAAGGGGTTGGGCAGGGGCAGGGAACCTCTGAGATGAGCTCCCAGCATGTAGTACCTGACCTTCCCAACACACAATTCTCCATGTAGACAAGGGGAGCAGATCCTGCCTTTTATATAAAATTAAAACCCCGTTTCCATTCATTCTGAGCCCAGGAATAGGCTGCAGAAAAGCACCCACTGGGCTGGCCCCATGACTTCTCCTTTTTCCCCCTCCAATACGCCCAAACCGGTCCTGTTGCTTTGTTACTTGTCACAGAACCACAGCCAGGGTTGCACTGTCAAGCTGAAATAACTCAGATTTGAGATTGTTTTTCTTTCAGTACACATCCTTTAATTTTGGCAAAACTAGTTAGATTTGGACTGAAAACTCCCCTGCTTGGGCACAAGCCAAGGGGGTGTGGGGGGGAAAAAGCAGCCTTTTCAAAGTGGGAATATTTGTAAAGCATTTGCTGACACCCGTAGGTAGCGAAATTCAAACCTATAAATACCCATCCAGGATAAGAAACAACAGAAAGGGAATGTGTGCAGGATTCACCAAGGCAACCCTGATCCCACCTGGAGCAAGGGCCCTTATTAGGTGGTGCCAGGACAAGATCCTTGGTGTGGAAGTGCAGGGTCCACCCCCTCACTGCCACAGCCCCGTCCATGCACCGGCTCCTCCTGTTCCCAATCCAGATGGGAAGAGCCACGGTTCACACACAGCATGAACACACCAGGAACTGCAGCTGGGTGCTTCTCTTTGCTGACAAGTGTTTCTTTTTCTGCAGGATGGTATGGTATATCTTATATACTTTCTTTGTATTTCTTGGCATGAGAAAAAAAATTAAAATGTAACATGCATGGTCAAAGCTGAACTGGTTTCTTCTGTCTGAACGAGAAAAAAAATGATCCATACTACTCATTTAACTGTTGCTTCACACTCCAAGAGCAAACAGTTGGTATTTTGGGTGCAGTGGGTTGCAAATAATATGTACAGGCAAAGAGTAGAAGAAAACAGCACAAATCAGAGCAGAGAAAGGTGCAGAGAGATCAGCCTCGTGCTGCAGAGACAGGCAGCACCTCGGGAAGCACAGATACTGTGGGAGGTCTCTGCCAGCCAGGGCACAGGGAAGGAGGATAAACCCTCCTTTCCTTGCAGACAGGACAGGATGGGGAGCAGTCCCTGGTGCACAGCCAAGAACAAATCCCAAATCTGCTCGATAACCAAAATTACTGAGCAAAATGTAAATTTCAAGGATGTACAGCAATATTTGGTCTCCACTCACGGAGTCTAAATGCAAGCAGCTCCCAGCAAACAAGCCCTTGCAAAGTTTCATAAGCCAAGGCTTGAAATTCAGCCACAACCAAAAACATTGGCTGTAGCCTGTTCCCAGGAAGAGTTTTTCCAACCAGACTGGAAGGCTGTTCACTGTGTGTCCCACCCACCCGGGGTCACCAGCAGAGTTTATTTGTGTGTAACAGCACACTGGTCACTGAAGACCACTGATTCCTACTGAGGCTGAGGTGCACAACCACTTCATTCAGCTGAATTCCAACACCCTCCTCTCGCTGCGAATCTCTGGCATCCTCTGGGAATGAATGGCAACACAGCTTCCACCCAGCCCAGCCTGGAGAGAAGACTTGCCAAGTCTGCAATGAATTAGTTGTCCTACACAGCTCTCTGTAGCAAACACTCAAGCTGTCCAGACTTCAGCTCAGGGTAGGACTTACTGGAGGTAACAGAGTCTCGCAGCTTCCCGGGGATGACACCTTCTCTCTCCCAGCAAAGCAGGACACACTTGGGAAGGCAGGTGCCACCACCAGCAGCAGGGATCAAAAATGAGGCTTTCTGGCCCCTGGTATCAGGCACAGCACTCCCACTTTCATCCATGTCCACAGTGGAAAGAGATGGATGGAAATTCTCTGCGAGCTTGGCAGGCTCAGCGTGATTCAGCAACAAAGGGATTTAATGGCCCTGCCTGGAGCACATCCTGCTGATGGGATTCCCTGCAAGGCAGGGGCAGCTCACTTCCCACTGGACCATCCGGAGGCAGGAGCACTGAGCCACCAGCACCAGGGGGTCCAGGGCTCTGCTCCCCCAACTGAGCAGAGGTGAGGCAAAGGGGGAACATCTGGTGTGACACAGTCCAGCTTTGGCCTGCCTGTCATTTTCACTCTGATAAACACCTCTTTGCCTTTCTTAAGGATGCAAGCTGTAGGTTTTTTGGGTTTCCTATGGATCAGGCAGTGCAGCACTGGTACATCACTGCCCAAGCAACCCCCAGTGAGACAGAGCTGCTCCCCAGGCTCCAACACACCAGCACCGTGCTCAGCCTTCCTGTTCATCCCACAGCCCTTCCCTCACGCTCTGTTATCCTCCCTCTCCAGCTCTGCAGCTCACCAGGGCATTTTTAAGAAATTAAGAGTATTTCTTTGGTGTGTCCATTCCCCATTGCTTTGAAAACTGAAAGTCTAATTAGATCTGCTGGTTCTTACTCCTAAACACCCTCCTCTTGTAACACCACCTAAATCAGTGCTCTTCATGTTTAGTTTCACATCCCAAGGCTCAGAGAGGAGCTGCCCAAACCTCTCAGAGCCATCAGTCAAGATTAATTACTCACAGCCACGCAGGTCCAAATTTACACCACACTACAGCCACTGCTGTTTTACACAAGGCTGGACTTAGCACAAAGCTCAGTTACTCAACCTCAGCATCCTCCAACTCCCTCTGTTCACCCAGCAGTGAATCTCTGTCTGCACAAGGGCTTTGGCAACACAACTGGGATTACAGGGCAAAGAGCCACAGTTATTGTCCTGGTGGAAAAACAAAATATAGATGTTTAGCAAGTCCAGTGTAACTTCCCACTATTCAGCAAAGCAAAGGGGGTTGGGGTTGGTGGTACCTGTATAAAACAAAAGACTGGGACGAAGGGGTCTTGGTGGGCAAAGCCTTCGAGGAACAGATGTCATTTACATCCCAGCACACGATGTCTGAGGTTGCTTTAAACCATCTTCAGCCTTCTTTGGGTATTGCTTAAAGAATTCAGCAGGCAAGCAGATTGAGCAGAATAAAAGCAGTGATTTTTTTCCTGGAGGAGGAGGATTTGACTCACATAAAACCCCTCCCCACCATGGAGAGATTCCCCTTCAGTGGCGAGATTCCCCTCGGAGCATCCCGACCATGTCACCAAAGCAGCCGGGCAGATGCAAGTTCCAGACTTCAAAGGCAGCCTGGGCTCTGATGTTTCACTAAAGAGGAGGCAGTGCCAAGTGCTTTAGCTCCTGTTTTATTAATACCCTGCTCTGATGGGCTCATGTATAATAGATTTGCAGAGGAACAGCAAGAGGTTTACATCCAATTTCCATGTTGCATACGTTTTCTTCTAAACATTATAGGCTCTCCCTTCACCTCTCCATGTTTGTCTTCACTAATGAATTTGCATGAGTTTGTGGTTCAAGCAAAGGACAAAAAGTTGGTCACCAGTTCTTCAACTGGTTTCCACGACTTTGCTCCAGTCAGGACTTATGAGTTAAAAGCACAGGGAAAACATTTCCATTTTCTCTCTCACTCCCAACACTGGCTGGTGTTGAGAATGAGCAGCTCAGGGATTCCTTGGGCTTGCTCAAAGCCATGCACAGCCTCTTGGGAAGTGATTTGGGAAGGGATGGAGCCAGAGCCCTGGGGCAGCAGCACTGTGCAGTCCAGTGGGAGAGCTCAGGGCTGCAGGAGGTGCAGCACAAACATCCCGGCTCTGCTACAGCTCATCTTGGTCTCCAGAGATGCAACACCCAACACTGGGCCAGAAAGAATGGACTGCACATCAAATGTCTCCCTGCTTACAAAACAGCTTCTTATCTGTAGAGATATAAAAAAGATGACGAAATTTGGATACACAGTTCCCCAAACACATTCCTGGGTAGTAAAAGAGCAGAGAAAAAATTAATTTGACTTTATGAGGGAGCCGAAAGGCTCCGTTTTCCTATTTTCCTACCCAGATCCAGCCTTCCCTTTTACAGGTGAAGACTCTGGATGTTGCCTCCAGTTCAAAGCTGCCACCACTCCCCTCCAAATGCACTTGGAGTGACACAGCCACGGCTCCCACATCCACATGGATCAAGAGTAGCTGATCACACAATCTTTGAGGTTGGAAAACACCTCTAAGATCATCAAGTCCAACCCAGCAGTGCCGTGTTCCCTACTAAATCATGTCCCCACATGCCACATCCACCCACCTTTTGAATGCTTCCAGGGATGGGGATTCCCCACGATCCTAAATGGCAGATGTTTTTATCACATCTCAGACTTTTTAATCAGAAAAGTCGTATTTGATAGACTTCGCAGAAGTTTGGATTAGGTGGGGAGGATTTAGGATTTCTGTAACAGAGGAGAGCCTGCTGTGCCCAGTGGCAATTGCACCAGCAGATCAGGGCACTGCTCCAAACAAGGACCTTTCCTTTATTATGGTGGTTCTGGCTGGATCCTTCAGAAGATGAAACCTCCCAGAACACCTGAAATAGAGAAATGGGGATTTCTCCATGAGCTAAGCTACCTCGTTTGCTTGCTAAAAACCTCAACCAACGGATGACTGCTGGTCCTCATTGTTTCCAGCTTAGCTCTGATGTGAGATGCTATTCTTGGTCAAGAGCTGCTGAAGCTTCTGAGGCTTGCAAAGTTGTTTGCTTTAATAGCACACAGCGTGAAACAAAGCAAAGGCTTCCCAGCAAAATGCCTCCTTCTGCTGAGCTCGCTGCATCCCTCTGCCTCTTGGAAATGTTTAATTACAGGCTGCGGATTCCAAAGCAATTTCTTCCAGTTATTTGGTCTCAGCTACAATTTCATAAAACCTGTGTTTTATTCTCCTTCCCAGCAAGGTGTAATGCAAACAGATCACTTTGCCAATTCCACATGGGCAGAAAAACAAACCAGCACCTCACGCCCTGCACTGTAATTGGTCTGAACAGGCTGACCCAGGTACAGAGCAAACAGCAATAAAATGAAAGGAATGTTGATAAGACCTGCTTTCCTTAAAGCACTGCTCCATTTCAGCCATTTTGACTGCAAAGCACAGAGTGTGTATAAGCTGAAATGTCCTCAAAAATGAGTTAACAGCTGAGGAACAGCTCTTTCTCCTCCGCCCAGAACCCCCAGACCAGTGAGCCCAGCACTCACCTCCCAAGAGCATTAACAGCACCCCAATTGCAGAAGGAACTCTGCTGCTGAGTTAAGGAACAGCTTTTCCTGAGGAAGTGTAGGAGAGGCTCATTCCCCTGGGATGTGGTTGTGGTTAAACCTGAGGATGCTGGTGGTGGTGCAGGATGGCCAACACATGCCTGCCAGCCATGGAAAAGGCACAGCTCTGCTGGCACAGGCACTGCTGACTCCAGGGCCTCATGTTTTCCAACACCAAACAGACACATGTACCTGAATGAATGAAAGAGATCCAAACACCAAATTCCCCATGGCAGCATCCCTCCCATCCCTCCTTTCTCCTCCCAGAGGCACCGTGGCACAATTCCATCTGAAGCAACCCTGCAGCATCACAAAAATTGATCATCTCCCAGTGTTTGTTGTTTTTTATTTTAAAACAATTTCATCTAAGCCAGAGTGTAGGCTTGAAAATTATCTACATTTCCTGCAGTGTTTGGAAACAGATGAAGAGCTGGCCAGCAGATCCCCCAGTCCTGCTGTAAGGAACATTCACAACCTGAAGGTGCAGTCGCTACTTGAATACAAAGACCTGTTCATGTTGAGAAGGCAGAGACACACCAGGAATGGTCTCACTGCAGTCCAAACCCCCTCCTGCCTCTTTCCAAACTGTATTTCTTTACATAAGCAGCACATTCTTTTATAGACCTGACTCACAACCCTCCCCACCTCAGTAATATTTTGCAGTAAATTTAGCACTGGTGATACATGCCTGACCTAGAGGGAACTCCATTTATAGCACAGCAGGGAAACATCCCTCTATCCCCCCCTCTGAACCTGGGTGTTCTCCAGCATCCAGGACTCAGGCTGCTGAAGTCCCAGGGTCAATCCAGCCTCCCCTGACACTGGAAAGTGGGGGAAAACTCATGGGATCCCCCATGGTTTCAGCACCACAACACAGGAACCTCCCAGTCCCCAGTGGGGACAAGGCCCTCACACGGTCCAGTTACTTTTTAATGTAATAAATGATGGTTTGTGTGTTAAAGCTGGACCTGCCAGGGGCACCTGATCAGCACTTTCCCAGTTACTCACAATTTCTTTTTACACCTGCAATATTCCTGAGCCTCCTGCAGAGTCTTAAGAAAAGTTTCCCTTAAAAATCTGACGTTTCAGCAGCATTTCACCCAGAAAGCAGCCAGCTCAGCACAGGCCTGGAGTCAGAGGGATCTGTAGCAGATGACATGCCCAGGCACAGGTACCAGCAAACATCTTAGGGAAGTTTCCACTGTACAGCTGGCAGCTCAATGGGGATTTGCAACCTGCAGCGAGGAGCTTCTATTTTCAGTGCAGCTTTAGAAAGACAAAAGATGAAGAATATTGTCCCCACTTCCAAGAACTCTGCATCACATAGATGGGTATGGGCAAAGAAGATAAGAAACAAAACATCATCTAAACCCCCCGTTTACAGCATTTGTGGGAGAGCCCCACACTGTGCTCGTGCACCAAAGTGGTTGTCAGTGCATTTCCTCGGGTGTGTCTTTGATTGATAAGCTTCAAGTCACCCTGGACAGCCTTTGTGGACTGCAAAGTAAGGATGGATTTTTTAAAAAGAAAGGAAAAATCATGACACCAGAAATAAATTCATGTGTTTGAAATCTCTGGTTGAAGACAAACACCCAGGAGGGAAGTGAGGAGAATTGGATGGGCAGTGCAGCGAGCAAAGCAAGGCAAAGCAACACAAGATGTAAGATCTAAACGTCCACAACCACAGGAGACCTCCCAAAATCACACCACTGGCTGACAGAGGGTTCCCAGGGTGCAAAAGTCACGACAGCCAGAAAATAACCCACAGTGAGAGAATTGCAAATGCTGTTTTAGAGGCGCAGAGACTCTGGTTACAGCCAGGCTTCTCCTGCCTTGCTCTCCGTGCTCTGGAATCTGGGTTAGCAAAGCCTCAGGGTCCCATTAGGAACAAAGAACACGGAAGGCTGAGACAGGGAAGGATTGAGCAAGGGATGAGCAGCAGCAGCACAAGCTCTAACGGCCTCAACAGCTTGCAAAGAAGGGGAAGATGAAAGCAACAGCAGGCTCTGAGTGTTTAATGAGCACAGCCCAGATGCCAAGGCACGAGCCTGGCAGCACAGCTTTTATACCTGGAGATGGTGGGTAAAGGGCTGGCATTCAGGAAAGTGGAAATACCTACTGTAAACATTGAGGTTTGCTATTAAAACATTCAAAAATCAAGTCCACAGAGCTGTACATCGCCCACGTTCAGTGAAACGGGGAAACAAAGACACTCCTGTCTCTCGTCTGAATTCCTAATGGAGTGCTCAGCTCCCTTTCAGCAGGGAATCTGCTCATAGGATGGCACCAGGACTGAAGGAGCAGAGCACGGCTCATCCATAATGCAGGAACACCCACTGTGCCGGAGCCTGTCAGGAAGGACAGCAGTTTTCAATACCAACAACAGGATTCTGGGAGGCGGATGGTTAAAAATATATATCGCACGCCTGTGCCACTATAAATTATTGACTGTACAGGGAGCTGGAAAAAAGGATTCAGCGCGATTAATAATTTATTTTCTAATCCAAACGAAGATGGAATTTTATGCACCACTTATTACCAGCGCCGCAACTGGAGAAACTAACTGCACTTCCCACTACCTGAAACCAGAACTGTCTTTCCATTTTACAAAGTTTTTTGAAGTTTCTCCTTTAGCTTGAAACATACAGTCAAAGCTCCCCCCTGGGAAAGCATCTGGTCATTCCAGAATATTTAGCAGGCACTAAGGATACAGAGATGTATCTCTGCTTTAGAGTTACAGGCACAGCAGGACAGCTCTGCAATGAGAAATCCCTCTCTTCACTCCCAGCCTCACACTGGCAGACAGGTATCACCTGACAGGCAGCTTTGCTGGTTTGGGACAATAAATTTGAGTGGCACTGAAAGATTCAGACCCCTTGAATGATTGCAAAACCACCAGGTACAGATGGATCCTTCAGGCACGGGGCTGCCTGGTTTGAACACCAGAGGATGGAGATGGACCAGACCACAGCAGTGCTAGAAAACCACAGAAGACAGAAATTCATAGATCTTTTTAACACTTACCTCTAAAGAAATCCATCCTGGTTCCAACTGTCAGAGAACAGCAAGAAAAAATGTCATGATTATAACCAACCCCTTCCCAGGCAGAAGGGGAGTCCTCTGCACATGTAGGCAGGAGGAACATATCCCATCGAATCAAGCATTTTGGGTCAGGAAATGCTCTATCACATCTGATATTTGGTATAAAACTCAAGACCACACAAATTTGTATGTTATTTGTATACTTTGTATTTTCTCTGTATCCTCCCTGAAGTTTAGAGAGGCAAAGATTGTCACGGGGGGAAAGAACCAAGCACCTTGCTTAGAATTCTAATTTATTATTAAATTACATATCAAAGCCTTTTTTTTTAATACATCCAGATAATGCACAATAGGTGAAAACAAAAACATTTAGTTACAATAGAAGTTTCAAGAATGTGTACGAAAAGAAAAAAATCAGAAAGTGCAATTAGAACCTCATTTACAAGGCCTGGGATGTTTTGTGAGAAAGGCCTTTGTTTTGGGTCTAGAGTGTTTATTTAACTACTTTCCTTATTCAGTACCAGACAGACCAACTGTCTGTACTCAGAACTGAAAGCATCAGCACTAGTTCAAATATCCAGTGGCAGGAGAGGTGCAGGGCACAGAGATGTCACCTTGGACATGGCTCAGTTTGTCTTTCACTGTAGTGTCCTTGTCCTGCAGCTGCTCTGAAGGATTTCATAATCCCACACTGTTACAAGGGGTTTCAGAATTATTTCCTCCTCCAGCAGTGACACAGCTGTCACCTCTTCTTCCTGTTTCAAACGAAAGCTTTGGGACCAAAAGTAAAAACAGGGAAAGATTATGCATTCAGTGATCTGGGAAACAAGTTGCTCTGTTTAGGGAGTTAAACAGTCACAACTAAATGAGTTGTACCTCCAGAAGTGGTGGACCAGCCCTGGCTCCCTGTGCAGCAGTTTGGGGAATGCAGCACCTCAGTGGACACGGGCTGTCAGCAATAAATCTGACACTTCCACATCACCAAAGAATCTATTTTGCTCTTCCATTTGCAGCGAGTGAGGAACTGACTCTTCTCACAGGAATCTTAAGACCATTCAAAAAAAGGACTTCTAAACTACAAATTAAACTCTGGTTGATTACTCAGTGTAATGAATCCAGCAGGAATTCATAACTCACTTTGATATGCAAAACTCCTGAAATCAATACCGGTTAAGAAAAGATGTTGTGGCTTCCAGGAAGGGCAAACTCACCTCAGGAGCAGCAGCAGTGCCTGGTCAGAGCCCTGCCTGCCCTCACTCCTGCACTGCCCTGGGGAGAAGCTACAGTCACACAGAGCTGGGTATTCACTGGACACACAATTCTGGGTGTTGCCCGAATGCCACTGCTCTGCTCCACCAACCAGAGAGTGAAGATAAATGTGTAAAAAAATAGCCTAAAGAACACAGACAGAAATATTCCCATCGGTGTAAAGTGTGGCAAAGTTATCAATATGATCCCTCGTGCTCCAGGGCCTGGCCAGGTTTAAGTAGCTGCTTGTCTACTAGGAAAAATAAAGCAGAAATTAAAAGAAAAAAGAGTGTGTGCGTGTGGGAAATGTGCCCTGTACAATTATTAGGAATTTTCCCCCTTCGTTTCAATGCTCAGCAATAATTTTCTCAGCACAGTTTTAACTGGTTGAGTTACAAAACTGCCACTTTGGCAGGAATTGCAGAAATGAGAATTCTTTAACCACATCTTTTTTCCTTAGAGCAAGAGGAACCACACAGAATGAAGAACTTAGAGGACATATTTAGCAACAGGAGACACACAAACCTATATTTTGGGATTTGAGATTAAATGCTACAATCCACTGTTTTCATTTTCCAGTCCATTGCTCTGACCACAGGTCCAGGTTATTAGAGATGAGTTATTAGGCTGATTCTCCTGAATTAGCAAGTCCTTCCCTCAGACAGATGCAAACACACACTCCAGGGAGCACAGCACAACACCCTCTCACACTGCCAGGGGACTGCAAGATGAGGATGAAGTAAAAACTCCAAGGATAATTGCAAGGATAAATGCATTTTCAACACAAAACTGACTCAAACCCAATACAAATAAAAACCATGGAGGGGCTGCCAACACCGAAACCATTTCCAGTAAAGCTTTATCAGAGATAATTCAGCATATTTCCATTATTTTATACTAAAATATATCAGTTCCTCCGTAACATTTTCATAACATGAAAAATCAATTAAGTTTACATATTTATTATAATCTACATATTTTCCATAGCAGCTTTTTCACACAATAAGATTAAATATATGCACCAAGTAATCAGTTAAGTCCAGTAAAAAGACCTGTTGTAAGATTAAATAAATGAATTTATTGACGGTACTGCAGATCTTATATTGCCAACTATATAGCAACCAAATCCTACAAATCCTAAACAGATGCACAAGTGCTGATCAGGGTCCCTTAGGGTGGAGGAGGAATCAAAGAAAAGGCATCAGGGAGAAATATTTTCATCTCCCAACACACACAGATCCAGGAATAAACCTCCTTTATCCATCAAGCTTTTTCATAACCCCCTTTAATAAACACTTCATCTCCAAGCAGGAACATTCCCAAATCAACCAAATAATCACCCTTTATTTAAAACACAAGTCCCACAGTTTTACACGTATTAATTCCAAATGCTTCCTAATCCCAAAGACAGGATGACTGATTAGAAGCCTTTGTTGACTTTTTAGCACAGAGTTATTAGTCTGCAAAGAAACCTCTGAATCCAGACAGACATTTTGGGTGTAACAGTGTGGTTTTACACACTACACAGGCACAAGTCTCTACTCCCCCCAACAGGTACCCACTGACACTATAAAATGCAGTAAAAAATTGTGTCCATCCCACTGGACTCTGTTCCAGAGAAGAACCTGGAAATGTGTGACATTTGTGGGTGATGGCAAACACAGAATCTGTTAGGAGCACTGTGAGTGGATTGTGAGAGGAGTTAATCAAGTTCTTAGAAAGATATTTCAGTGCCTTGGCTTGAATTTATTGGGTTATGATATGACAGATGGAAAAGTGCTGTTGAAAGAGCAAAAAAATCTGTAACTTGGGAATCTGCAATATCAAAGCCATTCCTGATGTCAGCTTTGTTTAGAGGCACCAACACAAGGGTTTCGTGTCTCAACCAAAAGAAGTGTTTTTCCCCCCAGATAATGGTAAATAATACTCATTTCACTATTCATACATTCAACTCTTTGCTAGGGGGAGTTATGCCCAAAACCTTTGCACACAGATATGTTTGGCTCAGGTATAACTACCACCATTTTTATTTCCAATTGACGGTTTAGATTATATCCTTCTCACAGTGTAAAAATATCAGCACTATCAGAATAACTTTACCTAAATTACAATATAGACTTTGCAAACTGCTTATCATGTCTTTATAAAGACCTTTATGACGCCAGCCAAAATCAAAGTATTTACACCCAAAAGATACCTTTAGGTGAACTCATGTTTGGTCACTTTTCAGATGACTGAACACCAGAGTAAACAGCTGCTTGGACACTGTGCTCCCTTTTCACAAAGGGGGACTTGTCAGTCCCTTTAAAGCCACAAGAACCCTTATGATCTCCCTCAGAGGGTACTTTATTCATATTCTGTGCAAAAAAAAAAAATGAATAGAACAACCCTTCTTTTTTAACTTTGAGGAATTTGTGTGAAGCACAGTTTTCACAGCACGAATTATGCAGAAATAACTAGAATCTCAGCCAGGAGTTAAAAAGAATTACAGAACATGTATTTAGTAGTAAAGCAACCTGACGGCTTAAAGCTGCAATATTCTTCCCACAGGGTGATAGTGTTCAGTACTGGGCTTGGATTACAGGGAAAACAGGCTTCCTGCTGTTTCCACTCAAGGCAAACTTAATCCTTTTCCACTCACCAGACCTCCCCAGCACTGCTGAGCACTGGAACCATCCTACCAGTTCTGGTAAGTGTCCCGTGTTTACTTACCTTGCAGTGAGAAAGGGAATTAAAGACAAACAAATCCCACCAAATTTAACCAAAGATATATGGCAGGGAAGGAGAAACACTGCAGCTTCAGCCCAAACCCAGTGTCACAGTCTACCATCATAAGCTCTAGACATCATGCTGACAGTCCCAGCCACGGGGAGCAGGCTGTGGAAGTCTGTCGCTTCCCCCACTCACTTTTCCTTGACTGGGAGGAGGGAAGGTGGTGATGAGTTTTAGCAGAGTCCAGGGGGGCACATCCATCAATGGAAAGCATATAACAGCAGTAAGATGGTGCAGACCCCGATGACACCACCCAAAATGAGGGAATCTCGCCGTTTCCGAAGGTTGATCCTTTGAATCAGGCTGTTCACTGCGGGAAACCGGTCTGGGAGGAGTCTGAGTCAAGGGATTAGCAGCAAAAAAATTCACCAACAAGCCTTAAAAGGCTGGATGTGGAAATCCCAATACTGCAAGAAATGCAGAACTGCTCCCAAGCTGGAGAAAGCGGGAGCAGTAAAACCTGATGGACAGTGAGCAGGATCACAGCTGCACTTCAATAACTACAGACATCAGAGGAAAGAGAGCAGCTCAGAGCTCACATTTACACAGAATTCACCACCTGATCACCTAAACCACCAGTGCTTCATGTACTTTAATCTCCAATATGTGAGGCTTAATTACTTTTAATAATTGTGTTTAAATGAGAATTAAAAAAAAATAAAATTGGGGCAGTTATAAATAACATCTGTGGAATTTCTGTAATGGAATTCTGTTACTGGTGAAGGGAACAAGCTAAGGCATTTGACTGAGAAAATCCTGCACATTGCATGACCACACACTGTGCAAGTACAGCACATATGGAAGATCTCCTACTGTAAAATCATGAGGATGTAAATCTATCTCTTAATGTACAAAATACAACTGCCAACAAGACCATCAGCTTCAGAGCTTCGTGTCTTTAGAATCAAGAATCTTTTATGGCCAAAGCTTATTGATTTTATTTTTGTTATTCTTGCCAACTGTTAAGAACTGTAATGAAATTTATGGGTTACCAAGATTCATCTCTCCAGGATGTCATCTGTCTGAACAAATGATGCCAATGTTGTTCCTTTGGCCCTTATGACAGAAGGGAAGGAATAAGTGGGAAAACGAAAAATATGCATGAATTGACAGCCTGGTAGATTCTTTAGCTATGAGACAAAATATGAAGAGAAACCAACAAGCCAAAATCTTCACATCTACAGGACTGTGAGAGACAAGAGGACACTCAGGCCTTGGATACTCTTGGCTGTAAATTATAGCAAGCAGTGATGTACACCAAACTTCAGCTTTTTGGAAAGCAAAAAAGCAAGAAGTGGAATGAAATTATACTTCTACAAAAACATACAGCAGGGAAGGCTATAAAATGCTGCTGCAGATCTCTACCTGAACATTAAGCTACATTCATTTATATGCAGTGCCCAAATCTGTGCAAAAACCAACTTATTCACCACATTCACCATTAAGATGCTTCAGTGAGATTACCAAGTGAGACTGGTAAAAAATGGCCTGTTTGTCACTAATGACAATACAGGTTATACAGCCACTGACATCCCTGATCTCCAAATGACAGAGTGAAAAATTGTACCATAACTCCCCTTCTGCACTGGCAGCACAAATTTTAGGAAAGGATACTGGCCAAGGTATTCATCTTGCTTTGTATTGACTTCAACATCCCTCTCTGCGAAGTCATATTTTCTTTAGTTGCCATGGCAATGCTGGAGAAAGAAAGAGAGGATCAAGTTGTTGGTGCTAAGAATAATCCACAGCTCAAACAAGAGGAGAGCAAGCAGGCAATGCTTCTTTAGAGGACAATGAATGAGGTGAGGGAACATGAATGAAACCACATTTGTTCCATTAATCTCTATCCTTTACACTCAAACAATTTCTCTTTCATATAAGCAATAGCAAGGGAAAACAATGAGATTTCTTGAAACAGGCAGGTTTGGCTCATCTGGTACAACCTGCTGGCTGAAGCTTTAAATGTATAAGTTTGTTTCACCCCACAAGCCCCAAACTTACCTTCACTCTAGAGAGCACATGAGATCTGTCTGCCATCAGGACACAATGGCTACACAAGTATTATCAAGTAAGAGCTGACTCAGAATCAAAAATCAATTTGCAAAGCAAAGGTGCTGGTTGAGAGGGGATGTAAGTGTAGTTTGAAAGAGAATATCCCATTTCAAATTTAATACATTCTGGATGTCATAAAAAAGCAACTGTGCTCTTAAAAGTAAGATATTAAATGAAGATCATAAAGAACTGCTCAGCTGATAAATTTGGGCTCTGGAGACAGAGTGCTTAAGAAGGAACAGCATGGCAAATACTGCTCTCCTTGCTGGCATGTGTTTCAAAAACACACCAAGTAGGACATAAATACAACAAGGCTGGATAACAACTCAGAAAAGTCACCTCTACTGCTGCTGAGTTTATCTACAGAAATATCAATGATTAAAATAAGTTCTTGGACGAGTTTGTGAGCCTTAAGTATGGAGGGGAAACATTCTGGAAGAATAAAACTTAACTGGAACACCACAATACAACAGATACAAGAAAAGGAAATTAAAGCTGTAATTTCAGAAAACAGATAGGAAAACGTAAAATGCTGCTTTTACCCAATGCAAAATACAAATTTTTAACACAGGTATTTTAGTCCTCTAAAGTAAAATCCAATAAACTCATAAAACTATTACATTTGCTATTGAGAAAAGCACTCAGGGAATTTTGTATTAGTATGAATCATGTTGGTAAGAAGAAAATTTCCTATTTGCACCCAGGAAAGCTTGTTCAGTAACCTACAGGTCCTTATCTCCCAACCTCACACTGACTTGATGCTTGTCCAGATGAGGTTTTAATACAGTGTATCTCAAAGCACTCCTGAATTGAGTCTTGTATTTTCATAAGATGCATCCAATGACTCATTAAGGCACCCATTCATTTACAGGAGTGAAAATACACAATGATTGCCAGCATATAAAGTGTTCCTGAGCCACCTCCAAAATGCCTTTGGAAATAATAATTACAGATTATCATGGAACACAGGGTTCCTGCTTTAACATCTGAGGAGTGAAACTGTCCATCTCACACAAAAAGGCAGGATGGAATGGGTTAAAGCTTAGGTATTATAGGATTGAAACCATCTTCATTTCTTTCATCCAATATTTTGAAGAATTTAGCTCAAAGGGCTGAGTTTCACTGAAGAGCTCTGAAGAAAAAAAATTGGGGTAATTACCATTTTAATATGATATGGTCTAGTAATGAAATGTAATTTTGATATCCATGAACAAGAGTTTAACTGGATTCCAGATACTACTAACAAGTCAAAATTCAAGTAAAAAGCACTGTTGTTCATGTATAATTTGATTACTCAAAACATGAGCTGGTTCACCTACGACTTTAAGAAGAATTTAAGAAGAACCAGAAAACACAGAGATCCTGGGGACTAGTCCAGTGATTGGTCTGGTTCTGTTCTGAGCACTGCAGCTCTCTCATATCCTTCATCAGATAATTTTGGTTCCATTCCCATCCCTAACATATGTTCATTGACTTGCTGTTGCCATTGCTTCACTGACAAATGCATATTTTAAAAAATTAATCACATTCTTCCCATTCACAGTATTGGCCCCATTTAGTCACTCACCACTGTAATCTCCCCACATCACAACGACCTTATTCTGGTGTTTTGAAACTTGTACACAACGTTTACGATAAAAGATTAAACGTTTCTTACTGGAATGGAGACGACCCTGATTTAACATTTCACTTGGAAACCAGCAGGAACTGTTCTCAGTGCTGCTCTGGCTCAAAATACCAGAGCTGGGTGTAAACCAAGTTTCTGAACCAGATGGTATCTACCCTGCTCTCCATATTTAATATTAAAGCACGGCTCAAGTGCAACAATCACGGCTGCTGTACTGGTGGGGAGATCTCTTCTAGGTAACCCCAAAGTCACAGGCATAAAACACCCACCTCTCTTACACAGATCAGGAGGAGTATCTCAAATTCCTGTGCTTGTAGCCTCGAAATTTCACTCACATTTCAAGTTTGCCCTTGAATGTTCAGCAGTGCTGTGGGTATGTGAGCAACCACATTTCTCTCCACAAGTAAAAACTGATATTTGTACATAGTTTGCTGTTTTCACTGGCATAGAAATACAGACTAATAAATACAGCCATTACCCAGTCAAAAATGTTTAACATGCAGAGATACACTTTTAATGCTGCTTGACTGGAAGCAAAGTGTTTTGATTTAGACAAATGTTTAAGCTGGTGGTGTTTCACCCCACACAGCCACATCCATCCAGTGTGTCACTGAGGGAAATGTACCAAAAAATCAGCTCCTTGCTTTACCCATGGAGACACATCAGTCAAATCTACACTGATGAAGAACTAAAACAAAGCTCTAAAGGAACAAGCGATGTTATTAAAAATGAAATAATTCATGTATTACTGGAACTTCTGCTTCATTTTGTATGCCATGAATCATACTTGCTTATTGAAATTCATGACAAGGTCTGTGATTAAGGGAATGGACTCTGTGACTGTGCATAGAAATGCAAGCAAGAGCTTTAGATTGGTAAAAATCTTGATTGTATCACTTTTTTTATACAGATATATATATATTTGTATCTCTAAATATACACATATTTCTGTGTATCAACGCCTACCTACACATACACCATCTTTCAAATTACTTTAAAGACTATTGTGTCTTTTGATGAAGCCCAAAATGAAAACAAAAGGGAAATTAAAGTGATTTTGCCCAGGCCCTGGCAAGGTGCTTCTGAAAGGAGAGAAGACTCAAAATGTACCTCATACTTTTCCATTTTGAAAATTCAACATTCAATGCAAGTCAAATTTTTCCTATTCACTAAATTCTAATTATTACCTAAAGAAATACTCCAAAAGATAAGGAGGAGACTTTTTAAACATTAAATCTACAGCGTTGGTCTGGTTTCAGTCCAATCTGTTAATATACAAACACTGACAGATCAGTGAATGAGGCCTCAGAAACAGTATTACAATAAAAAACCTAAGAACTTGTCACTCTGTACATGCAAAACTATAAAAATTCCAACTGAGCCAACACAAAAATACAAGTTGTTAGAAAACAAGAAATAAATCGTTTGCTATTTTGGAGAAGTGATAATGTTTGAAAATGAAAACCTGAGAACACCAAACATATTAAGCAAAATCTATGCTTATATTTAAATCTGGCCAAGAGAAGTGAAGGCTGTTCCAAAAGAACTGCAGTACAAAGTATCACATCCCACTCGCTTCTGGGAAGAAATATGCTGCAATAAGAACCCATGTCACGTCATTCATTTAAAAATTGATTAAAAGTTTAGTAATAACAACACATCTGGAGTGACAGCCCTGCTCATTGCTTTAGCTACTGCATCATTTCAGCTCAGGTGCCCATTTATTCCCCTGCATGGATGTTTGCTCTGTGGAGGAACCACCCAGAGGAAGAGTCAGGCTCCTCATTTCTCTTCTCCACAGAAAATTAGAGCAAGGGGGTCACAATCAGAGGCTGTAGCTTGTCAACAAAACCCTCTGCACACACAGAAATATGCTTTGCAGTGTTTAGAATCACTGCTTAATAACAAGCCCTGAAGAAATAAAACGTGATTGCTTGACTTGCTCAATTAAAAAATGAGTAATGAACTGCAGCAGATGTAAACCTTGAAGACAGAGTAGCCAGAATTAGCTAATTACATCTCACTTACTCAAGGAATCTGCACTCAAACAGCTTCCCTGCACAATTCCCTCTTTTATTTGGGTTACAATAGATAAAGCAATTGATCAGTTGGGTAAGCTTCCATCTGGTAAATTCACCTAAAACACAGCAGGATTTACCACTAATTAATGTCATACCCAAACACTTGCAATTACAAGAAAGACTAAAATAAAAAATTCACCCTGTTTTCAGCAGAGGTGGAATTGAATTAAGATGATATAAATGGAATTACATTTCCTGCTCAATGTAGTTACTAAACAAGCTCTTTTTGTATAAAAAAAAAAAAAAAGTAGAATATTTTTGGCAACAACTAGAGCAAGAAGTTCATTTACTAGAGATAACAAATGGTGCAAGATTGACAGCAGCAAATAAGAAATCCAACAAGTTTTGTGCATTTTTGAGATGGAATAGTAGGGCTACAAGCAAGGACAAGTTTTTAGTGAGGAAAGGACCAGAACTCAAAGTAAAACAAATACAACAGTGCTAAGTTTGACAAATGTCTTTATGAGGCTGTGGTGAGGTCATACCCACATTTTCAGACATTATTGTACTGAGCACTTCTGGTTCATCACTGCACATTAATGTGGTTTAACACATTCTTCCACCATGTTAATTATCCTGAGCCCACTGTGTGTACTTAACCCAGCCAGCCCTTAATGGACACAGAGTCTTGCTGCACCTCTAATTACTCTTTTTGGTCACTTATGCCAGTACATGCATTATCTGAAAGCATACCTTCCTTTCTTCCAATTTTTTTTTTAAAGCAATAATCTAAAATTTAAAACCATTAAGTCGGCATTATTAGTACAGTCTGAATTATTGGTTTGTAAAATTCCAGAGTTCAATGGAAGGGCACAGGTAACAAAAGTAATTTATGATGCTATTGCTCTAAAATTTCTAGAGGAGTTAGAGAAGCTATCACTCAAATATTCAAACATGTGAAAAACCCAACAGATAAGTAACTGTGCAACATCAATAACCACTTGTGGTAAAAGCCCTTACCTATATCAGCTGCACACTAAGGTGCTGAATTCACTGAAGGATTACAGAAAATCAGGTTGTAGGTAAGTGTCACTGTGAGAAGAAGCATCTGGACTACTGGAATAGCCCTGAACAGCTCAACCTGAGATTCACTCTGCTCCAAAGGCTACTCACCTTTGCAGACAAAAACAAATTTTCTAAACTAGGATGAATAAAATATTTAAGCCACACCATTATGTCAATACAGAATACAAAATACCAAACCAAGCCCTCCACCAATTCATTGTAATACTGCTCAGGAGTTATAAATAGTTACAGTATAAATACAGTGACTGATATATTTAGACACAATTCAATGTAAACATTGATTGTACAGAAAATAATAAAATTTTTTAAGCTCATTCTTACCTTATTGTTTCTTCTATCAGTCGATCTGAACTGAAAGCCAAACAAAAAAAATGAAGTTAAAAAAAGTAACAAGCACTAAGCCCTATTTGAGATTACTAATCAATGATTGCCATCATACAAACCTTAATAAATTTGCCTTTAGAATGCTTTATTTTTGGATGTTGTCACATTTTGCTACTACATATATTTGGTTTATATATAGTCTTTGGAGAACATGCTCATAGTGTTCTCTGGAGCAGCATTTCCTAAGTGTATCCAAGAGCAGGTGTTCAGAACACAAAAAGCACTGAGAACACAGGAAAAAGGGGAATGGGCACCACGACTCATGGGGGACTGTTTGGAAAGAATATCAGAAGAAGCAGTGCCTAATTTTATTGCTTTTTAATCCTGGTCACTCCTTTCCAACCCTTCAAAAAATGTGATTAATGACAAAAGCTGACACTTGGTTGCAGGTAATACCATCCCAGAACCTTGTTCAGGGCTGGTTCACCCAATGGTGATTAACAAGCCAAATTCTTTCTATACCAACACCAGCTGGGTGGGAAACAGAATAAACACCATGTGTAAGAGAAAGAATGTGGTAACACGTGTCCCTGCCCTCTCTGCCACACATTAATTGAGTTTCTGTGCAGCAGCACTGGGAGAAGGACAGTTCAAAACCCAGCAATGGAGAGAACATTTCATTTAAACAACGGATGCACACGATTAAGATGACAATCAAGATCCTCAGAAGGCTGGAGCTATTCCTCTTTTTCTGTACTCAACTTACAGACAGGGTTTTAATCACTGCTTTGCAGCCAGTTGAGAAAAGCCAGAGACACATCTCTTGTTACAGCAATCGATATCTGCAATGTAACCCTGACACAGAAAAGGTGGCTGTGTCCCCTCTTC
Source organism: Calyptomena viridis (assembly GCA_013390005.1). Taxonomy (NCBI): domain Eukaryota; kingdom Metazoa; phylum Chordata; class Aves; order Passeriformes; family Eurylaimidae; genus Calyptomena; species Calyptomena viridis. The sequence goes on from WEIV01021286.1 coordinate 345,242, forward strand.
CCACAGCGTGTAACCAAGGATCCATCCCCACAACTGCTCCATTCACCCCACACATTCATACAAATTCTTGGAGAATAACTGAACAAAATTGAGAGTCCGCAGTTTGAGAAGGAAATAAACCTGACAGAAAGCAGTTTTATGTTGTACTGGATACTGCCTCCAGTATTAAAGCAGAATTTTTTGCTCCCAAACTAAAGACAGCGGAAGGGCAGGACCGTCTGCATCTCCCACCCCCCTTATTCCAAGTGTTTTGCCACCTAAGAAGGGAAGGTACCAAGAGGCTCCAGCACAGCACAGTTCTGCCTCTGACTCAGCCAGAGCTGCCCGATTTGGAGCTTTTCTTCTTCCCACAGGAATTCTGGAGATCCCCCCCAGCTCCAGCTGGAAGGAGCGTTGCGCACGCGTGTGTAAACGGCTCGGGGGGGGGGGATGCAAACAGAACATCCTTATTTGTCTGTGAAGAGGAGTGAAAACACGAAGGTTGCTATTTCAGTCTGCCCATGGCTTGAAATATAGAGGCAGAACAGAGCACTAAAAATATTTTGCCCAGTTTTAAGTTGAAAGGGACTCAGCCGGGGCAACAAACAGTGGAACAGCTCCTGCTGCTCCCAAAGCAGAGCCGCACTCCAAGGATTCCCAGCAGCTGCAGGTCCATGGGGTCAAGCAAATCAAACCAGTTTTATTCATTGTGTGGTATTCATTACACCGGCACAGGGAAGTCAAACACCATAGCTGTGTACACAGAGGATGTGAGCAGTCTCACAGCACCCCTGATGTCCCCAAGGCAGGCTGAACACAAAGCGATGCATTAAAGATTTCTACAGTCGCTCGGTCTCCAAGAGACACAATTCAGAGGAGAATGTGCCTTTCACAGTCTCTAACAGACAAGTGTGTGATGTGGGCAGTGGGTAATAAGAATAAACTATGAAACCATCAGAAAACAGCCTGAAAAGCAAGAGCAGCGCACAAGAATTTAGCATTTTAAAGAAGGTTTGATTTTTTTAATTCATTGTCAATGAAATAATCAGAAGCCTTGCAGGAAATAAGTTACACTTAAAAAAATCCTGTGGAACAAAACATTGCTAGAACAGCCCTATTAAAAAGCCTACCTTAGAAAAATAATCACCAGTTCTTTGACCACTTAACTGATGAAATGCTGATGAACTGAAGATGACAGGGAAGTTGAACACTTTTAAGTGAACTAGGATGTTCTCCAAGGTTTTTAGAGCACAAAAATTAGCCTTGCCAGTTTGCAGCAGAGACACTCATTGCTTTTTATGTTAGAGAAAGCTGCAGTTCAGCAGTTTTAGTCCTTAATCAGAGACATAAACAGAAAAAGTTATTTAAAAGCTTCAGATTAAATTATATTATACTGCATTATTTTTATATAAATGTGTGTGTGTACATGTATTTGCAGACATATAAAAATAAATACTGGAAATGTAACTACCCGTAAAACAATGACAGAAGTTAATAAAAATGTATAAACCCAGACATGAGATACAAATGCCAACACAAGGCATTTAAGAGGCATCTGAAGCCACAAGACTGATGTGTCTCCACTTCTGTGGATGTCACCCCAACTATTTGAAAGGATGAGATGCACACGAATTTTCTTGAGGATGACTGATATGCAGGTAAGGGAAGACTAAATTAACTCTGAGAGTCTTAGGAACATTTTTGGGATTCTGATGTGCAGATTTTTACAGTAAGAATTCTGTTATGTTGAGTTCTTCCTGCAAAAGTTCAGTTCAAGGAGATGTCAGAGGCTTTTCCAAAGGCTGTAAAATGCACTCACACAGCATTTCTTAAAGTCTTTAAACTCCTTGGCAAATACAGATTGTAAAGATCACTTATAGTAATATAATAATTTGTTACTTATAGTAACAGATGCAGCTGTTTCATCATTTTATAGTTCAGAACCATACAAAATAAGTCAGATTTAAGGAAGATCAGTACAAAAGTACAACAGAGCCCCGAGACCCATGGGAAGTTTGCAGATCTCTATTAATAACCTGTTTTACACAAATAGAAACAGTTCTCACAATTACAAATAATGTTCATTTCAACTGTTTGTCAGAATGAAAAAATACCACTGAAAGAATTTTGCTTAACTCAAACATTCAAAACAATACAGAAAGAGGCTCTTAGAAAAATAAAATAATAAAATCTATTGACTTTGTCTTTCTGCTGTCCAAGCAAAGACAACAAATCCAGTGGACATCTCCTTATGAAAATCCAAGCAAGCAAACAATGGTTCTAGGCACTATTAATCTGACTTGCCATCTGTTTCAATAAGCTCTGCATTTTCACCAGTCCAGACAGACAGCACTTTGACAAAGCCATTTAAAAATACTACAGGAAAGGAACTCTGGAAGATGCTGAGACAATCACCTCCTGTAATGAATGGCACAAATCCAAGAGCAGCAGCCATGCATATGAAATAATCTGTGCAACTGCTGTCTGTGAAAGATTGCACAGTTTGTCATTTAAATATGCAGACAGGTAAAATTATACGAAGGGGAAATTAAGTGAAATGTGCCTCCAGGATAGAAAAGACTCCTGCCCATCCCATCAGGCTTTTAGAACTAGAGAAATTTTTTTATGTTGTTTTTTTTAAAGCAAACTTCTATGTCTGTTAAATAAAATAAATAAATACAAGTTAAATAAAATTCATTAATACAGGTGAATACTTAGATGATCTGGACTTCTCCCAGATCCATAGGTTTTGCTGCTGACCTTCCAGCTGGATGCCCAAAACAAGCATTTTTCAAAGGAACAAGGTACAGCAGCAAGACTCACCTGCACCCAACTCATTTCACAAGGCACTTTAAACCCTTCAGATGAAATTAAGGGCAATGTTATCAAATTAAATAATTTAAAAGGAATAGGGAAAACCCTGTAGAATAAACTAATATAGCACTTGGTAACTGTTTTCTTCCTTTCATAAAGAATAACTACAGAAACAGTAATTTTACTTTGTTCTTTGTCTAACTGCAGGATCAATCACCAGTCTCTGCTCTCTCAAACTGCCTGCAATGAATCTTTCATATTTTCACAGTCCTGGATCACCAGGCAACATGGAGCTTCCAGGAATGCAAATCCTGCAAAACATTCTTGATACTCTAATACAAATATATAGGTTATGATGAAGCAAATCTGACTCACACAGTCAGTTATTTCCATCATCATGATCATAATAACAGAGTAATAATGAAAGAAACCCTGTGCACACAAAAAACCTCCAGCTTCAACTCATTTTTTCTGCTTGTCATCAGCATTCTTTATGATATAAAAATTCAGAAGATCATTAAGCTCATTAAAAACTTAAGCAGAAGAAGGTAAAGCAGAACACCTTTCCCCCCCCCAACCTGTGATAACAAATGGCAATAAACAAGATGTTCCAGATCTTATAAGACTTGTGTCAAACTTGATCTAATTTACTGTGAAAGAGAGAATTCCACTGGAGCTGCTTTTCTAGTTTGGAATGGAATCAAACACAAAATAAAGCACAAACATGAGCACCAAGTCACTGTATAAATTTGCTCCAAAGGAACAATATGTTATTACCAACAGCACACCTACAAACTCTGAACACCTAAGTAAGCTTATTTCTGCAGATCCCTGTACTGGGGAGTTCAATACCCAGAAATCACTTCCAATAAGAATGAGGAATAGCTGCAAAACTGGAAAAGAGTAAAGAACAATAGTGTTGGCTTCTAATCAGTGCAAGCAATTTGTTAAACCTAGAATGAAAGGCACTGGAACATAATCTCCTGCTCTAGGCAAGAGTCACCCAACATTATTTGGTGATGAATTTCTTTCCAGATGGTTCACATGTACCTTGTGTATGAGAAAAAAATACACAGAAGGCATCCTTTTCACCACAGGGAAGAACCTGCCAAAGGATTTCCAGGAAAATAATCTGGTGAAACCTACTCTCTCCAACTGCAATCCTGCAACACAAGGTTCACTACAAATCTGACTTTTAGCTATGTCACTAAGTAAATACCTCAACAACTTATCAATTCCAACAATTTGTACTTAAGATCTGCTACAATAAGGACTTTTTTTGCAGCTGTTTAACATCATTAAACATCTATATGTGCACTGAAACAATGACAAGATTAGTTGTTCTAACTCAGTTTAAAGAAGAGATTAAAGGGTGCAAACAAGTACCAAGGGATTCCCTCTCTTCACGATCCACCTTCACAATCCTGAGAACACCAACAGGTTTTCCCCTGGATTTCCAAAGGGTACAGTCTGCACCTCCACTGAACTTCATGGACTTGCCTGGGAATTATCAACAGAGTGAAGGAAATGTTTCTCAAGAAGAGGAGAGAGCCAAGAAAGCTCTTTGGCACAGACTGGGGAGAGTGCCTGATGTCTGAGAGCCCCAGGAGGGTGAGCAGCAGCAATACAACTTCCTTTAAAGCAAATCTATAAGGAAATAAGAGCCTTCTCAATGACCTGCAGTGCACAGTTTACCCAAAGAACAGAGCTCAAAACCTGAAAGGAAAACAGCTCCTCTTGTCTAAATGAAGTGCAGAGCTGGTTGCTGCACAAAGCCAGTGCCAGGATGGCACCACCAGCACACCATTCATGGTTGGTAAAGTTCCTGGAGAGACTGACCCTCCCATGTAATTGCTCCATATTACCCATAGGAACGAAGTTAAATGAACTGAGAAGGGCAAGTCTTACTGTAAGTCATTATCAGCAACCACAACTGTCAGAACAATTCCAGTAACTTACTAATGGACTCCATCAGCATTTCCTCAAATTTTACATCTGCACGCAAACCCAGCAGTCAGTGGCAGTGCTGGGTTCATTATTTCCTTTGGTTTAAAACATGTCATTTAGATGAACTCTTTAACTAAAGGGAAAAACCCTCAAAACCAAACAACACAGCCACTGACATCTGACACTGACCTGAGGAAGAATGAGCACTACAGGTTATGAGATAACCTGTCAGTGCTGATTTGTTGGGCACACACAGACAAGAGAGATGCTCAACTTACAACAAACACAAGCTGTTTGTAATCTGTGCTGTAACAAAATAGATTGTATCACTTTTCTAGCTCAGTGTTTTCTGACTAAAGCTTGGCAAAGCTAAAAAATTTTTCTACTGCTCACGCATTCCTAAGTAACCAAGAGAACACAAGGGGGAATGTCTTCCAGAAGAGTCCCACCATATAATTTATTAAAATATAAATATATTTTAAAATATAATTAATATCTTTTTCATTTCAAGTGAAACTAACATAGGAATGAAGTGAGAGTTATCTCTAGGATGACAACACAATTTTAATGTAGCATGAAACCCTAAAACACACATTGACAGACACCTATTGTACTTTCTAACTGCATTTTCACCTGTTGTGGCTTTGAGGGTTGGTTTGAGAGATGCAGAAAGCTCTGTGGCTGTAATCCAGGTCTGAGGTACTTAATTTACAACTATCTACCTGCATGTTTATTAACTCTCAGAAAACGACTCTTAAAGCTGCATAGTTAACTATGCAACATAACAAACACTTGTGGTTCCACCTTTAAAGTGCACACTGCATTTAAACCATCTACAAGCCAAACTCAGGATGCAATTCATTAGTGGGTAAAGATCTCAATATTTTTTTCCTGACCCAATTTCCCTGTGTTCTTAGGCCTGTCTTTTTATCTGAGACTGAACAAGATGAATTCTTCCAGAAGTGCAACTACACTCAGTAAAAACAAGTCTCTCAAGTGAGAGGAAAGAATTCTGCACCTTTCAATCCACAACAGAAACAAGGTCCTTGAAAAGTTCTAAACAAAACTGTATTATTGGGCTCAAAGAGAGATGTTTTATGGGGAATTTGGATCTAGTTCTGCTTACCATCATGGATTTGATAGAACACTAAGATATCTGCATAGAAACCATTCAGCAGCCAAGAATGACAAGAACCTAATTCTAATGCATTAGTAGAGGTTGAAATTAAATAAACCCAAGAATGATGTTTATGCAGTAATGTGGTAACTTTCCAGAAGTACACTCTGTATATGAAGAAATGGAAATAATCACTATTTAACATATCCACACACATCAAATCGAGTTCAAAAGCTTGTTTGTACTGGAGGATCCAATAGCAAATAATGAGCAAGCACTTCTGGCCCTGAAGAATAATGAATTGCAACAGCCACAATAACAAAAAAATGACATGCTGCATTGAATAAGTGGTTCTCAAACTGCACAAAAGGAAGTCTATAAAACTCCACAAGTGTTGATTCTGTTCAAAAGCAGCACCTACTTTTCAGAACCAACCCATGTAGGAAGGATTTCAGTCCTGTCAAAGCCCTGATTTCAATACCAGACCTTGGAGGGGGGAAGCTGTCCTAGTTAAGAAACGGTGTTGAAAGGAAAGCTAAAAACAAATAAAACATGCATCACCGACTTGTTTATTTCTGAAAGGAGCAAGAAACTTCAGAAGCAAACAGAGCTCTGAAGTCTGAAGTGTGGTTTTATACCCTTTCCTCTCCCCAAATGAAAAACAAAGTGCTGTTTCCAAGGTGAAGCCCAGAACTGAGAACCAGAGCCTAGTTTTAGTCACTTTTTTTCCACGATATATTCAGGTAAATCTTCCACTTTCTGAGGGTTTGCTCTTCAGTTTCTGCAGACATTCCTAAAGACCTACTAGATTTTCCACAGCCTCTTTCTTGGGGGTACATGGAAGTTCAGGCACAAACCCTCACATTTTATAAAGATGAAAAGCAAACGACTTTGAAGTTCTTGGTGCTCAATGTGTGGCTGCATCCTCTGTCACCTGGATAATTCAATTTTGTACTGGAAGTTACAAAGGAAATCCCCAAATCAGGTTTTGTGCTCTTTGTGCTGGGTTTGTTGGTTTTTTCATTTGGTGTTCCCCTCCCCACCTTTCTTCAAAAATCATTCACTGCAGACACACTGAGGTATAAAAATATCACAACAGTCATGAGTGTCAGGAAAATTACTGATTACAGAATTTTTCAGGCAACCCAATGATAAGACAAACATGCAAATAAATGCTGTGAAACAAATATAATCTTTTGTTTAGTGTTTTGGAGTAGGTTTGATTTTTCTAAGTCCTAAATACAGCTTAAGAAGATGAAAAGCAGTAATTGATTTACTCTAATGAAGCTCAGGCTATTTTTAGAAGAAAAACCTCTTAAATCCTGAAGTGCTTGGCTGATTTTCATGTTCTTTTATTAAGTTATTTATAAATAATAATAATACCCAGGAGAGTCTCTTCCTTCATTGCCTGCAAGCTTTGAACCTCCCCAAATTCTCATTAAACTGCTTCAATAACTTGCTCATACAGTCATATAATTACACATAATAAGCAGTGAAGTTTCTCCTTTTACAGAAGACATGAACTGTCTCCCTCTCTAAGCAGTATTTACTATTAAAATAAGTACACAGCAAGTTATGTTCAGTCTGGTGCTGCAGTTATTTGCTCAAGTGTCATATTCAGTCTGGAATTGTTGCAGGGGAAGCTGATCCAGCCACTTCCAAAGAGGCCTTGTGTCCCTCTATGAATCTTTAGGAGACAGAGGTTCTGCCAGCAGGCTTGGAGATAAAACCCATTCCATCCAGGCAGAGATAAGGCTAAAGGAAGGAATCACTGATGCAATCAAGAAAACTCTGCAGCAATAGGACACAGAGCAGAGAGAAAGAAGAGAATCGTATTTCAAAACAGGATTACAGTCGTTGTGCATCCTTAAGTGAGGTTTTGCAACAGCAAAAATCCTCCTTTGCTCAAATCCCTTCTTTGAAAACCACTTTATTTGTGCTGCTGCTCAGACAGAGCACAAAGCCCTGCCCCAAAAGTCTGTGTTATGGCTATTCAGTGGTCAGTAAGGTAATTACCACAGCCATCCTGCCTGGCACTGCCACACACATTTAATACAGTCATTTCTCAAACTTCCTTTTTCCAGAAATGAAGGAAACAAGTCAGTGGCATTTGGGAAAACAGCGACACACCATTGCCAGAGCTGTTGTAATTAATGGCCAGAAGAGAAACGTTTTAACCTAGATTCCTCAACCCCTCCTTGCACTGTATCTTCCAGTTCAATGGACAAAGTGCTGCAGCACCTTCCACTCCCACTGCACAGCAGGTCTGCAGCCAAACTGCACCAGATCTGGTGGTCCTGGCAAACCCTCCAAACCACAGCCACAGAGAGCACATCTGTCCTGTCAGGGCACAGCTGTCTGGTTTCTTCCATAACTGCTACAGACCAAAGAAGATTATTCATTACCAAGTGCTGTTTCAGTTAAAATCTGCATTAAAACTAAGAGAATGAAACCACATTCTGCTCTGACATGAACACAAAGAAAATAAGTTTAATTAAGAGGCCAATTTGGCAATTTAAAAAAAAAAAACAACCTTACTGGGCCTGACTAAAGTGGAGCTCAGCAGTTCTGAGGCTGCAGAGCAGCAGCCAGCAGGCACCCAGGGAAGAGGCTCATCACACTCCTCCCTCCCTGCTGCTTCCCAAACCACCTTGGGAAGGGAAAAGGAATTGGTGAATTAGCTGTTTTTCCTCCAGTCTCTCCAAGAGAAGATGAAGGAGATGCAGTGGTGAACTGAGTGTCAGCTGCAGCAGTTGCTGCCCTGGCACCTCTGTGTTCCTTTGGAGGTGAGGGAAGAGATGGAAGGGGAAGCAACAGCAGTTCTCTGGTTTTAAACCACCACTGAAGGTCCTCTGAAATCCACAGGACCCTGAGCAGCAACACAATGAATGGAAATCAGGGTGTGCAGAGCAGAGAACAGGGATAACAAAAGAAAAGGAAATCAATTTAATGCAGAAAACTGGCAGCATTTTCCCAAAAGATCAACACACCTGTAATCAAAAACCCTGTAAGGTGTCTCCACATCTCATTAAACTGATTTCTCTGTGCAAATCATCGCTGAAGTTAAAATTTGTAAGTAAAGTCAATATTTAGTGGAGAACAGTCAGTAAGTCACTTCCTCCATTAGGATCTGGCCTGTATCACCAACAAAGTTTGAAAGCAGTTCCCCGGTGATTATTCTCTACTGAATGTGCCCATTTCTGCCCAAACAACAACAGGAAATTTGAAATAGTCCTGCTGAAAAATGAAATGCCATAATAAAAGTAATAAAAATATTTAGTACTGCAGAGTACTTCACATACATGGAGAGCTGCACAAACATTAATTTCTCCTAATCATCCCAGGTATGTATTATTCATAGGTGATTACACAATGCTGCAAATTCCCGTTATTTCTTTTGCTCACTTCTCTTACTCCTCTTTTCTCTTCCACATGCAGAACACGTCCCTCTGATCAGTTTGCTCTCCTCTTTCTCCTCCTCCAAAGCTTTTTACCCACCTACTCTGGCCTTCTCTGTCCCAGTGCTAATCATTTGAAGGCACACAGGGGTGTCTGACAACAGGTTCATCTCCTCTTCCTGCACCACTCACACAGGACACTCCATCTAAGATGATTTTTTTTAATTGGATAAGATTCATAGGGTGCATAGCAACTCTCACCAGAAACATGCAGTCACCTGACAACAAATAAAACCACAGTTAATGATACCTGCACCTGCTTCACCAGGAGACACTTGTTTTGGAAAGGGATAAATGACTAATTTTTGAGTGCTGGAGCTGAATAATAAAGCAACAGTTACACAGTGGCCCTACAATGACAGAACAAATCTACCACAGCAAGTGCTGGTGACCACTCAGTGCTCTGTATTCATCTAGTTTTACAAGGAATTCATCCCAGGAAATATAATCTGTAATTTCTATCTAAACTTCAGAATACTTCATCAATATCTACACAAATTCATCACATCAGTATCACCTGGTATCACTCACACACAACCCAAGTACCAACACAAGGGAAATTTTCACTCACATACACAATATTGAGAATTTAATCAACCACATCAGTCCCTTCTTTGCTGACTTAAGACTGTAACTCATCAATAACTGCAGAATTTCTCAAGGCAGACTCTAAGTTGACAGAATTCCTTCCTCTGAGACAGCACTTTTAAGAGCAGTTTTTAAAATGCTAAGCTACATCTATTCATCAAAACTGTTTCCTTTAGATGGAAAACAGCAAAACAGCATTAGAAGAAAAAGGATGACTTGTTTGCACCCCTGGCCAAAAGCACACAAACAGAAAAGATTAAACACCTTTAGGGAATGGCACAGACTCAAGAAAACAAGCTTTCAAAAATGAACAGCAAACACAACTGTGCTACATTTGGTATTTCTTTAAGCATCTGACACTCCAAGAAATCTGAAGTATTAGGTAAAAATATTAACAGGGCATCAATACTCAATAAAATCTGACTGCCAGCCTTATTTTAATTAACAGGGGTAGAAATTTTTATTAAAACATTTAGGCATTACTGTTTTTCTCTCCAGAGGTGGGCAAAGCTATCCTTGAGTTATCTGTACAGAACTTTAGGAAACTGAGTGACTTAGACACATCCTGCCTCCTATCCACAGTTTCTGCACAAATCTCCTTTCCCAATAAAACTCACACTCAGTTGATTTACAGAATGAATGGAGGCAGCAGTGAAGCTTTCCCAGGGAGAAGAGGATGTGCTCCCCACCCCTCCCAGCAGTGAGGTGCCCCAGCAGCACCAGGATCCCAGTGTGGAAGTGCTGCACACACTGTGCCAGCAGCACTGACACAGCAGCCAGCCCCACCCTGGGAAAGGGAGTCCAAATGGATCCACAATCCTCACAGCTTAATGGAAACACAGGCACAGCCAGGGTTTGCACAGAGCTTCAGCTGTTGTCATTCCCATGGTCCTTTTATTCATCATCATTTTGTACTCACAGATTTTTTATTTCCCTTCCTTTTTTATGACTGTCTACACATGTCAAATTAAGGCAAACAGATTCCCCTTCAATCTTCTTCCAGAAGAGATGACGTTCAAAATGTGACTCAAAAATAAAAAAAAGGTGGATTTAGGTAAAAAGCAGAGGCCCAGGTTCTCTCCAAAGTCTGTCCCAGAAAAAAGCTTCCTGGCTCTCCTCCTCTTCCTCCCCAGTGAGATATTCCACAAACTATCCCACACAGGGCTGCCAGCAGTTTTGTAAAGAGCATTCATGGAAAACATTGCCAAGAGAAAATTCCAGTGTCCATTTATCCTGTCTCACATGGCTGTGCATAAAGAAAAAAGCTGGGACTCTGCACTGGGGTAACAGCTCACACATCCTCCACTATCAGATCATGGAATAAATATGTAACAGGTCAAAGTACTTAATGTCATAAATTAAGCAGAGTCAAGAGCAGGTGAACACTCCAATATCTAATATATCCTTACTGGCAGTATTACATTGCTCTGCAGGATATAATAATACATTTGTAAAGACTCACACATCCATTTCTCAAGCTCTTTTCATTGGCTTAACCTCACTGAAAACATATTTGGATTTTTACTGTTGTGTCTTTGTGACAATGTAAATTTATCCATCATGTAATTCTGTCAATTAGTCTGGCACCAGGATTTACTGCACTACAAATATTCAGCATCATGACTCACACAAAGCTTGTCAGTTTATCCTAGGAGCATGTTTGGTGTAATCTGCCAGCTCCTGGTGATTTCTTGGGACCTTTTCTGAGCTTTTACAGCTTTTTGGCATGAATAGCTCATTAACTGTTTTCTTTGAAGACAAATATGTTGAAACTCTCTAATAATTTCCTCTGCCAGTATCTCTTTCTGAGTTTACTGGTTCTCAATTCAAAAGTTTTTAGCATCTTGCAAGCTTTGATTTCTTGCCAATGTTGTCTTCTGCTTCTACACTGGATTTTTTCACAGTCCCTACAGTTATCTCCACCTTGCAGTGGTATTCCATGATTAGTTTTGGCCCTGTTTCCTAAAAACCCCCCTGCTCACACTTATTTCTTCTTTTCTTTTTCTCAGTGTTGTGGTAGGGTTTTTTTAAAGTCTTGATATTTTCAAATAGTCACCTAGAAATAACTGTTTCTAAAACTGCCTTATATAATTCTATTTTTCATGCATTTCAATCCTAAAAACACACTGGACAGTTTAGCACATTTAAAAAAATCTAAGTAATCAATGCCTCGAATTCTGAACCACCTGACAGATAACATTTAAAAATGGTTTAAGTTTTCCTCTCTTCATTGTTCCAAACTTTTCAAAATGGTGCACTCAGAGGAAACTCAGTTTCTTAGAAGAATATCCTACAATTCCAGAAATATTTCATTTGTCACCTTATGCAATTTTAGTTCCTTGGTTCTGTGATCCTTTAACAAAATGTCAAATGTATAAAAAGTATTTACCATCTCTCCAATAAGAAACCAAAGTAAAACAAAAACTCCAAACATTTAGAAAGAATCAGGTTTACTCAGATTAACTGACATTGACTTCAAAGTAGGACATTTCAGGTAAGATTCACCTCTGAAACATTAAAATTGGGTTTTTTTCCCTGGAAACTTTCTATTTCATTATCAAGCATATTTAATAATAAATTCAACCTAACAAAACTCAAAAGTCAAGCTTTAAACCAAAGAAATTCTAAGTTTTAAAGACATTACAGAAAACTGAGAATGAAGTCTCAATGGAAAAAAAAATTATTTTAATTTCCTGTAAAGGCTTTTTGCACAGTTCTGGCTCTAAGTTTATGTTATCTGTAAGACAGCACATTTGAGAAAGCCACAGGTAATTTTTTATTTATTTGTTTTTTCTAAATGCAAGCCTGCCCTCTCGTGTGAGCCTGAGGTTTAGCACCACTACAGGCAAGGAGAGAGCCAGGAGCATCAGAGCTAAGAGTTAAGAACTCTAAAAAACTTGAACTTTCCAATGCTCTGCTCTTGTCTGTGCTGCTTTTGCTGCACAGGACACACAAAGCAACCACTCATAACTTAATGTCCTCTCTGCAACAGGAGTGAGAACACAGTGCTTTCTATTTTGCTTGTTACCTGGGTTAATAAACCAGAGTCCATTTGCAAATACTTAAGTGCACAGGTAATTCTGGAATCAGTCTCTTCCATCACCTCTTGTACACATTCAGTAGAGGAAAGGGAAAAGCAGCCAAATCATGGGAGTTTCTGTTTTGCTTCTTAACCCTTATTCCAGTCAGTGTGTAAAGGCATCCAGTCCCTTGGGAGGAGGAGGACTGAGTCACAGGGACTTGTGAAAGCCCACTGAAGACAACACAGAGATGTCACTGACGAGATCCTAAAGCCAAAATCACTGCCAACTCCCACAACTATTCCCCACCACACACACTCAGCATAACCCAGGAATGTTTATCCATATGCTCAAGCAGCAGCACTGTCAGAGGGCACAGTGCAAGGCATCCCTTGTGCACATATTATTGTCCATCCACAGGTGGACACAGCCTTCACATAGACTTGAAATTCAGAATGTTTCACCCCCCAGAAAAGTTAAGCACCTCCAACATAAGTGAATAAGAACCACCACCTACTTTCTAAGGTGTTCGTGTTCCTTCAGGAATAGTTCTGTTCTTCTGTTATTCACACCAGACCCGCTTTTATATGATCTAAAACCCAACAAAACAGAGTCTTATCAGAACCTTAGTAAGAGTTGGGAATTCAAGTAACTTTTTCTTCTTTATTCAGAGCACAGACAAGTGAGCTGTGCCAAGTATCCTCCTGCAGAAGGGTTTCCACCTTCTCCCTCTGAGGACACACACAACTTACTCGATGTCTTTCCGTACTGATCCCAACAGATTCTCCCTTTCCCGTATCGCCAAGAAGTTTGCTTTGGTTTTGTGGAATTCGTGTGTATAATCCTGTAATAAAAGTTATTCCAAAATTAGGATCCTGAGGTTTAACAACACAGAAAATCCAACCACCTTTTAAACTGTCAAATGTTCTTGCCGTTTGTATCAGAGACCAACTTAACAGCAGAAATGCTGGAAGTTAACAAAAGTATTTTTAGAACTCACTGCTCTCATGGTAGTTGCTAAATTTGGCTACAGCCAAGATCATGGAGGGAAATCCACTGTAATTCCTTCTCCCAGGATCATATACCCTCACTTTTCTGATGGTCTTCTTGTTTAGTGTGGTGAATATGTTCTTGGGTTTATTTTGTTGTTACAGCAGATGAAAAAAAGTACTTTCTGAACAGTGAACATGACTTCTTTATGTTCACGTTGGAATTTTACATTTGAAATCACTTCAGGCAGCTGAGAATTCTCAAAACCCAATTTAATTGGCAACTGGTGTCCACCATTTCCATTGCAACCATTCATATAAATGCTATGGTCTTTACATTGTGTATTGCACAGATACAAAGCAGAAATCAAACTGTACATGACCAGCCAAATAAAATACGCATTTTAACAGTTCTATGCCATGAAAACATCACCAGTTTGAAATATGGCTAATTTATGGCACTAGTAGCTTTAAGTAGCACATTTCCCTGAACACCCTTGAGAAATTTAGGAGGTTTTACAATCATGTTTTCTGAAGTGTCATGTTCCCTTGCTCAGTGCTACATGACAAACCACACAGACAAGGTAATTTATTACAGCACCTTCCCCCTTTTGCCTTAAAAACCCACCCACATAAGACAGCACCCTTTACTGTTCTTTCTTAGCTAAGTACTAGTCACCAACATTACATAGCAAGTGATATTTTCCCCAGCTGAAGAGTTCAGAGGGTGACTGCAGAGAAGAAAAGCCAGGTAGGATCGGTGGCCTTTACCCCTCCTGGTCAGACACTCCAGCATGCTGCGATATCTGCACTGCTAGTAACTATTTTAAACTATTAAATTAAATGAGATGATTGAATTATTTTAAAGAAACAACCCAGGGGTGGGAAGGAGGGCTGTGTGTTACCTGCAGGATGTCCCTGTGGCGCTGCAGCGTGTGCATCAGCGCCGCGTTCAGCGACGGCACGCCCGCACTGTTGGTGTACTCTGCCATTTTGTCATTGATCCCAGTGAGCTACAGGAAGGAAAACAACCCCCAAAACACCCATGAGATGGCTCATTCTTGTAAGAAAAATCCAGTGCACAAGCTGAAGGAGCCAGCTGCACATGCACACCTTGTGGAACACCCACACAAGGATTTGCAAACATCCATCGCACAAACCTGGACCGTGATGTTTCCCAAATGATGAGGGAAAACCACAGCTCCACTCACCTTTCCCAGAAGTTGTTCAATCTCCACAGCCATGGTCTCAAACATTCTGTCCTGGCTTGATCCATTTAAGAGAGGAGTTGTGTCAGAGCTAAGGAAAAAGAGCAGTTACTGAAAAGTGCATCATTTCATGAATGCAAGAAATAAGGAAACAGGGGATAAGGGCTGGAAAGCTCCACCACTAAGGTTTCCTAGATATTAATTAAGCCCAGAAAAGCTTCTTTTTTTTATCATACATGCCTTTAACTCTTATCTGAATGGATGACACATTGTATTTCCTGGGGGAAATACAACCTCTCCCTGGAAGACATGCCTGACACCACACACCTGTCTGGCACCAATGTCCTTCCTTCCCAAACTTCCAAACTTGATTTATTTATTTATTGGCAGAGGGAGCACTGCACTGTTACTGCAACATAATTACACCTTAATAACACAGTGTTAGGACAACCCACTGACCTAATCAGTGCTTTACAGAGCAACACACACCATTAGGGTTTCACACACCTTCCCTATTTGCTTTTTAAGATAAACTAAAACCACAAGGAAAAGTCACATCTAAGACAATCTGTAGAAGTATAACAACTAACACACCTCAGAGACTACTCATGGCTTGGGTAATCTGCCTTGAGTAAGAGAAATAAATTCTGCACAGGACAGTGAGAATTATGAAAACAATTGGATTATATGGGAAGTAACACCACAGAACCAGAAACAAAAGCGAAACCAGGGCTGTGTTTCAAGAGTAACATAATCATTCTTGAGGTGCTCTCAGGCTTCCAAAACCAGAAATTCAGGGGAAAGTTCAACATGGATTCAATCATCAAATAAAAAAAAAAATTGATAGACCTACCAGTAGTCACAATCATAGTTGACACAGTAAATAAGCAAAGAATGGCAATTTTTATGTATGCAAACATACAGAGAAGTTGATAATTCCTGCTGTGGAACTGCAAGGAAAAGCTCAATTCTGGCCCACAGTAGAGAAAGACTCAAAGAGTTTTATCAAATTAATTCCTCAGTCAAATATAAATCTGACCAAAATAAACAGAAACTACTCATGTCTATACACACGTACCTATTTATCTGATTCATATATATATACACATATACACACACAAAAACACATGTGCAGCTCTCACAACTCCCATGAACATTGACCCTACAGAGGGTCAAACCATCCTATGGTTCTGTTATTACTCATCCTGAGAGAAAGCCAGAAACAGCCACCCCTTCTGAAGAGAGGGCCTGTTCCCTGCCAGCCTGGCACCACTCACAGCTGCTCAGTGCTCCACTTCCCTTAAAACTGGGATTATAAATAGCACACCAGCCCACCCAGGAGGTGCAGGGCAAAATTTCCCTAATACCCAAACTTCCTGCTTAGTTAAATACATTAAGCTCTGCGAAATAAGCCAATGTACTGAGCATTAAAAAGTTCTACCACCAGTCCACACTGACCCCACACAGACCGAGGGTTAAATTCCCCTTTCCTTACTCACACGTGTCACCCACAGCCCCTCCTGACTCACATCAAAATCAACACCAGCGGCAAGAAGAGCTGAAAGGAGCTTCCTGGGAAGTCACAGCCACAGGTGGGACCAGCGTTCAGCAAACGACGGAAATGAACCCAGGACCGCAGGCAGCGTTTAAAACATAAAGAAACGGGCTAGTACCTATACCTGTCGCGCCTTCCGTCTCGGCTGCTGCTGTAGCTGGTGCAGAGCTTGCTGAAGGAGACCAGCTTCAGGTCCAGCTCGTTCTCCAGCTGCCTCGCCTGTTTCCTGAGATCTGCACGGGGCGGGGGAGAGTCACGGACCCGCACAGGGACCTCCGGGGGTCCCGCTGTCACCGCCGCTCGGGGGCCGAGGGGAGGGGAACCCACAGGGAAGGGGGGATCCTCGTGGGTGGGGAGCGCCCCGCGCCGAAAGGGGGGCACGGCCGAACACCCACAGCCCCTCAGCCCCGGGCACCGGCGCCTCATGGCTGAGCGCCCGGCACCGCCCGCCCCCGCC
>WEIV01021286.1:362405-388049 GCA_013390005.1 Calyptomena viridis
CTCCGCCGCAGCGCCCCCCAGCGGCCGGGAGGACGCGCCGGTCCCAGCCCCGACCCCCGTCCCAATATCCCGGTCCCGGTCCCGCAGCCCCGCTCCCGGTTACTAATCCCCCCGGCCCTGATTCCCTGCCCCAGTCCAGCGCCCTCCTGGCTGCCCCGAGCCCCCAGTGCCCAGCTGCCGCAAGAACGAGAGAACCCACGTGGACATCAAAATAGTTTTATACAGATTATTGATCTCAGTATACAGGTAAAAAACAGGCGGCGGCCGAGGGCAGAGCCGGGCCCCGCGCCGCCCCCTCCCCTCCCGCTGCCAGGAAACGGCGATTCAAGTCCCTTTTAAAATTACATTTGAAGGCACAAGTGCACGGAGCGACAGCGACAGCGCCCGTGGGGACCGGAGCGCTCCCACGGATGGACAGACGGACGGACAAGAGGAGCCTCTCCTGCCTTCCCAAACTGCCCAGGAACAGCCGCAGCACTGGCGAAGCTCTGAGCACGGAGCGGGAGCCGGAGCCAGGCACCGGCACCTGCTCCTGCTGCGGAGAAAAGTCTCACAGGTTTGCAGAACATCCCAAATCCACTCACCTTAAACAGACACACCGACTCCGAGCCGACTGCGAAACGCACGCTGAGGGAAAGGGCCGGTTCCTAACAGGACTTATTGCTAGAGGGACAAAGCAGGGCCAGCTCTGTCCTTTACCTGCTGCCAGAGCAAAACAAAGCCCAAACAGAGCTCCAAGAGCCATTTGCAAACTCGACTTTAAATAAAACCTGTGTTGCTTGTTAAAGGAGGAACAGTTCAGAGATGAGGCAGGATTAGTGCTATTGTGTGCTGGTGTCCTTCAGCCTGTTGCACATGGAAAAAAGGACAGGGGCCAGGACCAAATCCCAGCCCCTGCTCAGACTGTAAGCTGGGAACAGGCAGAGATGTTCATGGTTCCTGCAAAATGAACTGGAGAGGTGGGACAGGAGCATGGGGAATGCTCAGCCTCATCTCCCTGTTCCCAGCACACCTCAGCCACATGTGATCGTGTTTCTTGGAATAGAAACAGGGAAGGAGGTACAGGGGTGTCTAAGGGTTCTCTCTGTCCCTGCAGAGAGCTGCCCAAAATCAGCTGAGATGATGAGAATGACAGCACAGCCACAGGCATGTGGTTCTGGAAGGGCATTACCACAGGCAGAGATGAGGAACAGCTTCTTCCCCAACAGCCCAACAAGGCTTTTTAAAGGGGACAAGGCCAAACAGCCTTTAGAAGGGAACACACTGCACTGTTTCCCCAGAGGAGACCAAGTCAGAGCCCTGCAGAGCAGATCCCATCATATATTTGGGTGCAAACAACCCCCATGGACACCATGTGCAGGGTTCACTAGTGGACATCCCCACAGGATGGGGATGAGGACAGATCAGCTCAGGGCAAACCAGAGGCCTGAGGCTCCTGCACCCCAGAGATCAGGTCAGTGGGGCAAGAATTAAAAAAGAAAATGAGCAGCAAGAAAGTAAGTGCCTATTCTAACCCCAGCCTTCTGCCCAGAAAGCACAGGAACATCAGAGATACATAAAGGCTTTGGAAACCAAACATTTCAGCCATTCTTCCCTTCCATTCTCCACAGATCTCACGTGTCTTGGGGATGTGTGCTGCAGCTGCTCTTTCCAACTTCCTGCCAAGCGCTACACAACAGAATTTGGCTGCTTTTCTCTCCCTTCAGCAGAATTCAGCCCTTCCCCACATCTTGCCCCCAGGACCAGCAGCAGCCTCAGCTGCAGCCACACACAGGTGGAACTCCTGCTCCACACTTCAGGGACACTGCAGGAGCAGGACAGAGCCAAGGCAGCAGCCAACTTGCTGCCTGCTATCACCAGAGCTTGGAGGTTAAATGGTATTAGGTGGAAATTGGCAAATGGTGCAACTTTTCTTCAAAATTTAGTGCTAAATTTGGGCCATGGATACTCCCATGACCTCTCCCTGCTGCTCCAGTAGTGCTTAAATACAAAGCAGTGGTCAGATTTCACTGTTTCCTCCTGAATAGTGGTGGATTTGAGCAAAGCTGATCAGATGGAGCAGTAACTGATTGCTTTTCTACAAATCAGTGAATCCATTGGCTTAGAACAACCTTCAGCTGCTCTTTCAGACACTAAGCTGTTGTAACATTAACATGAGACCCCGAGGCCAAGCCTATTACACAAACAAAACACAACCAGGGGTGATGGGGATAAAGTTTCTTTCTTCCCCAGAAGTCAGGAACAGCACTATGGCAGAGCTGGCAGGCAACAGAACTCTGTCCAGAGTTCACTTTCTCCAGCTCACATCAAGAATGATGTCATGTCCCTCAGCTTTCAGGATGCTAAGTCACTGCCTGGAACTAGTGACACATTAGAGGTGCTCCACAACCACTGCATATCACAGCAGGTCACAGCATCCCACGGTGGGAAAAGCTGAGAATCAAAGGCTTTTTTTTTTTGGTCTTTTTCCAAGGGCTGCTCTGCAGAATGTGGAGTCATGTGAAGGATCTGGCTTCCCCAAAAAATCAGGGGAAAACATGAAATCAAAACAGGCAGAGAAACCTTTTTGGAGTGTTGTAGCCATGACTCCATGCAGGTCTTGGGGCACTTCCCCACCATCTGCTCCCTGTGCTGAGATGCTGGGGAAGTGCTGGCCACCCTGTTAAGTTGCCTTTCAAACCATGTCATGTGAACCCCCAGATCTTGACCCAAAAATGTAACAAACCATGTCCTTATCCCAGAAAAGGCCTCCAAAACCCACTGATTTGCATGTACATAGGAACAGAGCAAACAGAGGGAAATTGAGGGCTGCCACCAGCCCCTCTGGAGGACACATCCTGACGCTAATGTTTCAAAACTGAACCACAGGGACTGCCCCCACCCCCACCGGGTCTGGTCCAGGGGAACCTCCCTTCCTGCCCGGGAGGTGTCAGTGTTTGCTGGAGTACAGTGTTTCTTCTTCGGTGTCTGTTTCATCCTGGAATTCATGGCTCAGGAGGGACTTCTTGGAGCCAGTGGACATCATGCGGATTTCGTCCTCGTAGTCGTCGTGGTGCTGCCGGAGGCGGTGGAAACCATCCTTGTGTCTGTTGGACTTAATTGAGCAGACACACCAGATGATGCAGGCAGTGAGGACCAGAGCAGACATACTTGCACCTGCCAGAGAGAGGACACTAAAGTTAATGCCATGCTCCCCCACCCCAGAGGCTCCCAGGCTCGCCACCATCTCTCTTCCCTCCTACAGTCACAACCACTTCCCTCGCACCACTGTGAGCCTGCTCCTTCCTCCTAGGCCATGGAAGATGGGAGAGCTGCTCCCAGAACAGGACAGCACTTGCTTTATTTTCTGTGCCAGAAGTCTAGGAGAGCATCACTGGGTCTAAATTCTCACCCCTTCGGCAGCTGCCACCTCAACAAAATAAAATAATCTCTTAACGCTGACCTGGTGCCACACCACCCAAAGAAACCTTGGGGAACCAGCAAGATCTAGTTCCCAGCTCTGTGCAGAAGTTCATCCCATTCCAGGCATCTCAAAGTACATTTTGGACCCTTCAAACCAGTGCAACACACTCTACTTCCTCCCTCCCTCCTGCTAGCCCAAAACCACCAGACCCATGTGCTGTTAGACCAGTTTGCAGGAACAAGTCTGTGTTCAGAAGGGAAAGCAGGAGTTGGCTTAAGCTTGCAGGCTGCTTTCCAAGTTCAATGGAGGGTCACTGTCAACCTGAACTGGTACAGAAAGCAAAGCTCAAAGCTTTGATAAAAAGAGTCTCTTTACCTGCAACCGTTATAACCAGCTCCCTTGGCAGTCCAAAAATCCTGTTTTCTGTGTCAAATATTATGAACACAGAGCTGGGTGCATCCTGACGTACAAAGATCTGAAGAAGAAGGACATGAGAGATTAGATCATCTCAGAGCTTGCACCTCTGTCGGGTGTCCAGACAAGAGAGACACTGGTCATCCACCCAGTCATGGCCTGGTCAGCAAAGACAAGTGCAATGGAAAGAAAAGCTACTGCCCAAACAACCCTGCTGTGCTGGGAAGTTGTTCTCCATCCATTACCAAGGCAGAAAACAGCTCCTGATGGCACATAATCAGCAGCTAAACGTGGAAGCCTTTATGTGACAGGGAGTGAGGGAAGATCTCAAACATACCTTGACATGTTTCTGCTGGTACCCGTTGGCTATTGCATCGATGCTGTGAAAACCCGGAGCCAGGAGCACGTGGAAATATCCCCCTTCTTTAGTATAGACCCTCAAACCTTCATTCAGAACAATGGTGGCTTTAGAAATTGGCTTGCCACTCTTGTCTTGGACAATCCCATGCACTCCCTTATGGACCTGAAACAAAGCATTTCAAACCCTTCACACTCAGATCCCAGCACAGGGTGCATCTGTAACTAAAATAGGATCTAATCTTCCCCCCAAAATACAGCTCATTCTCCATCCCTGACCCCCCCAATAAATAGCATGACACTGTAAGGCAACACAGCACAGATGTTCAACTCTCCCAGTCACTTGCTGCCTCTGTTCAATCCATTCCTCACAGTCTAAATTACGAACACCTGTAATTACACAGCACCAACAAAAACCACAAAGACTCTCCGTGCCGTTCTCTTCCTCTCCCCCTCCCCACCACCTTCATTCCTTGCCAGAATTTCCTCCCACAGACTGTAGCTCACCTCCACAAGCATGCTAAGGAGAGATTTCCTGTGGTCTGCCCACAGGCCAGGAAGCTGCCCAGCACTCGGGAAGTAGCAGCAGCTGGTATAAACAGTGATCTCAGGACAATGACCAAATGTCACGCTGAAATCCTGCAAAAAACAAAACCACAGTTACAATAAAAGAGGTATTAGAAAGGCTTTGCAAAGTGCTGCTGAAGGTGGGGAAGTTCTGCCCAGACATCAGAACAAATAACACATTTGATTGGTTGTTTAGCAGAGTTACTGCCATGCAGCAGTACCTTCATACTTCCCAAGTGACTGTGCCATTCCGAGCCACGGATCACACCACCAGGAATATTCTCATCTGTGAGAAAAATGCAGCTGTCAGGCAGAGCTGCTCCACCAGAGTCTGCCACAAGCTCACAGGGGGTTAAAGGACTCGACCAAACATACCTGACTTATTTGGACAGCCTGGCTGGCCCAAATGCATCACTGGGTGGTTGTTTGCATACACAGACGCCAAATGCTTTAGTGTTTCTTTGTTCTCCACTACAACAAAAGTGAAACTTTGAGAGTACAACTCCCATTCCCTGGAGGGGCAGATTCCCATTCCACCCCCATGATCCTGTACTGAACAGTGACACACTGTTTCAGAGGCATTCCTGATTTCCTCTAGCACTGAGAGGCAGCATCAAAAGCAGATTTTATACTGGCTTTGGCAGAGGAAAGGTTGAAATACTGTTATAGGAATGGAAATGGTGGATGTTCTGATCCCTAACTGAACCCTGAGAGGTTCACCGTGCACTCAGTCATACCTGACTGTGTTGGCTTATCATATGGGTAAGTGACAAGCAGAGATCCTCCATCCAGGGCAACAGAGAGGGTGAAATCCTGTTTCAGTATCAAGTTCTCCATGATGGCTTTGGTCTCAGGCTCTCGTGCCCCCGAGTATCGGGTGTAATTGCCTGTAAATCAGAACAACAAATAGGAAAGGGAACTGACAACAGTTTCCTCGGCTGCTTGAGAGGCCAGAAGTGCATCCTTTATGTCTGAAATTAAGTCTGCTGCATACAGTAAAATGTGTCTGTTAGATCTCAGCAGTCACATTACCCATGGGGGGAATTCATCTGCAAAGCTAAACAAAATGTGAGACACCACTATTTCCCCAAGCTATTTTCTTTTGTGTTGCAGAGGGTATTTCATGTGTGTTTGCTCACAACGTCACAGAACTGACATTTTGTTAAGAAAGCAGTTGGGAGGATCCCAGCCAAACTTGTGCAGAGAATGCTTCCTCCTCAGGAAGGGTGGGCACAGCACTGATAGAGTGCTATGGATACAGTTACATGGAAACCAGAAAAGAATGAAGAAAGGAGACTGTTTCTGGGAAGCATGAACAGAGAGCATTTTTTTTCAGAGATGAAAGACATCAATTAAGAGTAAGAATATATCAGATATCATCTGACCTCTGGACTATTCCTAAAGAACTCTGCTTCATATTTTGCACATAAGAGAGTGTAAACTGCTGTCTGTAAGGGGGATACAAGCTTTGGAAGCTTCCCAACAGCTGTGCAGACCCTGCAACCCAACAACTCCACCCAACCCCAGGGCAGTCAGTCAGCAAGAGACTCCTGCAGCAGCCTGCCTTTCTGCAGGGACACTACACATCACTGCTTTGGTGTGCTTTACTTGTGAAGTCTGTGTCCAGATCTCTGCCGTGAGCGTTAGTCCGGCCCATGTTGGAGGTGCAGCCTCTCTCCTGGGCAATCTCACGTCCATCTGGGTTCAGGGAAGGCACAATCACAATCCTTGTTCTGTCAATCAGCTGAACAAAAGGAGAAACAGCACATACAGTGCAATCAGTAGGGTTCATTCTCTGTACAGCTCATTTCCCTGGATCTCATGCTAGGAACTGCAGTTCGAGGTTCCCACTCACCCCATGGATCTCACACCTCCCCACTACCCACAGGATCACCACAAGCCCCAGGCCAGTGTTAGAAAGGCAAATCTTTCCCAGCAAGCACTGTCACCTCAGGATACAGCTGGCAGACTCCAGAGTGGTCCCTTGGACTGGGCCCTCACCTTTGTAACAGCAGCGTTCTTCTTGTAGTTCATGCAAAGAAATTCTGCCAGTGTCAGGAGCAGCTCTGTCCCAACGGGAGCATTTCCATGAATACCAGCAACAAAGCGGATCTTGGGCTCCTCAGGCTCGGACTGGTTGGGCTTGTTGGAGATTTCAAGGGACCAGATCTGACGGAACTCGACGCTCTGACCCAAACTGCCAAAGGATGAGAAATGGGGGCGTCAGCTCAGGAACAGAGCCTGACCTCATGGAGAAACACTAGTGTGGAAAGGAACCTCCATGAGGAGGCTGCAAAAGGCAAGTGAAACACAACCACATCAGGAGGGCAGATTTGCAGCAGCACTGAACAGAATTCACTATGAACATCAGTTTGAACACCAGTATGTGTGTAAGAGTGAATCCAGGACACCCAATGCTCCATCCATCTCCATAAAGCCCACGAGATCACGATAAATGTGGAACTACAGGATGCCTCTGTGCTGCCAAAGGTGGTTGTTGTTTTGGTTCTTTTTCCCTTCAGAGTAGGATACATCTGGACATCAAATTGATTTATTAAGCACGTGGTGTGGAGGACAAAAGAGGCTTGTTTCCAGTAAAGCAGGAGCTGTTGCTACAGTCATGCCATTAAACTGGCAAACTAAATGCAGGGAACAGACTCAGGGCTGATGCAACTGCAGGGACAATGAAGGCTACAGATCAGCAAAGCAGCCTTGGCACCAGCAGAGACAGCACATGAGCACATTGTGCCTGGTGACAACAAGCAAATGAGGTCCTGGGACAAAGGGATTTGTGCTTTCTAAAGCTGACAGAGGGTAAGCGCTACAGGTCACAAAGGAAAGCAGAGGATGGCAGCAGCTGGTCTCCTGCAGGAGGGCAGAGACCTTGGCTCAGGGCAAGATCACTCAAACGTGTCTCGCACCACTGAAATAAAATCCACAGGCAGACAATGAAAAAAGGCCATCAGATTTGTAAGTCAAGTCTGACCATTTTTGCTGAGGACTTTTCAGCAGGGTGGATGTCAGAAAAGATTTAAAAAACAGAGGAAATAGCATGGAACAGAGATGTTTGCAGAAGCCTGGGATAACAATGCTGGGAATATTGCCAGTTCCATGCAAGACTGCAAGGTGCTCCCAAGAGCACCCCAGGTTTAAAACAATAAAATGATGTCTCAGGAAAAAGCACAGGGGTGCACCTACGAGTCCCTGCAGGCATTGCTCTGCCACCATGTCCTTACACATGGGTCTCCCTCGATCTCAGAGAGCACAGGGAAGGGAGGGATGAGCTCCCCATCTCTGCACTGTGTTCATGGCTCAACAATTTTACAACATCCCTGTCTCAGGCTGCTGCTCAGGGAGGAGGTGAGCACTGCTGCTTTGTTTTCACCTGGTGAGATTTGTGATGTGTGGGTAGTTCAGGTAGAGGCCTCGGAGGAACTCGGAGAGGTCCTTGTACGGGCGGTATCGGTACGGAGCCACATCCCTCGAGGAGGTGAGCAGGAGCCTCTCCAGACCATCCTCAGCAGAGAGATCTTTGATCAGGGTCTCAAACTCCTTCTCGTTGGGGTTGCTGGTGTCTGGGGTGTTCAAGATCAGCGCCTTCCCCTCTTCCACTTTGCTGTCTGTCCGTGAAAGAGTGAAGTTGACCTGCAGCCCATCTTTGCTGCCAACTTCCACCATCTTAGTGACTGGATCGTACCTGAACAGGGAAAAGAAGGTACAGGGAAACATTGGGCATTTCAGACCTCAGACAACAAGCCATCCCTGTTCCTGACTACACACTCATGTGGGACTGCTACTGCTCCCCAGCCAAAAGTGAGCAGCATAGAAATGAGGAGCAAGAATAGTTCATAGGTACATTGGAATGGCAGGACAGGGAACAGCTCAGGACCCAACATGGTGCTGAGCTGCTTTTGGCTCAGGTGTTGCACCATTACATGGCAGAGTGGCAAGTCAACAAGTCAGGCTGCTTTATCACAGAGTTTTGGCAGCAGTTAAGTGATGAAGTCATTTCTGTGGGCAGCTGCCTGGAAGAGAATTTCCCCTAAAGACACTAAGTTATCAACTCCTTCACCATATCACCTCCAAACAAGGGAAGATTGGGATTATACACTGGAGCCAGGTGAGCAGTCTCTGACATCAGAGTAACCTCCCACTGCTATCTCTGCATAGGCCAGAGGGGAGGAGAAACGCCCATGCCTACATCTGCTGCAGGCAGAGGTGATGGGAATACTCCTGACCGGGAAGTCAGTCACGCAGCTGTTTGCTCCTCGTGCCGTGGCTCGCTCACCCTCGGGCAGACGCTGTGATTTTGTAATTCCCCGGGACCAAGAGGCGCCAGTAGTCTCCATCCCTGTAGGTGGTCACCGGGTGGTTGATGTCGGCCACGCTGATGGTGGCGTTGAGAATCCCTCTTCCATCCACAGCATCCAGCACAAAGCCCCAGACGCCGCGGTGAACCTGCGCACAGACCCGAGCCCTGCTGAGAGCCAGCCCTTGCTCTGCCTCCCACCCCTCACCAACCCAGATCCCACCACCGCCCAGCCCAGGACTTTCAGCATTCCCAGAGCAGCAAGTGTTCCAAAAGGGTTCAGGTTAGACTGGCCAGTAGCTGGCGTGGACAAAGATCACCTGATGAGCACAATGAGCAATTGTTTGGCTCAGGGTACCTGCACGGCACTCTCTGCTCCACACCTTTGTTTGCATGCCCCAGGTGTGCGGCAGTCCCAGCTCAGGTAGGAACAGCATATAAAGACCATTCCAGCCTAGGGAAAACCAAGGTAGTGGCACATAAAAAGCCCCTACTTGCATCATCTAGCTGCTATTTCCATACAGAGTCTTTTTATGTTGACAAGGAGGGGAGAGGAGGAGTTGAGACAGGTTCTGATGGAGATGATTTCTGTGGAGCAGGTACCCAGTCTGGCCAGGAAGCAGCCCTTGCTACAGCCCACAGATGGGCCTGTTCATTCTGGCCTGTCTAAAACGAACCCCAGAGGCAGCTCACACAACTGCCTGAGGTCCAGGTGTCTCACCTGTTTCATGAACTGCAGCAGCGACCGGTGGTTCTGTGCCCAGTACTTGGGCAGCTCCTCAGCTTTTGGGTATTTCACACAGCCCAATTCAATGGTCACTTCAAAGCAGTTTGTATGCAAGTAATTCCAGTCTTGCATCCCACCTACAAAAGAAATGTAGTAAGTTTTGACAAGGTCTTCTGAAGTACAACAGCTCAAAAAAAATATCAGATAGTCAAGGAAGATGAAGCACAAACTTGAAGGGAGAAGGCTTTTACACAGGGCAGGAGCCAAGCTTCAAAGAGATGCCAAAAGAGCAGACAAATAACCCTCCTTCTTGTAAATACCTTTCATGCTAATAAAGTGCTGTAAAATTTTATGAAACCATTTTGCTAATAGCCAGGAAAACTACACTATAAATTCCTTCCCCCTGGAATAACTTTATGTGGGTACATTATTTAAGACGTTATAAAAGAAACCAAAGTCCCATTAATCTGGGCTGACCAATGCAGAGTTCCTGACTGATCAGACTAAATTATTTAAGCTGCACACACATTTAGTTGGAGACAAACAGTGCAGGAGACTTAAGGTGTACTTTACCTGGAACATTGTACCACTGAGCCCCATTAGTGATGCCATGCGGGAAGTACTCAGTGGGATACATATCCTTACAAGGACTTCCCTGATACATCTTTGCATTTTCCTATAAAACAAGATGCAACATGTGAAGGTAAACCTGCACTCCACAGCCTCTGGCACTTTTGTTCTACCATTAGTCATACGGTTGGTGTTACCAAACACAAGTTCACAAAGATATGTGTCTGTGTTTGACTGCTCCCACACCCAATCCCAACCCAGAGATATCCTTGCTCTCCTCCCAGCATTTTCCAACACCTTTCAATGTGCTGGTCCCTGTGGCTGCACAGAGCTCTCCTCCCTCAGTGCCTGCAGACAGAGTGTACTGGACATCACTCATGGAATGAGTTTCCCTTGAGACTCTTCTGCTGTGCCTTAAACACCAGGTGCCCACTCACAGTACCTGTGCCCACCTTTACCAGCCACTTGAGAGGTTCCCTGGAGTTCACCCAACAGGATCTGCCCATTTTCCTGTTAGAGCTTTACCTTGGAGTAGGCAAGTGCCAGCATCTGGAACACAGCATCATCTGGAGATTTACTGTATATGGCTATTCCTTGTTCATCATCATCAAAGGGGTAATTAACCACCAGAGAACCTGCAGGCAAAACAAGCTTTGGCTCATACTTGCATGCTTTCCCAGTCATCCATCACCATAATAAGGGAAACTTTTCTCCAGCTAGTGCCAAGTGTTCTCTTTCTCAAGATTTGGCATTAGACAAGGCATTAAGCCCAGTGGATAGAAGAGACAAAAGAAGCACAGGAAGAGATAACACCACATCTAGTTGGGAAGGGGAACCAAAGCCACGACACATCAAAGCTTTGGCTCTTACATGCAGGAGGGCTGAGCACAACCACATAACTGCTTTCACAGGGAAGTGAAAGCAAGAAGAGGAATTTCTTAGAACATGCATGGTGCTTTCAAGCCAAATGATGCATTTTTTCAGCCTTCTGCAGTTTATTGCTGAAGGTTTCCCTAAGGAAGCTGTACTAATAGCACCATGAAACCCCAGACACTACCACTGCTGGAGACCTGCCAGCCCCCTCATCCCCACACACGGTACTTCTGCACTACAAACAAAACATGCTGGCACAAAGCAACCACCTGCAAGTTACCACAGCTACAAGCCAGCAGACAAACTGTCTAGGGAATAAGCTGTAATACACAGAGACTCAATTTAGATCACTCCAAAAAGATAATTAAATTACAGCAAATTTCATAGTTCTGCCATGTGATTGAAGGCAGGGAATCCTGAGGATTGCATTCACTTTATAAACACTATAAAGCCTTTAGCAGCCACAGCTCTGTATCCCGTTCCCAGACCAGCTGCTGAGCAAGTGCTGGGAAGAGAGTCCATCCCCATCTGCCATGATCATCCCCATTTGCTCCCTTCAGAGAAGTGGTGGGGATCTTTGAAAGCAGCCTTTTCAACTCCCTACAAACACATCTGAGGAAATGGTTTTTCACTCTCTGTTTTCGCTTCTGCTCCATCTTGCAGCAGGAGAGCTCCTGAGTGCACACCTAAAACACTGTGGAGATATCCCTGCAAAACCTCATCCCACAATCCCCAGCACAGAGGAATTTGCTCAGTTTGGTTGTGGTACCTCCGTGCAGATTTGCTGAGAGCACAAATGGGTGAGACTTCAACCAGGCCATGACAGCACGAGTTTCTGGCTGTGGAGGATCTGTCACATGGACAAACTGATCTGGGAAGTTCCGGTTCAGGTCGTAGTTGTTGCTGTTGTTTCTGCCAATGGTACCTCCTTTGTCTCCTGAAAATTAAATACAAGTTCAAGCTCGTGCCCTGGGAAATTGCAACTTTATCACAGGGGCCTCATCCTCTTATTACAGAGACTGCAAGTACCAGGTAATGGAAGACAGCAGAGCACAGCAGTGAGAGGGGCACACACTCTCCTTCAGTGAATGCCCTGCTCTGCACAGTGAGGACTGTGGGCCCTTCCAGCAGGTGTTTGCTCAGGCTCTCAGTGCCACTCAGACCTCAGCCAGCAGAAAGGCACTGAACCAGGAACAATCTCTGCAGCCGGATGTCGCGACCACAGAAACCTCAGAGCTCACCTTCTCAAACCAGCTGGACAAGTTCTTTGTTAAACCCAAGCAGATTTCTGCTTCCAGAAAGTGATTCTATACAGATTCTGTTCTGCCAACCTGCAAGAGCCTCGTAGTTCTAAGACTTCCCCAAAGGATGTTTTTGCCAATTTCAACATCATGATAAAAGTCTATGTTATCCTTGGAGAAGTGCTCTGCAGACAGCCTGGCTCCCACACTGCATTTACTAAGGGAATGGACCAAAGCACAGCAAGCAAGAGCTGTGTCAAAGAAATGCCTTTTTTTTTTAAATAAACCCTGGATTAGGCACAAAACATAAGGGGACCCAAAGAGGGGCAGCATATACCACTGCTGAAGCATAAGAGCTCTCTCCAACAGCTTCCAGCATCCATCAAGTGCCACATCCTGCAGTGCACACCCACCCACTCATCCCACAGGATGCACCAAGTCCTTTCCCAGCCTTGCTGTGCAGACAACACACCTGCTCCAGCAAGGCTTCAAGGTTTCCCAGATGTACCATGAACCAAAAGGCTTGTTCTCAGAGCTAGAAACCCCATAGATACTCCAGCACAGACAGCCATACCTTCCTGGGATCTCTCATAGCCATCAGGGTTCATAGATGGCATGATGTGGATCCGTGTGCTCTGAACCAAGTCAGTCACCTCGGGATCTGTGCCAAAGTTCTTGCAGAGATACTCAATGAGGTTCAGGAGCAGCTCTCGCCCCACAACTTCATTCCCGTGCATGTTACCGATGTACTTGAACTCTGGCTCACGCTTGGACACACCTCACCACCCTAAGCATTGCTCTCTCAGGCTTTGATAGAGGGTATTCACTTAAAATTTACCCTTCTGCTCCCACACCACCAAAAAGAACAATGTCTCAGGGAAGCCCCTTGCTCCTTCTGTCCCCAAAGCTACATGACCAGCACAGATGTCCCCAGCAATGCTCTAACACACTGCCACCCACTGCACTTGCACTTTTCTATACAGGACACTGCAAGGAGCAACTCAGTGTCCCAAGACAGGTGGCAGCTCTACAGAGTCTCCCACTGCAAAGGGTCTGTCACTTGCATTTGTGCCCCGATAAAAAGGATTTCCCACATCACCTGCTTCATGGAGGCCAGGGTTGTCAGAGATCTCCATTACGTAGAGCTCCCGCAGCTCCACGGACTTGCCCACGGAGTAGAGGCGGGTTATGTTGGGATACTCGTTGGCATAGCGCCGCAGGAAGATCTCCATGTCCGAGAAGTGATGGTGGCGGAAGTCCACAGGCTGGATGGGTTCGTGGAGAGGGGTTGGATTTGGGGCCTCTGCCTGCACAGGGGTGGGAGCGATGGTAGTGACAGGAGCAGGCGCTGCCGTGAACTGTGTGACGTTAGGAGCTGGTGGCATCACAGTTGGCTGCAAGGAGAAATCCACTTCTGTTGCGTCTCCCTCCTTCACTTCGACATTCTCCTTCGTCACTGGTGTGTAACTGTGAAAAAAACAACTCGCTTCAGCAAGGATGCTCTGCAAACAGGGCCAAAACACCCCTGCAGTCCCTTCACCACTCCAGCCTACTCCCCCCAGCCCAAACGCACTGGGATGTTAATGACTATGTGAGAGATTCACCAGGGAACATCAGGGACTCATCCCACTGCCACTGGACCAAGCTCTGCTGTTGTCTCTCCTGTGTCAGATGCAGGAGTTCCTGTTTACAGGCTCAGCGGGGAAGAAGCCCCAGGTATATCACAGAACTAGCCGAGAGGCAAGTTATACATTCACACCCAGGCTTGGGACAACACAAATCCCTACTGGGGTGACCCTAATCCACTTTCTCCTTTGCACACGACACAGTTTGATACAAGCAGTCCAACAAAGATGACAGAAATTCTGTCTATTCAACAGCACCCCACTGCAACGGGGCAGAGGGTGAGCAAACACAGCTGCAGCTCTGAGCTGGAGTCCTTTACAGCCAAGCCCCTTAAATACACAAGGTGCTTCAGGGGAGGAAATCAAGTGAAGGAACGGGAGCAGCTGGAATGTGCACACAGGCTGCCACAGACACGTTACCCCATTACAACAGCGGTCACGTTGTAGGTCCCAGGCACAAGCAGTCGGTGGTAATCGCCAAATTTTCCTGCTGTGATGTTATGAGCGATACCAGCAACGACAATGGTCACATTATCCAGGCCAACTCCAGTGATTGCATCCTTGATAAAGCCTTTCACACCAATGTGAACCTGAGGAAAACAATGCAAGGGCCTGGCTGAAGACAGGGAACATCAGGGTAATCTCGTCCTCGGCCAGCAATACCCCCCCATCCTTCCCCAAATGCAGCAGAGCAGGACAGCTGCCAGGCAAAGACACCCAAGGGCCAGTTCATACAGTGCTTAGCCAGACAGCAAGGACAGGAATTCCAGCATGGACTGGAAAGGCAGCAGGATCTCAGAACTGATTCTGCCTAACAGATCCTCTAATTCAATATGAACACAGCAAGGTTACAGGCCAAATGCAGCTGCCTTCCTTCCCAGCCTAAACTGTCATCTACTCAACACATCTGGAGACAGCATGGCAAAGGGCTCTGCAAGCCAAGGTCTCAGCATTGTTGGTGCTTTTGAACATTGCTGGAGATTCATGGCACTGAGGCCATCCAGGTACTCTGCATGACTTGGTGAGATCTGCACTGATCGGTCCCTTTAACACCGTGCCCCGCAAGACCCCTCTCCAGAGAGGGTCCACTCCAGCTGGCATGGAGGATGTGGGAGCTGGCAGAACCACAGAGATAGACAGCAGCTTTGTAGCCACAGACCTCCACACAGCAGCTGCTGCAGTCGTGTTACCTCACACAGGAAACAAAGCCTCAAAACCCCTTGAACACAGTGGTTCCCCGGCTGCCGCCCCCACGCCCATCCCAGCCCACACTACCTTCTCAATGAAAGCAAGGAGAGACTCCCGGTTGTTCTCCCACTCCTTCTGAAGCTCAGAGGTTGGAGGATATTTGCAGCAGGACAGCTCCAATGTGATCTCAAAGCAGTTGGCCCACACGTAGTTGTAATCCTGCATCCCACCTGAGAAAGGGAGGCAGACATGTCCCAAGAGCAGTGCACAGACATCCCACCACAGGATGCACATTTCTCCCTGTCCTTCAGCCCCCCACACCATCTCCCCAGGATGCTGCCCCAGCTCCAGAGTGAGAAATCTATGGAGAAAAGTCAGGTCAGAATATCATGACAGCCTGTGCTAAGGAAGATTGAGCATCATTTCTCCCAGGAACCAGCACACGGGACTCTGAACATTCCCACAGCAAAGTCCTTCACTAAGCATTCCAGGATACCTTCAGATTTGTGAGAACTGCCTGCAAGAGAAGTTACTTCACCCAAAATGAGGTCTCTGATACAAAACAATAAAATGGGCCATCAACTTGGGAGGTAGCAGCTCAAATCTGCATTCCAAAACCAGTTTCAAGGACCACTAAATTGTTCTCCCAGAAGCCTCTTAGCAAAACACTAGACAAGAAGAAAGCAATGCTTCCCCTTCTCTACTTTCTCAGCTGCTCTTTTCCTTCAACTCCTTATCTGAAAGTCTGCATTTACTTGATATTTAGAGCAGCCCTGGCAGAGAGTCTGACAAGGTGTGACATGGTGACAGGGTGCAGTGAACTGCAGCAAGTCACCCTCAGGAAACACACCTTGATTTGGGAGGGTAGTGATGTCTCCCTCACTGCCAAGGCTTCCTGCAACCCTCCAGCTGCCAGGTCCTGCAAGAGGAGTACAGGATAGATTTGTGCACCTGAAAAAGGCTGAGAAACTTGTTCTCGGCCAAGCCAACAGCCTCCTCCTGTGTTTCCTCTTTAAGGCAGCAGTCTTAAATCAATTTAAGGATGTTGCAGCACCTGGAGATAATTTGTTAGCTTAGTGCTAAACCAACCAAACCTCTGTGAGCACCAGGAGTGCACAGACCCGTTTCCCTGTATTAAGTTCATCTTGCTATTTTTGCCCTTCAGAGAAATCACAGGCACTGTTAAAAATCAAAAAGGTCACCTTGTCCCAGCAAGTGCCCTGACCCTGTTTGCTGAAGTTTACCTCCAACCCTCAGCAAGCAAACCTGTTCCTCAGACAGGAAAGACTCATGTACCAGCAGGACTTGAGGTCTGCAAGTATCAACACTCATGATCTGGAGCCCAGACTTGAGCACACACTCCTGAAGACTGCAAATATTCATCCTTCTAAATGTCTGTAAGAGCTTTCAATAGTAAAAAGGACATTTCAAAACCACCACAAGCCTGTGAAACAGGTTTCAGAATCACCCTGACAAATCCCACCACATCACTGCAGCCACATGTCATGACCACATGAGAGGATTGTTCCCACCACCTGACCAGGCAGTTCTGTCAGGAGGGAAGACACACCACACTACGTTTTGTGCGTGCTGGGGATGTCTGCTGGGTTACACAACCTTATTCAGTTACAACCCAGGCAGACTGGTGTGTCCTGGCCTTGGTCACCACTCCTAGACAGCTCCATCCCAACCTGCACAGCAACACCTGCGACCACCAAGCCCAGAGACCTCTGTGCACTGACAGAGCAACTCCCAGTGGGGTCAGGTGGACTCGGGCCAGGGCAGTGGGTCTCTTCTGGATGAGCTGAGGAAGTCACACTGACTCTCAGCAGCCCATCTCTCAGTGAGCAGCTATACATTTTCTCCACAGGAGCTAGATACAAAGTCTAGGAGAAGAAAAGCAGAAAGCCTGTGGCAAGTGTCCTGCAGAGCCCCCAGCAAACAGGTCTGTAAGAAATGCAGGCTCTGTACTCTCATCCTTTGCTTGGCCCACAAAAGTGCTACATTAGTGCTGTGCCAATAAATCTCACTTGCTTTGTCTGAGCAGCTTCCTAATCATTCACAAACCCCTTCAAAGTGAAGGGCCCTCAGTGGCAATGGTCAATTAATCGGCCAGAACAGATCAATACCCCACTGCAAAAGCACTACCTGGCACTGGCAGAGCCTGTGCTAATGCACAGCCAGGAAAAGCCATCAGCAGCACTTTGCCAAGAAGAGAAGGCTTGTAACAAACGTGGTGGCCCAAAACGTCAGGGACCACTGCTCTAAATTCAAAAGCCCCACTGCAGTCTGGTAAAGCAGGGATGAACTAGAATAAAGTAGGATTTAGAACAGAACCATGGGAAGATGTGCAGAACAGCACTTCAACAAAGACATCCCGGTTCCTCTTGGCTCTCCTGGGAGTCTGCTGCTAGGGGAACACGAAGCTTTTATTGTAACAAATCCAATGTCACCAGCAGCCAGGAGGAGAGCACTGCATCAAAACAGTTCAGAGACTTTTCTGTCCACCACAAGGAGCCAGAAACTGTTTGACGACTTTATAACCCCCAAACTCAGTTCAAAGGGTTAGAGAAACAAGGCCTGTGAATCTGATCCACCCTCAGCTCCACTCAGCTCCCATCACCAGGCTCAGGACAGCAATGCACAGCAGGCTGCTCTCTCACCAGTAAACACCACACAAGTGAAACAATTTGCCAGCCCA
Organism: Calyptomena viridis; assembly: GCA_013390005.1. Taxonomy (NCBI): domain Eukaryota; kingdom Metazoa; phylum Chordata; class Aves; order Passeriformes; family Eurylaimidae; genus Calyptomena; species Calyptomena viridis. Next base: position 380,381 of record WEIV01021286.1, read on the forward strand.
TACCCATCTGCTCATAGCAGGATGCTAATGCATTTGAAAACATCCATAAGCAAACCAGAGCCATTATGAAACATGTTTAGTGCTTCATCCGCCTTTCAAGCAAATTTAGGACAGATGCTTACCCATAATAGAGCAGCAACGGACTAAATTAGAGCTTGCTACATCAATTTTGGTAAAGTTGTCTCTTGGAGAAAGTAGTTCACTGCATTCTTGAAAATTTAGATTGTATCCACTGCACACATTTGGCCCTCACATGGCTTTGTTGCAGAGCAGGACAGTTATTTTTGCAGCATGTGGAATTACGTATTTTCCCACATACCATCTGCACAGCCTCTCCTGGCTATGCAGAGAACTGGAGGGGTAAAGATAGACCTGAACTCAGCCAGGAGCAGAGCAGAAAAAACACACTTGAGGCAGAAAACTGCCAGACTAGAGGATGGTGCTTCTACTCTGTTTAGGTAATAGCTGGGGTAACCTGTTGGATTTATTTCAGCATGTTTAATCACAGAGTGCCTTTTAGCCCACACTGTGAAAAGTTTCAGCCTCCCCATGAAGCACCATATCCATTTCATCAGTGAGGAAAGCAAAGGGAAAACGGGCAGCTTAGTGTCACAGCAAGTCACTGCCCTGGCTGGCAGTAGGTCACAAAAATGCTTAGAACAAACCTCTCTCTTTGTCCCACTCCCTGAGCATCATAATTGTGCTGCAGGCAGGGATCCCAGACCTCCTGCAGCACAAGAACTGCAGAGCTCACACTGACAGGCAGGCCTGCCTCTGCTCCCTGCTCAGGGGAATGCAGGGGAATGCAGCTCTCTAGAGTCAAGCCTGGGGATCCAGATACCATAAATACTCCACGTTCCAGGAGAAGCCTTCCAGGCAAGCCAAAAAGGACTATTTTCAAACTGCACTAAGCAGAGAACTAATTCCAGCTCTCACTGGAGCTGACATCAGGAGATAAAGAGACCTGCAGCTAAGTTAAAGCAGAAAAACAGTCGTGTCTGCTCTGCAGAGAGAGCAGATGGCACCAAGCAAGCTGGAAATGTGATTTATTATGTGGCACAAGTTGCTGACTGTGGACAGAACTGATTGTCTCGCAACATGAGACTGGGTGAGCACCAGAAACAGCACCAAAGAGGCAGAGGAATGTTTTGGTCCATTAATCTGCAACCATTAAAACTCAGAGGAGGTGAGGTTTGAGCAGCTGCACCACATGGCCCAGAGCACCCCGGCCCTGCAGCCTTCTCTCAGAAGGGCAGAGCCTTCCCAAGAGCGGCACTAGCACAGCACTGCCCAGCAGTTCATGACAGACGTGAAAAGATGCCTCAGACCCTCAAACCATCAAGCCAATACCTTTCTGAAAAAGGAAAAACTGCCCTCTGCCATGCCCAGGAAACAGAGGCCATCACAGCAATGCCACAAGCACCCACTGTTCTCAGCTCTCATTTTAACTGCCCAGAGTATGATGCCACTAAAAGCTGGTTGGAAGCTGAGTGTGGCTGGTAACCACAGTCAAAACAACCTAGTAAGCACACAGGTAACCTAAATCCACTTTCAACCTGAGAAGTGCCCCCCAGTAGACATCAGAAACATCTCAAACACTTGGACATCAGACAGTCAAATAGCAAGAAAGTCACTTGTAGGAAGGGACTGCACATAACAAACCTTCCAAGGCTGCCCAAAAAATACACGGTTGAACTTCATGTCAAACTCATTTTCTGAACTGGGCTCTTAACAAAAAAAAAGGCAAAGCACATCCTGCCCACAGATAAGACTAGAGAGGTTTCTTAGCTGCTTTCCATACCCCAGCCCAGACTTGCACGTATTTACTTGATCTGAACCAGCCACTTGGTAGTTAAACCCTATAAAGGTTAAAAAGGAAGGAAGAGAAAGAGCATGCACACCAGAGATAGCCTGTAAAAAGCATCCCAGTCACAGACATGCTTATCTGCAGCAGCTGGAATGCAGGAGCCAAATTCAGTTGTCTGGCAGACATCCATTTTTCTCTGTGCACACTTGACCTTAGCAATTACTCCCATGGTTTGTACTTGCCACCTCGATTTGACACACGTAAGAGGTTGTTTGCAAACTCAAACGAAAGTTAATCGTGACTGGCACCAGCATAACCCTGAACTGGTAACTCCAGGACAATGAATCCCGTGGCAGTTTGCTCTCCAGCTTGTTTGATTTCACATGATAAAATGTGGCAGGAAAATTTCCACCTGTTGAGACACTATGTTCTCACTATTTCTTTGTTTTTCCTGGCTTTAGTTCACTTGGAGCCTGCAGGAGTCTCTCCCAGCACAGCCTGGTCTGAAGGCCACGAGCACATGCCCTGCACTGTTCACAGAACTGTGTGCTCTGGTTATCCATCTCTAGAGCTCAGCCCAGGGAACTCCTGCAGGGGACTGGGATTTCCCCATCCTCATTTCACTGCACATTTAAACCCTGCAGTCACTGGGAAAGGCCTGGTGCAAGGATGAGCCTCTGCAGTCCTTGGCACAGAGCTGAGCAACTCAGATGACTCAATACAGCCACTGTGGTGGTTTTGATCCTTCTGTCACACCACTTACAACTGACTCCCCTTTGCCTGCTCTTCATCCACTACTAAAAATAAATGTTAAAGCCTACAATCCCAAAGGGACAGAGTAAATTCATACAACATCAAATTACATGTGTGCTGGCCTGTGGTATAAGCCAGTTCATCCATGCTTTCTCCTGGGTTACCTTTCACATGAACTCCTTGGCTGGGGAGCTGCTCCAAGGACTGCTGTCACCCTCCACAGAGGCATCTTTCACAGCAATAAATGAATAAATGAATGCTGAGGGAGAGACCACACAGATGCCCAGTGGATCCTGTCTGCAGGCTCAGCAAAGTTCCACTCAGAGTTCGTGTTGGTGCATCCTCCCTGTAATCTCTGCCCCTGAGTTGCCTGCAGCCACCAGCACTGAGCCCGAGATTGTGGCTTGTCACAGAGGAAGGGTTTATTTCTGCAGATGCTGGAGGCTGTTGGACACGATATAAGCCACAATAACAGCAGCACAGAGCAAACTGGTCTGCAGTTCACACCTTCCCTTCCCCTGTGAAAGTAGGTGAAAGCTCTGCCCACTGTCAGGGCAAAGGCAGCCTGAAAGGCTCGTGTTCCACTGTCACAGCCACTAACCAGCTGCCTCACATCTAAGCAGAAGGATGAAGAAGTCAACCCTGTAGCAAAAAAATACTCTCTGTGGGCAGAGGAACACAGGTCAAAAGCTTTGTAACCACCTTCCCTTCAGAGCACATGCATTTCACTTCATTACAAGAGCAGAAAACCTCAGAGCTGCAGTTAATCAACATCCTGACTGAGGTGTTTGCCAGTAACAAAAGCCACCAGAACAAGGCAGCACAGATCATCCAGGATATCCTGTTGTCTTGTTAGTCAAGTCATCAGATTACACAAGCCTTCCTCCTGCTGGACTTCTCACAGCAGCAGAGTGAACCTTGGGCCAGCAAACACCGGGGCTGGTGTGCTCGGCAGGGTGGAGGGAAGGAGACAGGTGGCAGAGAAAGAGATCAAACCACATCTTATTTGAACACAACACCTTATTTGATCAGTGAAATCCTGGGGAATGATTCAGCCACTGCTAAAAATCAAGACTTCCTCTTCCAGCAGAGATGTGTTCAGGCCCAACAATGGATCTTTCTCCCTCCTTCCTCCTGAAAGCTGGATGCAGGGTTAATACAGGACTCAGCTCCAAAGCCCCCGTTCCAGAAACACAGTGTCTTCTTAGAAATCATTAAGTTGTAAGCTCTGAAGGATAAACAGCATTGGATGTCACTGCTTGCTCAGCACTCCTGCCATCATCCCTCAGCTCCAGCATGAGGGAAAGCAGAGCAGTCCAGGTGCAGCAAAGCAAGACAACTTTCTTCTCCAAGGTTTTTATTGTGTCCTCACCACAGAAGCTCCTGCCCTGTCTGGCAAGGCTGATGTACAACATCCACCCAGTGGGCACAGCAATGGGTTAAGTTCTCCTAATGACACAGCCAAGATTTATCTTCCCCGCAGCCCACAGAGCCTTTCCCATCACACAAATTATGATTTAAATCTCATTTTCAGCAAAACCAACACAGAGCAGCCCATTGAGGAAACTGAGCCAGGTCAGTAACCTCCACACAGGCAGAGTGGTAGCACCAGGAGATAATCATCTCCTATTCAGATCACTTCTCAGTGTTTCAGATCACTCCCTAATGGTGGGATCAGGAGCTCTCCTAGAAGCCCCACAAACTGAATTTCAGATCCCTGCCAGATCCTCCACACTAGTGGATGAGAACAGCCCATCCACACAGGCCTAAGAGCAGAGTAGTCCATGGAAAAGCTGCCGACTCAGATAATGTATCTAAATTCTACATAGTTTTACAGCAGGCTATTCTATAATCACAAAACAACAAGTTCAGAGGGTAAAAAAACCTCACAGAACACCGGCATTGGTTTAATACCAGGAAAAATCATTTCCTCCTTCCTGTATCAAAGTTTAGTAACCGTTGAGAGACCCAATGAGAGCTCATTTGCCAAATAAAGCCTCCCATGTGCAGGACAATTCTCTACACAGAGTCAGGAAGAATCCTCCAGTTTGCTGTGATCTCTTCCCTACACACATCTCCCAAGCTGTGACTCATCAGGCACTTACTGGTGTGCCCATGATGCCACCTTTCTTCATTTCAAGCTGCTAGAACCCATTCAAAGCTATAAATATCCCCTTACCCACTGTCCTTTCCTCTGTGATAATCACCCCTGGTTTGGATGTCAGTTCTTAGAAACTGTTTCTAGAAGACACCGTGTTAGGTGAGCCATGAGAGTCAGCACAGCTTACCTTCTACATCATACCACTGGGCACCATTTGTGATTCCATCCGGGAAGGTCTCTCCCTCCTCACCAGGGCAGTTGGGTTTGCCAGTTCTCATTATGGGGTGATGTGATGCGTAAGTTTTTGCCAAATATTTGAAGACTTCGTCGTCAGCTGATTTACTGTAGACTCCTGTGGGCCTGTGTGTGGGAGAGTCATCGTAGGGATAGCTTGCCACCACAGAGCCACCATGGAGATTGCCAGAGAGCAGAAACCTGGGGTTGGGGAGGAAAAAAAGAGTCATACTGGGGCAATTTCAACTGGAAGCCACCGGCCAACTGGTGACAGCCACCCAACCAGTTGTTCTGCTGCTTTCCCACCCAAACCGTGCTCTCAGGAGCCTCCAAGCTCTATTTGGGATCAGCGAGGCAAAATGCACTCACTGGATGAGCTGCCCAGCAGTAACACTGGGGAAGTGGAAGGGTTTGGACCCTGCTCCATCAGCCCTGTGCAGGAAGAACACCTGTGGAGCTGCAGCTATACCAAGGTTATGTTAATAGACAGGCACTTGCCCAACACCGAGTCAGCTACTGTAGGACATGACACGTCTCCCAGGATAGTGTATCCCAGTCTCCAAGACAGAGAGCAGGATTGTCAGAGGGCCTGAACAGTGTCCAAGTGGGAGCACAGCAGGGAAATCTGCATACTTTTGCAATAACCAGCTCTCAAAACTGGTTGACTGGCTCCCCAAACTGACATCTGGCATTAGTGAAGATGGAACAAGTTTCTTGATGCAGCCTGAGACCCAGCCCTCCAATTTTGTGGCAGACAAGCAGTGCCCTGCACACAGGCTCTTTGTCAAGCTCTCAGCAACTCCTGGTGTGTACAACACAACCAACTCACACAAATAAAACCTAGATATGAGACAGAGCTGTTAAAATCCCAAGTCAAAAAACATAGCAGGGCAAGCCCTATATCACCCTTCAGTTTGATCTCAGGCACCATAAGCATTTCAACGAATCCCAAAGGTGTCTGCTCCTCCTCTTCCTACCAAACACAGCACTGAGGGAAAAAGAGCTCTCCTGTGCACTCACTCAGTCAAAGGGGATTTAGTTTCCAAGCAGAGGTAACGTGACCAATACCCTTACCTTGCTTAATATAGCTCACACAAAGTGCATTGCACCCACTATCACAGTTTTTAATCAAACAGTTCTGTTTACCCATTCATTTTTCTATCAGCAGTTATGTTAGTCTAACAATTGCACCAGTATTAACTGGTGCTGCCAGGCAGAGGGATGCACAAAGCACCATGTTCTTCCTGTTTCACCCTAACGGCAAATCCCACCTCAAATACTCATAGAAAAAAATGAAATAAAAAGCTCAAGGTGTTTTCTAAGTGATATCAAGAACACACAACTTTCCCTACTATAACTGTGAATTGAACCAAATCTGAAGGGGTTTTAGTGCAAAGTGCTGCACCACAGCTGTCCTAAAGAATTAAGACAAGGAGTTACTGGTGAAGTTCATGAAATTGCTGTGAAGCAACAATCACATGTGCACTGACATCCACCAACTTTTAATAAAGATAGTTAATAAATCCACCAAGATTTAATAAAGTTCACACAAACTTTGTTCCTTAAAGCTAAGCAAACATTACCCAGTGCTGATCTTTGTGTGTATTGGTTGTAGTCAACAGCCCCAGAGTGCACTGTGGCCATCAGTGCACCCCTCCTCCATCTCTCTCCACCCCTATTTTGGGAAGAGGGCCAGTTTGTCTCAGTGCATTGGTCGTATCTGACCACTTTGCATTCCTGCTTTCCCTGCACAACTTCCCACGGTTGGTTGCATTGACCTTTGTGGTTTGGACCTTTCCCAGTTCTCCAAGGAAGAACACATGGCAAATGAGAGCCAGTGCCCACCCTGGCCACTGCACTTTCCAAGGCTGCCCCAGACCCCCAAACCAGGATTGGGCTTCAAATGCACCATCTCCCCTCCTGGGCTGCCCCATTCCAGGCACAGCTGCTTCCCCCTGCTCACCCCCTTGGAAGGGGTCAGCAGAGGTGCTTGAGGCTCAGCCCTGGGTGCTTCAACAGGACGGACAGGGAAGAGGACCACGGGAGCAGGGCCTGTATTTGGAAATGCTGCTGCACAGAGCATTATTGCTAATCCAGGAATTTTCCATGAAACACAATGATGGGGGAAAGCCCTGTTCGACATAACTCTGTCAACATGGTCATACACAGACCAGCTGAACACTTAGCCCCGAACATTTCCAGCATCCCACATCATGGTAAAAGCGTTATTGGCCCTAAGAGCACTGTCGAGCTCACGGCGAAGACGGAGGGAAGTTTCCGGCCACAATCTCCGGGAGATGGGAGACACGCAGACGGCCGCGGAGGCCAGAACACGTGGGTGTGTGCAGGGCACAGGCTGTGCCCTGCGGGGCTAGTGCGGCTCCTCGGCAGGCACAGAAACTGGGGCCACCAAATGCTCTCGCCAGGGCCAGCCCAGTGCAGGATGGTCCCGGCTGCGGTGAAGGGCCCAATCAGGGAAACAGGCAGGGGAGAAACAGGTGGGGAATGGGCTTTTCCTTCCCCCGAGGCCCTACTGGGAAGCATCGGGAAGGGCTGGAATCTGGCGGGCACCGAGGGGAAGCGGCACCGAGGGTGTCCCCGCAGCGGGGCGTCGGGCAGGGCGGCCCGGGCAGCACTCACTTGTTGCGGCGCATCCAGTCGATGAGGGCCTGCACCTCGGGCACGGGCTCCAGGTCGGGCTCGGCGGCCCCGAACTGGTCGGGGAAGCTGCGGTTGAGGTCGCGGCCGCGGCTGTTCTCCCGCCCGCCCTCCGC